>CM054137.1:14223592-14258592 GCA_028751875.1 Rapana venosa
TATCCACCTGTGTTATATCGGTACTGACAATACAAAATTGTAAGCAAAGTTGTGTCTAGTAAAGGTAAAGGTGTCCCAAAACCTGTATGGTCGTAGGGGAGTAAGGCGTCAGAGATCTCAACTTCTCAAGGGGCTGGCATATTGAGGGCGCGCCCTTCTCCTTTCCTTCGCTGCTTTACCTTCCCTGATCCTAAAGAGGGAATGTACCCATTGACAGCTGTGTGAACTGGGGGACTGTACTAAAGCCAAGGCGCGCAAACGGTCACCCATCGAAGTGGTAACCACGCTCGATGCTGATTAACCTTGACTGGGGGAAAGCGAGTGCTCTGACCACTGAAGTATTCCATCCCCTTTCTGTCTCTTTGTCGCTTTCCGTCTCTCTGTTTCTCTGACTTTATTTCTCTTTTGTCTGTCTCTGTCTGTCTTGTCTATCAGTCTGTCTGTCTGTCTCCAACTCTCTCTCTCTCTGTCTCTGTCTTTGTCGGTCTGTCTGTCTGTCTCTCTCTGTCTCTTCTCTCTCTGTCCCTGTCTTTTTCTGTCTTTCTGTCTCTATTTCTCTGACTATTTCTCCTTTGTCTATCTCTGTTTATTCTCTTACTGCCTCTCTTGTCTGTCTGTCGGTGTCTATATCTCTCTCTCTATCTCTCCATTCAACAACAACAACAACAACAACAACAACGACAGTAACTACATAACTACAACGCCTGTAACATCTTACAACTAGTATCTCCGAACTCATAAACATTAAAATAATACATACACATCGCATCCTTATTACATTAATATGGAAACACCCAAACTGAAACAGGACAATGTAATGTGGTGTTATATAACGTCAACGACCCCATTATCACCAACGGAAAAGTTCAAAACCTTCTGGAAGAATCTGCGCTGAATAAATAACAAAGTAATTATGACCAACACGGGATAGCTCAGTGCTCAGAACACTCGTCTTACCCCCAGCCAAGGTCAAGCAGCGTCGAGCGTGGTTACCACTTGGACGGGTGACCGTTTGCGCGCCTTGGCTTCAGTACAGTTCCCCCCTAGTTCACCCAACTGTTAATGGGTACCTGCCCTCTTTATGGTCAGGGAAGGTAAAGCAGCGAGGGAGAGGAGATGGGCGCCACCGCCCTCAATATTCTGGCCCCTAGAGAAGCTGAGGTCTCTGAGGCCTCGTTACCTTACGACCATTCGGGTTATGGGACTCCTTTACCTTTACTTTTACCACCACAACGACCATGGCAGAACAAAAGACCAAGGCATCAAAATACTCGCCGATAAAAGATGCATAAGCTTAGAGGCCAAGCATTGGCAAGATTACCAGAACAATCCCATAGATGTTGTTCATATGTAATGAAGTGTAAGCTCTGGCGGCTCCGGCTTTGTTCTATGTCTGTCTGTGTGTATGTCTGTCTGTCTGTCTGTCCGCGCGCAGGCGCATGTGTGTGCGTGTGTGTGTGTGTCTATGTCTGTGTGTGTGTGTCTGTGTGTCTGTGTGTCTGTGTATGTGTGTCTGTTTCTGTGTGTCTGTGTCTTTGTGTCTGTGCTTGTGTGTCTTTATGTATCTGTGTTTTTCTCTGTGTGTCTGTGTCTCTGTCTCTCTGTCTGTCTGTCTGTCTGTCTGTCTCTCTCTCTCTCTCTCTCTCTCTCTCTCTCTCTCTCTCTCTCGCTCGCTCGCTCGCTCTCTCGCACGCTCGCTCGCTCGCTCCGGTTTGCAATAAGCAGCACAGCAATCAGTGAAACAAAGAACAAGTTTAGGGTTGTTTGTGTTGTTTTTCCACTGGTCTTCACCTCTTCATACATCCCTTTGGCATTTGCAATTCTGGTGGTTATCACTTCCTCGTTGGCAATGACTAGACGTCTGATGCACGTACTAAAAGAAAATCCAAACTCATGGCAACTAGAAAATTGTTTCTGAAAAGTTATGAAGGAAACAAGATACTCTTAAGGGGAAAGCAAACAAAAAATAATGAAAAAAGAACGCACATGGTATTTCTCTTTTGTGGTGGTGATATACATTCCCTGGGAAGTGCAGGCTGAATTTCCCGCAGGAATATGTGCCCCGATTGTAAAAGTTCTTCTTTTTGTTCTTGTTCTTGTTTTTCTTGTTCTTCTTCTTCTTGTTCTTCTTCTTCTAGTTCTTGTTCTGCTTGTTCTTGTTCTTCTTGATCTTGTTGTTGTTGTTGTTGTTCTTCTTCTTCTTCTTTGGATTCTTTGCAGTCTTTGCATTCTTCTTCTTCTTTGCATTATTTACATTCTTCTTCTTCTTTGCATTCTTTGCATTCTTCTTCTTCTTTTTCTTCTTCTTCTTTTTCTTCTTCTTTTTTGCATTCTTCTTCTTTGCATTCTACTTCGTTGCATTCTTCTTCTTTGCATTCTTCCTCTTCTTCTTAGCATTCTTCTTCTTCTTTGCATTCTTCTTCTTTGAATTCTTTTTCTCCTTATCCTTTGCATTCTTATGTTTCTTCTTTGCATTGTTCTTCTTTGCATTCTTTTTCCTTGCTTTTTTCTCCTCTGCATTCTTCATATTTGTATTCTTCTTCTTTGCATTCTTTTTCTTTGCATTCTTCTTCTTCTTCTGCGCGCCCTTCTTCTTCTTCTTCTTTGCACTCTTCGTCTTCTTCTTCTTCTACTTTACATTCTTCTTCTTCTTTGCGTTGTTCTTCTCCTTCGCATTTTTCTTCTTCTATGCATTCTTCTTGTTCTTCTTTGCATTATTTTTCTTCTTTACATTCTTATTCTTCTTTGCATTCTTCTTCTTCTTCTTCTTCTTCTTCTTCTTTCTTCTTCTTCTTCTTCTTCTTCTTCTTCTTCTTCTTCTTCTTCTTTACATTCTCCCCCTCCTCCTCCTCTTTCTCCTCCTCCTCCGCCTCCTCCTCCTCCTCCGCCTCCTCCACCTCCTTCTCCGCCTCTTGCCATTCCCTCTCCATATTTGGAGGGATGCGTAATGCCTGGTTTTCTTTCTCCTGTGATTGCCACACCGCGGGAGCAGAGGTCTGTCTGCTTCCCTGGTCTCAACCAACAGACGCATTCCGTCTTCAGAGCAGCTCATGACCAGCCAGCCTAGCCAGCCGACCGTGTAGGTGGAGGATGCTGAGAAACAAGCTGTGTTCTCGTCGCGTTGGCCGTCCATGCCCATGCCGCATCCACCCACAGCTTATTAAGCGCTGTGCACACCTCGCCCCACGTCATGTCCCTATCAAGACAACATCCACGTTTATCGACGTGGCGTTGGGGTGTGGCTACAGATCCCACCATCCTTTACCCCACCTACCTCTTCCCTGTGATGATGCAGGGGGGGGGGGGGGGTGGCCTGTAAGTATAAGGGGAAGAGGAGTGGGGGGTGGGGGGGAGGGTGACGGGATAGCCTGGTGGTTAGAGTGATGCATTCGTGATCTGCAGAACATCTTGCGCACACGTTAAATCCTGTTCCGCTTTTTGTAAGAGTAGGACATTGTGTGCCGGTGGGAACACATGACAAAATTTATAAATTCGCATACACACGGGGGCTGGATGTAAAACAAGCACATAAGTGCTTATAATAATGATAATAATGTACGGAATTTATATAGCGCTGAATCTTGTAAAGCAACAAATCAAAGCGCTCAATTCTATTATCCTCGATATAAAAGAATAATAAAACAATAAATAAATAAATAAAAATCTGCTGACCCGGGTTCGATTCTCGTTCAAGAGGATCGTTCCTCTGGAGTTAACATCAGTGCAGACTCCACTCTCCCCAAAAGTCCTGCGGGTGAGACTATAAACCGAGTTCCCTTGTGCGAACGCACGCAGAACATCTTGCGCACACATTAAAAGCTGTTCCGCTGTTCCGTCAATGTGTGCTGGTGGGAACGGATGGCAAAATTTACAAAACAGCATACACACGGGGACTGGTAGAAAAAAAGCACATGAGGGCTTATTCCATTATCCTTGAGAGAGAAAAAAATAACAAAGAAGTAAATAGCATCCCCACCCTATGTAAATTCTGTGCTAGGAATTCCATCTTTTCTAATCCTTCTCGTTGTTTCTGCCCTGTACCTTTTCTTCCTGTCACCTTCTTCTTTGACCATTTTTTGCCGTTTTGTTCCATTCTCCTGCTTTTCTTTCCCACCTAGGCAGACTTAAAAACAACAACAATTCTCTCCCACAAACCCGAAATCGAAAGCTGCTGAATCTGACATGTCAGGCACTTAACTTTGCGGCAGCACAGCAAATAGTCGCTCATGAAACATACAACAATAATAGTTGCTGTCTGAGCGTTCGACAGCCAAGGAGAAGAAGACAGCACAGCAACTATTCGCTCATAAAACACACAGCAGTAATAGTTTAGCGATTGGGCAACGAAGGGGAAGAAGACAGCACAGCAACTATTCGCTCATAAAACACACAGCAGTAATAGTTTAGCGATTGGGCAACGAAGGGGAAGAAGACAGCACAGCAACTATTCGCTCATAAAACACACAGCAGTAATAGTTTAGCGATTGGGCAACGAAGAGGAAGAAGACAGCACAGCAACTATTCGCTCATAAAACACACAGCAGTAATAGTTTAGCGATTGGGCAACGAAGGGGAAGAAGACAGCACAGCAAATATTCGCTTATAATACATGCAACAATAATAGTTGCTGTCTGAGCGTTCGACGACCAAGGAGAATAAGTAGAATCCTGACAGTGTAAAGGAGTGCGCAGATTTTTGCTGTGTGTAAGAAATAAAACAAAGCAAACAAACATAAAAACAATTTCAAGAGATCAGAGCCGAAGTTGATAAACTTTGGTGAAACAGACACTCCCTTCTATCTCTTGAAATATGACGCGCTGTAGAATGTGAAGCAGACAGCCATCATCTAAGACACGTTTTTTTTGTGTTTTTAAACATAGACGTGGGTCTGCCTCCATATGATATGCTTATCAACGTGGTCATTCCGTGCTGGAATTTGAAAGCGAGAGAGAGAGAGAGAGAGAGAGAGAGAGAGAGAGAGAGAGAGAGAGAGTGTGTGGTGTGTGTGTATGTGTGTGTGTGTGTGTGTGTGAGTTCTCTCTCTCCTCTCTCTCTCTCTCTCTCTCTCTCTCTCTCTCCTCTCTCTCTCTCTCTCTCGCGTGTGTGTATGTGTGTTTTTTTATTTCATTTCTTTATTTATTTTATTCTTTTATATCGAGGATAATGGAATAAGCACTTAAGTGCTGTTTTTTTTACTTCCAGTCTCTGTGTGTATGCGGTTTTGTCTATTTTGTCATATGTTCCCTTCAGCACACAATAGCCTATTCTTACGAAATTGGAACAGGATTTAACGTGTGCGCAAGATGTTCTGCGTGCGTTCGCATACGGGGCCTCGGTTTATAGTCTCATCCGAGGAAGTTTTGGGGAGAGTGGAGTCGGCACTGATGTTAACTCCAGGAGAAAATATCCCATTTGAACAGGAATCGAACCCGGGTCGTCAGATTGCGAGGGCAATGTTCTAATCATTAGGCTATCCCGTCACACGTGCGCGCGCGCACTCACGTGTATGTGTGTGTGTGCGCGCGTGAGTGCGTGCGTGCATGCGTGCGTGCAAGTGTGTGTGTGCGCGCGCGGTGTGTGCATGTATGCGTGTGTGTGTGTGTGTGTGCGCGGTGTGTGTGTGTGTGTGTGTGTGTGTGTGTGTGTGTTCTCGTGTTTTGCGTCAGTTTACTAAACTACTAGCAGAAATAAACACAAAACAAACGGAAAGAGTCGTAGGTATTAACCCTCGAATGTAACGCATAAGAATGCAACTGGGGAAAGTAATGTAAAATAACTTTAACGAAACGCAAAAAAATTTACCTATGTACAAGTGAGAGAAATGCCCAAGAAAAGACTGGGTTTTTTTCCGCGACAGAATTACATCTCAATTCTCTTCAGAAGCATTTTTGTATAAAACAGTTTTAGGTTAAAAAACAACCAAAAGCCCAAACAAACATGCTTATGAAATCTTTATGTCGGTGGGAGTGACTTTAGAAAAAAACCAAATTCTCAAAGAATACAAAAGTATGTATGATAACAATTTCAATCTGATATTGATAACCTAGGCAAGTATATGCTGGAAAACGGTTTGTCAAGTAGCACAAGAATAGCCCGATTGAACGTGTTTCAGGGATACCTGAAATCAGGATGTTAAATAAAACTGGCTCTATTACAGAACCTTGCGAGATTCCTATATCGACATTTCGTGACGAAGAATAACTGAATGCCATTCTACTATGAATTGTTCTGTTGGAAAGAGAAAATGTTATATGATTACATATATTTTCCGAGACAATCAGAATGACTTTAGCTTCTATAATGTTTCTTTATGCCAAACTTGGCTGTAAGCTTTTGCCAGATCAATGTCGTTGAAACTTTTTTAGTCTGTGGGCAAATTGATTAAACAAATTTTTTAATTTTTTTATCTTATTTATTTTATACCACTTTAAGTCACGAGATTTCTCTGCATGAAATTCGGGCTGCTCTCTCCAGGGAGAGTGCGTCGCCACAAGAGCAGCGCCACCCCTTTATTATTATTTTTTGGGGTCTGCAACTGTATTTGTTTCTCTATCAGAGTGGCTTTAAAAACGTTCCCAGGGAGAACTCTCTTCTTGCAGTGGGTTCTTTTACGTGCGTGGACAATTTTGTGTAACACACGGGACCTCGGTTTATCGTCTCATCCGAAAGACTAGCGCCCAGACCACCACTTTTGGTCTAATGTTCTTTCGAGCCAGAAGGCCCATAGAGCCGGAGCTTATCCCGGTTTCTGTAGCGTTAAGCAAACTGATGGTTTTTCACCACCCCTGTGACAGGACGCTAGTCTGTCGCCAGATACTTCCCCAGCAGAGCTGGTACCCACTTGTACACCTGGGTGGAGTGAGGAAAATAGGAGTAAAGTGTCTTTCCCAATGACACAACACCGAGCCGAGCGGGGATCGAACCCGCGACCTCTGGATCACGAGTTGACCGCCTAAACCTCTCGACCACGGTGACTCCCTTTTGGTCTAATGGATGGGGGAAAAGGTTCGGGCCCAAACGGGATTCGAACCACCGCACATTTCCGACCCGGACTTTTCGCTTTCTAGACAGGCGCGTTACCTCTAGAACTCTTTATCTCAGTTGAAAGTTTGGTTTGATTCTCCTTGTGTGTGTGTGTGTGTGTGTTTGCGCGCGCGCGCGCGTGTGTGAGTGTGTGTGTGTGAGCTCACGTCTGTATATATGTATAAGTGTGTATGTGAGTGTGTGTATGTGTGTGCACATGTGTGCGTGTTTGGGTATGCGTGCGTGCATACGTGCATGCGTGAGCGCGCTCATGCGCGGATTGTGTGTGTGTGTGTGTGTGTGTGTGCACGCGCGGGCGTGCACGCATGTGTGTATATGTGTGTATATGTGTGTGTTTGTTTGTGGTGTGTGTGTGTGTGTGTGTGTGTGTGTGTGTGTGTGTGTGTGTGTGTGTGTGTGTGTGTGTGCGCGCGCGTGCATACGTGCGTGTATATACATTCTAACGAGGATAAAAAAAAAGATATTTTGAAGTGTACTTTCCTTTGAGATTTAATAAATGTACATCCTGTGTTTTGTTTTGCTTGTTTATTTGGGCATTTGATTGACTTTTATGTCTTTATTTTTCCTTCCTTCCTTTTATTTTCCTTTTTCTTTCTTTCTTTCTTTCTTTCTTTTCTTTCTTGTCTTTCTTTTCGTTCTTTCTTTTCCTTCTTTCTCTTTGTCTTTCTTTGTCTCTTTCTGTCTTTCTTTTTCTTTCCTTCCTTCTTTTCTTTCCCTCTTTCTTTCTTTCTTTCTTTCGTTTTCTTCCTTTTTTCTTTTCTTTCTTTCTGAAATGTACGTATTGTCTTTTTTCTGTCTTTCTGTCTTTCTGAAATGTACGTATTGTCTTTTATTCTGTATTTCTGAAATGTACGTATTGTCTTCTTTTCTGTCTTTCTATCTTTCTGAAATGTACGTATTGTCTTTGTTATGTCTTTCTGAAATGTACGTATTGTCTTTTATTATGTCTTTCTGAAATGTACGTATTGTCTTTTTTCTGTCTTTCTGTCTTTCACAAATGTACGTATTGTATAAGTGGTTGAAGTGGATGCTGTGTTTCTATGTCTCTTTTTGCTATGTTCTACTGCGATTAACTTTTTAGAAAATGCAGCACTGGCTTTATCATTGTTTTTCAAAGATGAATAATATTGTTGCATTGCGATGGACTTCATATACAGTACCAGTAGTTTGACCTGTCTTAAAAGAGATTTCATTATATAGTAAAAAACAAAGTTGATCTTCTAGTTCTTTCTACTTGAAAGGCAAGGATAACATAATCCCTATAAATCCCTGTTTTTTACCAGATTCAGCGCTATATAAATTCCATATATTATTATTATTATTAAAGCCAATATAATGTTTGTTCTCTCTGTCTCTGTCTGTCTGTCTATCTGTCTGTCTGTCTGTTTGTGTCTGTCTTTGTCTTTGTCTCTGTCTGCTTGTCTGTTTGTCTGTCTGTCTCTCTGTCTGTCTGTCTCTCTCTTCTGAAAAGTAGGTCATTGTGTGCCGGTGGGTACGGATGACAACATTTACAAAACTGCATACACACAGGGACTGGATGAAAAACCTCACATGAGTGGTTATTTCATTATTCTCGAAATAAAATCTCTCTCTCTCTCTCTCTCTCTCTCTCTCTCTCTCTCTCTCTCTCTCTCTCTCTCTCTCTCTCTCTCTCTCTCTCTCTCTCTCTCTCTCTCCCTCTCTATCTCTCTCTCTCCTCTCTTTCTTTGTCAAGGCTTTTCCCCCAGTCTTTCTGTGTATGCATTTCTGTCTTTTTGTCTGTCTGTCTGTCTTTTCTCTGTCTCTGAGTCTCTGTCTGTCCGTCTCTCATTTTTTATATAATCTATTGTTGTTCTTATTTCATTCTTTTATATCGAGGATAATGGAATAAGCACTTACGTGCTTTTCTTACAACTAGTCCCCGTCTGTATGCGGTTTTGTAAATTTGTTATCTGTTTCCATCGGCACACAAAGACCTACTCTTACGAAAAGCGGAGCAGGATTTAACGTGTGCGTAAGATGTTCTGCGTGCGTTCGCACACGCGACCTCGGTTTATAGTCTCATCCGAAAGACTTTTGGGGAGAGTGGAGTCTGCACTGATGTGAACTCTAGAGGAAAATATCCCCTTGAACGGGAATCGAACCCGGGTCGTCAAGATTGCGAGCGCAATGTTCTAGCCACTAGGCTATCCCGGCCCCCAAATTAAGTGTGTATGTATAATTATTTGTCTGTCTATTTTCCCCATTCCTCGGTTAGAGCACTCAGATTCACTAATGGGGACAGGGTAGCCTGGTGGTTAGAGTGATGTATTCATGATCTGCTGACCCGGGTTCGATTCTCTTTCAAGAGGAATTTGCCTCTGCCGACTCCACTCTCCCCAAAATTCTTTCGCATGAGACTATAAACCAAGGTCTCGTTTGCGAACGCACGCAGAACATCTTTTGCACACGTTAAAACCTGTTCCGCTTTTAGGAAGTGTAGGCCTTTATGTGTCAGTGGGAACGGATGACAAAATTTATAAAACTCCATACATACAGGGACTAGATGTTTAAAACAACACATGAATGCTTATTCCACTTTCTTCGAAATAAAACAAATACAAAAAACACATTTTGGTTTATAATCACGTCTGAAGGACTTTTTGGGGAGTGGAGTCGGTACTGATGTTAAATCCCTAGGACAAGCTTCCCTTGAACTGAACAGAGGCTTCGGTGGAGGCTCGAGTCTGGACGGTCAGATCATGAGCACACTGCTCTAACCACTTGGCTACCCGGCTCCTATACATCTGGTTTCTGTTGTCTGCCCTTGGTAGACACAGGAGGTTATTCACCCCTACCTTCTGCGCCGCAGGAACAAATGCCGCTGTCAGCTCTAATCATGTTCAGCATTTGTCTTTCTTCTTCGTCGTCGTCTTCGAAAACTCAAGCAGCAAATAGTGTTGTCTGTCATGATTATAAGCCAACATGCGTCGCGCTGCCGTTAAGCGCCTGACAGGTCAGGCCCAGCACATCCGACTACGGCATGGGAGAGATTTGTCATCGTTGTAGTCTCTCTGATGGAAGGGGGAGGGAGGGGGAAGGGGCATGAGAATGGACTTAAGAAGGCGGAGAATAAATAAGAAGCAGGTGACAGGAAGACAAAGGAACACGGCAGAATGAAAGAGAGGGATATAACAGAGGATACTCCTAGCACGTGACTTTCAGAAGGTAGGGATGTTGTTTGGATTGACAGGTTCCCAGCCTCCTCCTCAGGAAAGCACCATTAGATTATATCAGGACTAACCAACTTACCAGCTTCCCTGCCCTTCATGCAAACTCCATTTTGTTGTTCTCTGGACTTCCATTAGATTACGTGGATGCTGTTGTGCTGGGAATGTCCCCTTTCTTTTCATTCTTTGTATATTTCGTGTAGGCTAATTCATTTTAACTGTCGTCTTTTATTCAGCAAAGTAAGCCCTGATATAACATCAGTTGTCATTTGGTCTAGATAACAATAAAGATGATTATGTCATCAGTGTCTTTTCTGACTATTTTGTTTTTTGAAAATCTAAAATACTTAAACAATTGTATAAAAAACTTGTGAACGTTAGTATATACACAAAGCAGAAACAGAGTGAGAGGTATAATGAATCAAATAATCTACAGGCATGCAGACACCAAAAATCAAAGAAGACAAACATGTGAATATACATCAGAAACAGACACAGGCACAGGCACAGATACACGTACAGACATACAAACACACACGCGCGCACACACACACACACACACACACACACACACACACACACACTCTCTCTCTCTCTCACTTTCTCTCTATCTCAAAACACACACACACAAACACACACACACACACACACACACACACACACACACACACACACACACACACACACACACACACACACACACACACACACACACACACACACACACACACACACACACACACACACGTATTGCGTTTCTTTGCCAAGTCTTTGCATCATATTGCTTGTACTGCTTGGAATCGGAATATAGATAGACATAAAATCTTTAATTACCAACACATCTCTCCCACATCTCTTGAATCTTGAATCTTGAAAATCTGCGCTCTAACGCCCTCACCTTCCCCTCTCGTCTAATATCACTTTAAGGGAACAGACGTAAAATCGAAGACACACACACACACACACGCACGCGCACATGCACGCAAGCACGCACGCACATACACACACACACGATGGGGACATGGACACTTGCATGCATCAATGCACATACATGTTCATTATGTTCATATTCGTACGTACATACATACATACATGCATACATACATACATACATACATACATACATACATACATACATACATACATACATACATACATACAAACATACATACGTATATACATGTGTTACATATGTTATAGTGTGCACTTTGCGCACTATAATGTTTGAACTAAACCCCTCTTTCCTTCCCCTCTCCCCCCCCCCCCTTTTAGAAAGAATTCTTCAACTTGGTTAGACTTCATGATTTGCTTAGAGTTAGGTTTCTTTGACAACCTCTAAGTTACAGTGTTGTGTTTAAACAAACAACTTCTCAGTCTGTTTGGATGCCCATGGTTGCAGGCTGAGGATTCTTTTAATCCACTTGAGACTTTTAGCTAGGGAGGCCCATTGGGGTCTGTGTTGGCAGCCCCTTTTCTTCCCTTTGGTGTCCAGCATGTCTCCATGAGTGAGTTTGGAGCATTGGCAACCAATCCATGTGTAAATTGTCACTGTCTTAGCTTAGGTGCCATGAGTGTCTCAGTGGACTGGAAGGCCTAGTAAACAAGTGAGTCATGTGTACTGTGGCACCTTCTCTCACCTTAAGTGTCCACCATGTTTCTTGTGAGCAACTCCTTGCCATGGTTGCAGCTAAGTGTTCTCAATGTAGGCCTATAGTCCTATTAGAGCTGGTGGCTCAGCTACATTGGAGTCCTCTCTATTCATGGCCTGAGTCCTTGTTGTAGCCTAGAGTGTCCAGTGGAACAGTCATGTAATAAGCACTTCAGAGCTTGCTACAACTAGTCTTATTCAACAGGCTTGTAGGGCCTCTTTCTTGTTGAATAGCATCCCCCCTTCCCCCTCTCTATTACCCCCCCCCCCCCCCCCGCCACTCCTCTATGGAACCAGCAGATTTGACATGCAGAGACTACATTGGTTGATTTAAATTTGTTTGTCAGCTGATTTGATGTGTGGTTAGGATTTGTTCATCTCAGTTTCCAAATGTATTCATTGATCAGTTGGAATTAGTAGTCCTGCAACTGAACCAACATAACAGGGTGTACATGGCATTTTAAGGTCTTTCTCTTGCTGGCTGTCTGAGGCAACTTTCTTCTTGAGTTAGGCTGCGTGTGGTGAAATGACAGAATGACTTAGAAGGAAACAGCAGTTTTCTTCTCCTGCTTGAACTGTAAGTGAGAATTTCTCTTTTTGATACAAGTTGTTGCTTAAAGAGATTTATCAAGGAAAAAGCTGATTTTATAAGTAAATCTTATCTGTGTGTATTAATTGAATGTCATAATTATTGATTGCTTTGTTGATCTGGTCCAGTGAAAGTGTGTGTAGCTGCTTTACACATGAAAGTTGACTAAAGTCATGAGACTTTATTATTTTATTGTGTGATCTTGGATTTATTCCGTAATTGGATGTTCATGTGAGAAGTGGAATTTTATGAGTAAGTAATAATCATTTGATGTGGGTATTATGTTGAGATGAAGTTTGTAAATTGCACTGATCAAAATAATGTGGATTTGGTAACAGAGATATTGGGATAGAATACTATATTAGCAAAGTTGAATTGAGATAAAGAGTTGACTGCTCAAAGAGTTGAACTTGAAGACTTGAAGGTTAGACTTGAATGCAGTGCAGGACTAGGCCTATCTATCTATCTATCTGTCCCGTAGTCTGCCGACCGTGGGGGCACCCTCAAAGACTCAACAACCAGTTCCCTCCATTCCTCTCTCTGTTCTGCCTTTCTCAGGGTTTTGTTGAGTTCTAGGCCTGTCCATTCGCTGATGTTATCCTCCCAGCTCTTCCTTGGTCTGCCTCTTCTTCTTCCTCCTTGGACAGTGCCCTGCAAAACTGTCTTCGCAAGTCCTTTGGATCTTGTGACATGCCCATACCATTTAAGTTTACACTTTTTCGCGATCGTTAGAAGGTTCTCATAGGGTCCAATGGTTTGCTGGATTCTGTTATGCACGCTTTCGTTGCTTATGTGGTCTTTGTAGGAGATGCCAAGGAGTCTCCGAAAGCATCTCATCTCCACTGCCTGTACTCTTCTCTCCAAATCTGCAGTCAGGGTCCATGATTCACAGGCATACAGAAATATGGATATGACAAGGGAGTGCATTAGTCTGATCTTGGAGATAAGTGAGATATTTTTATCTCTCCAGATGGTGTTTAGTTTTGACAAAGCTGTTATTGTCTGTGCAGTTCTGCATACTACTTTTGGCTTGGATCCCTGGTCTGATACAATGGCTCCCAGGTACTTGAAGCTTTGAACTGTTTCCAGCTTCTGGTCATTAACCCTGATATCAGTGCTAATGCCGTTGGTGTTATTAGTCATCAGTTTGGTCTTCTCTGCACTGGTTTCCATGCCGTATGTTTTGGAGGCCTTATTCAAGTGTTCTGTTAGGCTGGCAAGCTCTTTTTCTGATCCTGCTATTCCATCAATGTCATCTGCGAAGCGGAGGTTTGTGATCGTTCTGCCACCAATGCTGACTGATCCTTCATGATGTTCCAGTGCATCAGCCATGATTCTCTCAAGGAAGATGTTGAAAAGAGTGGGTGAGAGTAGACAGCCCTGCCTTACTCCAACTGTTGTTCGAAACCATTCTCCAATGTTGTTGATGTAGTACACTGCACTGGTGGCCTTGCTGTACAGCTGTTTGATGACTCTGATCAGGTTTGCATTGATGCTGTACAAATTCATGGTTGCCCACAAAGCTGCATGCCACACCCTGTCAAATGCCTTCTTAAAATCGATAAATACGTGGTAAAGGTCTTGTTGATGTTGAAGGTACCGCTCACATAGTATTCTGAGGTTGAATATCTGTTCGGTTGTGCTGCGCCCTGCTCTGAAACCTGCTTGTTCCTCAGCAATGATGGTCTCTGCTTGTGGCTTCAGTCTATTCAATATTATCTGCAGCATGATTGTGTCTGCTCTCTCTCTCTCTCTCTCTCTCTCTCTCTCTCTCTCTCTCTCTCTCTCTCTCTCTCTCTCTCTCTCTCTCTCTCTCTCTCTCTCTTTTGTGCTACAATATCCATGGGTATGATAGGGGTCAATGTTGTGAAAGATCTTAGTAGAGACTAAGTTCTGTGGACATTATTAGGATAATGTCAGTTGGGAGTATTGAGGAAAGGGTTTTCCTAGTTATTTTGTAGTCTTCGGTTGTCTGATTTACAACTGTATACTCTCTATTGGTTCCCTAGGATTAACTTGGTATTTTGGTGTGAGTGATGAAAGGAACTTGGTTTTCTTACATTCGGCTAGACGACAATATAGCTATTTGCTGTGTGTGCCTTTCATCAATGATGTGCTTAGTTAAATATTGATAGAGTAGTTACCTGAATTTTATCTTTGTTTCAGGTGTGTGTTGTAGGTAGATAAAAATAAAAAGTGTTACCATAACACCCCTGCGTGGCCTCACATCATTCCTTTGAGTGTGGAGTGCCAGTGTCCTAACATCCCCTATCCCCGAACCTAGTTCACCCTCCAACACATACATGCATACATACACACATACATGCATACATACACACATACACACATACATGCATACATACACACATACATGCATACATACATACATACATATATACATACATGCATACATACACACATACATGCATACATACACACATACATGCATACATACACACATACATACATATATACATACATGCATACACACACATACATACATACATACATACACACATACATACATAAAAACATACATACACACACATACATACATACATACATACACACAGACACACACACATACATACATACATACATACCTGCATACAGACATACATACATACATACCTGCATACATACATACCTGCATACAGACATACCTACATACATACATACATACATACATACATACATACATACATACATGCATACATACATACATACATACATACATACATACATACATACATACATACATACATACATACATACATACTTACAGACAGACAGACAGACAGAAATGAAAACAGTAGAACTGCATGTTCCCTTATCTCTACAGGAAGGATATCGTTTATTAGAACAAACGTCGTGGGGAAAGTTTAAAGAATCTGACCATTTCAAGGAACAATCTTTAAAGAGTAGTCTGACTAATGCCCATATTTCTTGTTACATGAATCCCTGTCAAACTGATACAAGTTTTGTAATCACACGAATAGTAATTGCACTATACTTTAGAATGAAATTGAATGCATTTATCAGAAAACTTTAAACAAATATCGGGTGTCCATGTGGAGATCATATTTCCAATACCCATATCATATTTGAGTGCCCAGTTTTCAAACCATTTTTTACCTACATTTCTCTAACAGTCTCTGGAAAGTGTATTTGAACATTCAAAGCTTGCCTTTGCCATCGCTAGATGTCTATTGCACAGTCCCCTTGAACATTTGTTGTAGTGACAGTATCTTTTCTGTTGTTTCATGTTCACACTTTGTTGAGTTTAAGTTTTGCTCCTGTTAAAGACAACGTCTCTATTTCTCAATTATTATATATTCAGTCTACTTCTCATGCACCAACACCCCAACACACATGCTATCTCTTCGCACTTTCTCCTTCTGTACTGGTCTCTACTTTCTCGAACTTCCACCCACTGCACCATCCACCTTCCTCGTGAGTGAACAGACGTTAAATTGAAGACGACGACAACAGCAACAACAACAACAACAACAACAACAGACAGACAGACATTTCAAAATGTAGTGTAGGCATAACAATCAGCAAATGATTTTTAACCCCCTAAAAGAATAAATAATGATATAGTTTGGACACATGGAAGCCAGAGCAATAAACTATTTCCGCTGTCTTTTCTACTTGCTCGTCTTCTTCTTTAATGATCCTTCCCTCCCTCCCACGCACCTAGTTTTTTGTCTGTCTGCCTTGTTTCCTTTTATTTTCGTAAGCATTGTTGTTGCTGCTGCCCAGAATAGACAACTGTGCACAATAATTGGTCTTGAATGCATGTTAGGAGACGGGATAGCCTAGTGGTTAGAATATTACGCTAGCAATCTTATGACCTGGGCTCGAATCCGGTTCAAGAAAATTATTTCTCTGGAGTTGACACTAGGTCAGACTCCGCTCTTCCTTCGGATGAGACTAGAAACCGAGGTCCCGTGTGTGAACGCACGCAGAACATCCTCTAACCACTAGGGTATTCTGCCCCCATGGTGATTATTTAAGCATTTGCTTTAAACTTGTAGAAAACGCATATTTCGGGGGTCCATGTGTGCTTGGTCTTCCCGTGTTTATTTTAGCTCGGTTTTATTTTTCTTTCGCGAACCCAGCCAACTATTCTATACTGCAAGCGTTACTGTCCGTGAGAACGTCAGAGAGCTCATCAGAGAAATAAAACGAAAAACCTATGTAATCAATGTTCTCAATACCATCTGCAATACTGTGGTGGTCAATGTCTTGGGTTGCGTGCTCGAGCGTTTAAATGCCCACATCATCAAGATTTTTTTTTTCGGACTCTGGCCGGATCCTACCCAGAGTGAGATTGCTACGGTCTCATTCAGAAGACTGTGACCACACAGTTGAGTTTCATCCCCTGTGCAGACGCGATTTTGAGAGCGTTGCTTAAATTAGCTGACCAATGCTACAGGGATGTGTCTGTCTTTATCTCTTGAGCCCGATTTTACGCTAGGATATAGTATTATAATAGAAAGCGTTGAGGCTCGCCCTGTCAAGTAGAATCAACGCGTATGCGCTTCCATAGCAGCATCATTACATCAGCAGCAGCAGCAGCAGCAGCAGCAGCAGCAGCAGCAGCAGCAGCAGCAGCAGCAGCAGCAGCAGCACCATGCAATACAAGAAAATGGTCTTTGATTCCGTTGGCCCGGTAGCTGTGGTTGTAAACAAAGTTAAAGGTGTCCCATAACCTATAAGGTCGTAGGGGAGCGAGGCGTCAGAGACCTCACTTCTCTTAGGACCAGCGTATTGAGGGCGGCCCCCATCTCCTCTCCCTCGCTGCTTTACCTGCCCTGACTCTAATGAGGCAGGTACCCATTTACAGCTGGGTGAACTGGGGGTGGGGGGTGGGGGCTGTACTGAAGCCAAGACGCGCAACGGTCACCCATCCAAGTGGTAACCACGCTCGACGCTGCTCAACCATGGCTAGGGAAAAAGCGAGTGCCCTGACCACTGAGCTATCCCGTCACCCAGCTGTGACTGTAAGTTTTATAAAAGATCGTTGGAGGGACACTGTGAGGGTCATCACCTTAGATGAGCTTCTCATGAAGCCAGGCTCGGCCACTGAGCTGTCACTGTCAATAACGGGGCTCAGTGGCTGCTGTCTGGCGTATGATAGCTCATAGGCGGCTCCTATGAACACATACCAACGTGACCCAGCAGCGGTGCAGGGACCCTCTGGCAGGTAACCCCACAGCAACGTTACTTTGATGGGCTCCGTGTGGACTCCGGGCCCTGCAACATAACAAATGCGGGTACTGCTGGGATGCAGAGATTGGAATGGCCGGCGTGGGAACAGCAAGAAAAGAACGTCAAAGAGGGATGATAAAGCAGTGACCCCCCCCCCCCCTCCCAAATCTTCCAAGTCCTTCGGATGAGACTATAAACTGAGGCCCCGTGTGCGAACGCATGCAGAACATCTTGCGCACACGTTAAATCCTGTTCCGCTTTTCGAAAGAGTAGGTCATTGTGTGCCGGTGGGAACAGATGACAAAATTTACAAAACCGCATACACACGGGGACTGGATGTAAAAAACCCACATGAGTACTCATTCCATTATCCTTGATATAAAAAAGTCATCTAAGCGCTTTGATTTGTTGCTTTACAAGATTCAGCGATATATAAAATCCATACATTATCATTTTTTATTATTAAATTTGCATGTATCTGTCTTCGTCATCTCCTGCTTTATCAGTCCACATGTCCTCACACTGCCATTCTTCATTTATCTGCATTTTTGTTGTTTAAGTTTGTTTGTTTGGGTTTGTTGTTGTTGTTGCTGCTGCTGTCCAGATTTCATGATATTGGACACTTTCTTTTTTTACTTGAATGTATACTGTTGGGGTTTTTTGTGTTTTTTACAGCAGTCTTTCTGTCTTTGTAACATTAGGCTACTTTAAGTTTGTTTGCTTGATGTTTTGTTTTGTAATGTCTAGATTTACGATGGCGTTTTAAGTCATTTGCTTGTACACTGTGGAAAAAATCGGGTGGTTTTTTTTTTAGGGGAGGGTTAGTGTGTGTGTGCTATATTTAGTTAAATTGACCTTGCTCCTTTTTTTGCAAAGCTAAAAGCTTTCTTCCCCCCCCCCCCCAACCTAACATATAATGCCAATAATCTTGTAGGGATTTGCCTAATATCTTTTTTCTTAGTTTTTTTAGAGAGAAATAGGAAGGATGAAGCTGTATCTAAAATAAAATACAAGGTTTGAGAGAGACAGAGAAAGACAGAGACAGATACAACAGAGACAGATACAGACAGACAGAGAGAGACAGAGAGAGGGAGACAAAGACACAGAGAAAGACAGATACGGAGAGAGACAGAAAGAGAAAGATAATAGTAATAATAATAATAATAATAATAATAATAGTAATAATGTATGGAATTTATACAGCGCTGAATCTTGTAAAGCAACAAGATAAAGCGCTCAGATGACTTTTTTTTTAAATCAAGGATAATGGAATAAGCACTCATGTGCTTTTTAAAAAAAAATCCAGGCCCTGTGTGTATGCGGTTTTGTAAATTTTGTCAACTGTTCCCACCGGCACACGATGGCCTACTCTTTCGAAAAGCGGAACAGGATTTAACGTGTGCGCAGGATGTTCTGCATGTGTTCGCACACGGGGCCTCGGTTTATAGTCTCATCCGAAGGACTTTGACATTCAGTTCGATTTTTTTGTCAAACTGGGAAGAAAGGGCGAGGCTGGGAATCGAACCCAGAACCTCACGGTTTACTTGTTGGCAGGCAAACGTCTTAACCATCCTGCCACCTTTCTAGACGGAGACAGAGAGAGACAGACAGAGACAGAGAAGATAGAGAGAAACAGAGACAGAGACAGGCAGAGATAGACAGAGACAGACAGAGACAGAGAGACAGACAGAGACAGAGAGAAGACAGAGAGACAGAGACAGACGCAGACAGAGGGACAAACAGAGACAGAGACACAGAGAGAGAGACAGAGAGAGAGACAGAGTAGTTCTTTTGTGGCAACAAATTATCAACGTCTGTGGTGTCATTAAAAAGGTTTTTTGTAATTAAGTGGATAGGACGTTCAGTTGTCTAAGCTCGGACAAAGGTAACTAGAAATTATTTAAAAACTACTGATGAACACGTCGCTTTATATCAAGACAGATAACAAAAATACAACTCAAAACACAGCATTTGAAATATATTAGACAAATGAACGCTCAGTCGATACTGCGAAGGTAACTCGAGTACTCCTTTACCAAGTACACACATTGGGAACGGTTGAAAAAAAATTACATAGCTGCAGGGACGAGGGGACTATATGTGAAAAAAGCACATTAGTGATCATTCCATTATCCTCGAAATAAAAAAAAGGAAGTACCTAAATAAATAGAAAAATAAATATTTTTATAAAGGAATAAATAAATAAATGATAGTATATAGCTTTTCACCGGAAATGGAACCAGGAAGCTAGTTTCCATACAAGGAGGAGAAATCATAAATACAAATACGAATACTGTATTATATCAAACAGGGACATGCGTGCAGGCTACTGGCAAGTATTAACTACGCACACACACACACACACACCACACACAACACACACACACACACACACACACACACACACACACACACACACACACACACACACACAACACACACACACACACACACACACACACACACACACACACACACAACACACACACACACACACACACACACACACACACACACACACACAACACACACAACACACACACACACACAACACACACACACACACACACACACACACACACACACACACACACACACACACACACATTAGAAGCAAAAACGTCATCACCTTTCTTTTTGAAGAAAACATTTACTACCCCCCCCCCCCCCCCCCCCCCCAAAAAAGTACACTCATTTAAGAAGTATACCAACCTCCCAAAAACAGCAACAACAAAAACAAAACAAAAACCAAGAAACAAAAAACAACTCTTAGTTCTTATCATCGTCGAACCTGACCATTTAATGACCAAAAAACCCACATAAGGACACAACAATCGTCAGTGCTGACGTTCCCATGCTGCACGTGATAAACTGATCCTACTCACCCTCAAGAGGGGTGAAGGAGACTTAGTGTGTTTGCTGTCCCTGCTACACACGCTTCATTGTTCCTCGGACTGCGACTGTCGCACCCTTCACTTCTGCTACTGCTGCACTGGCCAAAAAAGACACTGCAGGCTGTTTGTGGCAACTCTGTGCATTTCTATCCTGAAGCAGCCACAGGTATGTTAACTATCAATTTGTTGTTTTTGGGTTTGAAATTCCGAGTTTATTATTCATGATTAGTTTAACGAATTTAAGATTTTTAAAAACAAAACAACAACCTCGCGGAACATCAAGGAGATTGATCCATTTTTGTTGTATTCTAAGGTCTCATAATTTTTTTAAAAGCTGAAGAAATGAAAAGATTAGAGAAGAATTCCGCGTGTTCCCCTGTCTGTGACTTGACTTAATTGAAACATTATTGTTGAAGAGAAACAAAAAAGGTTACATGATTTGATTTCTACTTTTAACTCTTTTCGAGTCGTTGGGGAACTTTTCCGACTTCTTTAGGCATGCAGTGCCTTGGACAAAGTGATCATGGCGGGGCTCACCCCCTTGCCAGGCCGTCCATACCAACGGCCATTAGCGTAGTGTTCTTTGTAAGGGATAGAATTTTAACTTGTACGCGAGATGGCATTGTGCTGCCAAGTTAGATACACGATTCCTACCATCAAAGGATTACTTTCTGGACTTGTTGAAATCTTTGCCAGAATTTGGTGGAATCTTTATGAAAAAAGAAATCGGACAAGTCAGTACTGCAAACTTCTGATACTAGACAGGTTTATTGGTTATTTTATTCGAAAGTGACCCCCAAAACGGGGATCAGGGGGGAGGGGAGTAAAGCCTTGTTACAGGTGTAGATAGGCTGGTGAATAATACCCTTTGGTTGATGATTGGCAGCAGAGGGGGGTTGAGTTGGAACACTTTCCTGGGCATTGATGATGATAAATGAAAACAAAAATCTCGTAAATTAAAGAAAGTGGGACAGATGGAGAGGAGGAGGCTGTTTTGTCCTCGATCAGTATTTTATGGACCCTCCCTCACCTCCCCCCCCCCCCAATCCTTTTCACCCTTGGAGTAATGCAAACTGAAAAATTACAGCCAGACAAGAGAAATAAATATTAAACACTTGGTGGACAAAAAGTGCGAAATAAGAGACGTTCTGGTAAACTGGGTACAATTCAAAAACGCTGCAAAAGCTGTGGTACTCAAGATTTTCAGCAGTTTGGCTAACAGCATCACATAACAAAAAACAATTGTACTCGGTGATTCAAATATCATTAAAATTTGGATTGAACGTTGTCAGGTTTTAACCCAATTTAGACCTCTGATTTATGTTCCTAATTTCCTGCTGCTGCTGAATTATTAAAAATATCAATTGATGCAAATAGTTTTGTTGCTGCTGCTGGTGATGGTTGTTGGTGGTTGGTTTATTATTGGTGGTGGTGGATCTTCCCGTAGAGCTCTAACGATCACCAATGGTGATTTTTTTTCCGTATGCGACCTTTTTTGTGCCCGCCATTTAAAGGAACCAGATTTTGACTTCGTGGAAAAATACTGGTGTAAAATAAAAGCAAAAACGGAGTAGGCCGATATTTCTCGAAGTCGGTTTTCTGTTTAACACTCGTACATAAACTCACGTCAGATGCACCCGGAAAAAATAACACCAACAAACCACATTCATTGTAGAGAGATTCAAACCATACGAATACGCTTCTGAAACATTGTCACAGTGCAGACATTTAATTCAGAACATCACAAATGAGACTTCAAACCGTGATTCCTCATGTAAACGCACGCAGAGCCGCAACATACCCGTTTGTTAAAAACTCAGATGGCATTTTGGAAGAGAAATCCCATGTGTGCCGATGGGAAGGGATGACAAATTTCGCAGTGATCGAACCTTCAGGAGGATTGAATGTAATGCACCCTTCAAATACCACCTTCAGTTTAACGTCTATTCACATTTAGCGATTTGAACAGTCAGTGACTGGCTGTTCAAATTTGCAAAAAGCGCTGTGACAAAAAGCAGTCCATCAGAAAAGCAAAATAATTCCATCCGTTTTAGTGACACTCTTAAGTAGTGTGTCAGGGAGGATTTAGTTGGCTTTAAACGCACGTTTTTGCATGGATTTGTACTGATAAACATGTGTGTATATGTGCCTACGTCCATGTACACTCATACGCAACACACGCACATGCATACGCGCGCACGCTCATGCGCGCGGGCGACACACACACACACACACACACACACACACACACACACACACACACACACACACACACTCTCTCTCTCTCTCTCTCTCTCTCTCTCTCTCTCTCTCACACACACACACACACACACACACACACACACACACACACACACACACACACACACACACACACACACAATTAACCTTAGACAGTGTCATATATATTTACCACACGCTTTTTATGTCTTTATCAGATCACCTTCACCTTCCTGTTAGCTTGTCCACCGTTGGTTGGGAACCACTGAAGATTTCGCAACCAGCTTCCTCCACTCCTCGCGATTCTCAATATTACAAGGAGGCCTTCAACTTCCACACATCCTGCCATACTCTATGAAAGACCGTTGGGGCACTACTGAAGATTTCGCAACCAGCTTCCTCCACTCCTCGCGATTCTCGACGTTACCAGATGGCCTTCAACACATCGTGGTGTAAGTCTGGTAGACTGGTGGAGCACCACTGAAGATTTTGAAATCAGCTTCCTCCACTCCTCGCAATTTTCAATGTTACCAGATGAACTTTAACTTCAAAACTTACTGCCATTGTCTGGTAGATCGCTGGGATCATACCGTCTCACCTGTACACTATGCCCCCCTCCACCCTACCCTCACCTGCTCTGACCCAGTTTTGCACCCAGAAGCTTGCTGTCTTGACCACTGGACTGTTTGTGTCAGTGGCCTTTAAACTTCAAACGATCACTGGACACCAACTTCTGATTGCGTCAGTACTCTTAGCAAAATAAATCGAAATAAAAATAATAGATTAGAACAAAGTAAAATTAAAAATATAAATAAAATAAAACAAAACTAAAATAAGACATAAAAACATAAAATAGAAATGTAAAAAAATAAAATAGTTTAGAATTAAACTAAAATAGAACGAAATAACATAAAACGACATAGAATTAATTAAAAAAATCCCATGGGTTAAAAAAGTAACATGAAATAAAATTACGAACAAAACAAGAGTAACCTTGTAGAATACCAAAAAAAGTAATAAATTTAGACCTAAAGCAAAAAAAATAACCAATAAAACTAATAAAAATAAGATGGAAAGGATTAAAGCAAGGATTTGTTTTGCAAGAGATTGACGCAATCTTGGTGACAGTAATCTTGGTGTCTGAAACTTCCACCATCTACAAAGACTGAGACAGTACCTATGGAGGATTGAGACTCCCATCACCCCCTGACACCATCATGGCTTTTCCTCCATTGACCATCTCAGTCCCTCAGTCCACCCTCTGTCACACGGGTCCTGACTTCGTGGTTCAAGTCATCATGTGGATCAGAAGGGGATCATCTCTAAAGGAATGGAGCTGTCATCTGGGGATCTTCAGGAGCTGTCATCTGGGAATCTTCAGGAGCTGTCATCTGGGAATCTTCAGGAGCTGTCATCTGGGAATCTTCAGGAGCTGTCATCTGGGAATCTTCAGGAGCTGACATCTGGAGATCTTCAGGAGCTGTCATCTGGGGATCATGACTGGAGCTGTCATCTGGGAATGTTCAGGAGCTGTCATCTGGGAATCTTCAGAAGCTGTCATCTGGGAACCTTCAGAAGCTGACATCTGGGGATCTTCAGGAACTGTCATCTGGGAATCTTCAGGAGCTGTCATCTAGGAATCTTCAGGAGCTGTCATCTGGGAATCTTCAGGAGCTGACATCTGGGGATCTTCAGGACAGGAGCTGTCATCTGAGGATCTTCAGGAGCTGTCATCTAGAAGAAATAGGTTCAACAAAGTCCCTGCACGAGTAAGTACAACATAATTATAATAAGTTGCACAGTTTTGGACTAGTTTTCTCATGCATGATTCGTATTTCAGGTTTTAGTCATAAGTGTAGAGGGAAAGTAAGTCCCACCTATCCCCCCTCTCTTTATTTTAAACTCGTGTGATTTAGGTTTTTGCATGTAAAAGAGCTTGTGGTATTTGGTCGTTGCAGTATTTGGAACCTGTCGATTCGTGTTGACAGAAATGCCGATCTGTTAGCAAAGCATTAAGTTTTCGAAAATTATTTTGAATTGGAATTATTTTTCTATGTCATGTCTTAAGTGCTGATTGTCTTATGTTATGTATCTGAATGCTTAACACTTTTTGACTGAAGTCGTGACGTGTAGAAGGCTCGATGCAAGGGGAACTATGATTTTTAAAATTTATTTTAATTTAATATTTTATATCGAAGATAATGGAATAAGCACTTATGTGCTTTTTTTTTACATCCAGTCCAAGTGTGTATGCGATTTTGTAAATGTCATCTGTTCCCACCGGGCACACAATGGCCTACTCTTAAGGAAAGCAGAACAGGATTTAAAGAGTGCGCAAGATGTCCTGCGTGTGTTCGCACACGGGGTATCGGTTTATAGTCTCATCCGAAAGACTTTTGGGAGAGTGAAGTCTGCACTGATGTTAACTCCAGGGGAAAATATCCCCCTGAACGGGAATCGAACCCGGGTCGTCAGATTGCCAGCGCAATGTTCTAACCACTAGGCTATCCCGTCCCCACAGAGTGTGAAATAAGACCATTGTTAACTTGTGAGTCAATAAAACGACTAGGGGTTTCAGTTGTATTGATGATGGCTTAACTGCTTCCAGGAGCTGTTGGGGCTGGTATCACGTGCCGGTGATCTGTACCATCGTGTATGATGGCTGCCTTCATGATCAGCTTTCCCCACCCCCTCCCCCTCTAAATGGCAGGTAAGATGATGTAGAGAGTTGATGATAATGATGATAATATTTATGATGGTAATGATAATGGTAATAGTAATAGAAGAAAAAGAACAATGACAATAATAATAATAATAGTAATAATAGTAATAATAGTAATAATGATAATATTAATAATAATATTAACGATGATAGTAATGACGATAATGATGATGATAATATTCGATAATGATGATGATGATGATGATGATGATAATGATAATAATGATAATGATGATGATGATAATAATAATAAATGGATTTTGTAAAGTACTAAAATCTTGCAAAGCGAAGAAATACAAGCGCTTTCATTCAAAACATTCACACGTGTGCAGGCATTCACAAAAAAGGTTAACAGAATTTGGATTTCCATATTTTTTGTTTGGATTTCTGACAGGATAATTGTCTTGGTCCAATTTTGTTGTTTTGTTGTTGTTAGTGTTGGGTTTTTTTAGATTACTAGCCATTATCCATGGTTTTCTGTTGGTAGCTTTGCCCCCCCCCCCCCCCCCCTATTTTTTTAGTTTCATACACACACACGCACACATCACATTCGCACGCACCACATACACACCTTTCACACACACACATACATACGCGGCACATATACGCTCTTCCATACATACCACACAACGCACGCACAACACTACACACACATATACCTCACACACACATATACTCTCACACACACACATACACACACACACACACACACACACCCACCACACACACCACACATACACACACACACACCCACACACACACACACACACACACACACACACACCACACACACACACACGACATTTCACGTAGGTGCGCACACGCGCACACAGGTGGGAGGTGATAGCCTGGTGGTTAGAGCGTTGCACCCTTGACCTGACAAGCCAGTGTGGAGCCCAGGTTCGAGTCTCCGCATAAATGCCCGTTCCAGAGGATGTCTTTTCCCCTGGAGTTAACATGTGCCGATTTCACTCCCCGAATCCTTGGGATGATAATTAAGTTACCGAGGCCTCGTGAACATGATATTCGTACGCAGAACATAACCGCGCACATACTTAAAAGCCTGTTTTGCCTTTCGAAAGAGTTGGGACATGTGTGTGCCAGTGGGAACATATGGCAGAATTTACAAAGCCGGATTCGTACGGGGATTGGATGTAAAAAAAAAGAATGCTGATCAAAAATGTTATTGTCGGAAGGAAATAATTCATCTTAACATTTATATAAACACACACACGCGCTCGCACGCGCGTGCATGCATGCACTTACACACACACACACACACACAAACACACAAACATACACATATACATGCACACGTCTGCGCAAAAAATTCAAGGCTCAAGATTTAATTCCTATACACCTTTTGATGGTATAGAAAATTAAAAACAAAGTGAACAAGAGAACAAAACTAAGAGCATCCCCTCCCCTCCTAAAAAAACCACCAACAGGAACTGAAAAAGTTAGCATGGATTAGCAATATTCGTAAAGTAATAAGCAAACAATATGCAAGACATTCAAGAAATCGCATCAAAGTTTTTTTAAAGCAACTTGAGTAAATAATTGTGAAAACAAATGTTCTCAATTATAAAAGATAACGCATTAAATTTTCACGAAATACCCACAAATTTCATTTATTTTGAAAAAAACCCGCAGAGCTTTTGTTCGAAATTTACATAGCATCATCCTACGAAATGTATAATTTGACATAAGTTAGAGAAAATGCCGTGGTATAAACAATATGGAATGGAACTGAACGGAAAACGTCGAGGAATAAGACCTTGGCTTAAGTGATTGAAGCAGGGAAATCCCATCTTAACATGTTCATCACCAAGATCATACATGTTCTATTTTGAACATACTCTTGTCTTCGTGAAGAATATTACGAAAAAAACACACGTCCAACCTCAGTAGGAAGGTTAGGACAACCAGAAGGAAATAAGATACAGGAATAGAGACACGTGCATCTTGTAGGCAAGTTAACTATATATTTTCTTCCTCCTGGGGGCAGGAATACTTCTTGGTAAGAACCTTGTGCTCTTGATTTGACGACCTGGGTTCGGCCCATCACGAGGCACCTTTTGATGGGTTCAGTTCACGAACCTGTTCAGTTCAATTCCATTCCCATTTGTCTATGTAAAGGAAATGTGTGGTTGTTTGGAAAAACGTATATTACTCGAAAACTAAATGTTGCACACATGACGGATTCAACTCTATAAACGTAACTTAAAATTCACAAGAACACACAGACAGAAGACACACACACACAAAATACAACGCCACACAAGAAACACACCCATCACACAAAACAACACATCAGGACAACGCCTTTCTTCGGGATGAGAGTGACAACGATTAATAAGAAGGACAATAACCCGCATTCATTCAAAAAAAATGTTTCCAGCTTCATCAATGAGATAACGTCACCAGAGACGTATGCGTTACCCATTCATCACGAGGAAACACCATCATCGAGAAGACACATCTTTCAAGAAGACAACGCCATCACCAAGAAGACAACGCCATCTATCAAGAAGACAACGCCATCACAAGAAAAGCCATCATCAAGAAGACAACGCCATCATAAGAAGACATCATCATCAAGAAGACAACGCCATCATAAGAAGGCAACCATCACAAGAAGACAAGCCATCTATCAAGAAAAAACGCCATTCACAAGAAACGCCATCATCAAGACAACGCCATTCACAAGAAGACAACGCCATTCACTCAAGAAGACAACGCCATTCATCAAGAAGACAACGCCATTCATCAAGAAGACAACGCCATTCATCAAGAAGACAACGCCATTCATCAAGAAGACACCAGTCATCAAGAAGACAACGCCATTCATCAAGAAGACAACGCCATTCATCAAGAAGACACCAGTCATCAAGAAGACAACGCCATTCATAAAAAAAAACGCATTCACTAAGAAAACACCAGTCACCAAGAAGACACCAGTCATCAAGGAGACAATGCCATTCCTCAAGAAGACAATGCCATTCCTCAAGAAGACAATGTCATTCCTCAAGAAGACAATGCCATTCATCAAGAAGACACCAGTCGTCCAGAAGACATTTACCAAGAAAACGCTATTCACCAAGAAAACGCCATTCATCAAGAAGACAATGCCATTCATCAAGAAGACACCAGTCGTCCAGAAGACATTTACCAAGAAGACAACGCTATTCACCAAGAAAACGCCATTCATCAAGAAGACAATGCCATTCATCAAAAAAACGCATTCACTAAGAAAACACCATTCACCAAGAAAACGCCATTCACCAAGAAGACAACGCCATTCACATAAAACCGTCATCAGAAGAACGCCATTCACCAAGAAAACCGTCATCAAGCAACGCATTCCCAAGAACGCCATTCACCAAGAAACCAGTCATCAAGAGACAACGCCATTCATCAAGAAGACAACGCCATTCATCAAGAAGACAACGCCATTCATCAAGAAGACAACGCCATTCACCAAGAAGACAATACCGGTCATCAAGAAGACAATGCCATTCATCAAGAAGACAATACCGGTCATCAAGAAGACAACGCCATTCCCCAAGAAAACGCCATTCACCAAGAAGACACCAGTCATCAAGAAGACAACGCCATTCATCAAGAAGACAACGCCATTCATCAAGACAACGCCATTCACCAAGAAAATGCCATTCATCAAGAAAACGCCATTCATCAAGAAAACGCCATTCATCAAGAAGACAACGCCATTCACCAAGAAGACAACGCCATTCACCAAGAAGACAACGCCATTCATCAAGAAGACAACGCCATTCATCAAGAAAACGCCATTCATCAAGAAATCGTTATTCATCAAGAATACGCCATTCATCAAGAAAAGTCATTCAAGAAGACCCATTCATCAAGAAAACGTCCATTCATCAAGAAAACGTCTTCCTTTCAAGAAGAAACGTCATTCATCAAGAAACGCATTCATCAAGAAACACGCATTCATCAAGAAACGCCATTCATAAAGAAACCAAGTCTCAGAAAACGCACCATCAAGAAAACGCCTTCATCAAGAAAAGCTACACCATTCATCAAGAAGACGCCATTCACAAGAAACGTTCATTAGAAAACGCCATTCGTCAAGAAAACGTCATTCATCAGAAAACGTCATTCACAAAAAAACCACCATCAGGAAAACGTCATGCATCAAGAAGACGCATTCATCAAGAAAGTATTCACAAGAAATCACATTCAATCAAGAAACACCCGTTCATCAAGAAGTCATCAAGAAACGGCCATTCGAGAAGACAACTCATTCATCAAGAAAGTCATTCAAGAAAGACCATTCATCAAGAAATCGATTCAAAGAAAAACCTTTCCCTCAAGAAGACACTATCATCAAGAAAACGCATTCCATCAAGAAGTCATTCACCAAAAAACTTCCTTCACCAAAAGTATTCAAGAAAACGCCATTCATCAAGAAGCACGTCATTCACCAAAAAATTTCCTTCACCAAAAACGTCATTCTCCAAGAAAAGCATTCATCAAGAAAACACCACCTTCATCAGAAGACACCTCACGAAGAAAACGCCATTCACCAAGAAAGCCATTCATCAGAAAAGACCATCAAAAATGCATTCAAGAAAAAAAAGACCATTCATCAAGAAAACGCCATTCATCAAGAAAAGACCTATTCCTCAAGAAGACACGCCATTCACCAAGAAAAAGCCCATCATCAAAAGTATCAAGAAAACACCATTCATCAAGAAAACGGCATTTCAAGACATACCATTCATTGAGAACAAGTCGTCGAGAAAACACTCGATGAAAAGTCATGAAAAGTCATCAAAAACACCATGAAAAGGTCATGAAAGAAAACGCCATTCGTAAAAGAACCTTTCACGAGAAAGACAACACCATTCACTGAAGAAACCATTTATCGATAAGTCATAGAGAAAACGGCATCAAGAGTCGAGGAAAATACCATCAAAAAGTCTATCAAGAGAAACACCTTCCATCAGAAGTAATCAAGAAAAACACCATCAGAAGTCAAGAAAACACCATTCATCAAGAAGTCAGAGAAAAACACCATTCATCAAGAAGTCATCAAGAAGTCAAGAAGAGAACACCATTCATCAAGAAGTCGAGGAACAAATTCATCAAGAAGTCATTCATCAAGAAGTCATAGAGAAAAGAATACCTTTCATCAAGAAGTCATTGAGAAGAAAACGCCATTCATCAAGAAGTCATCATGAAAGCACCATCAATAAGTCATCGAGAAAAGAACACTTCATCAATAAGTCATCAAGAAAAGAACACCTTTCATCAAGAAGTCGAGAAGAGAACACTATTCACCAAGAAGTCAACAAAACGCCATCAAGAAATCGAGAAAAGAACACCATTCATCAAGAAGTCCACGAGAAAAGGACACGATTCGTGAAGAATAAGTCATCAAGAAAACATCATTCATCAAGGAGTCATCGAGAAAACACGATTCGTCATAAAATGTCATCGAGAAAACGCCATTCATCAAAGATGGAAACATTTTTTTTAAAACAAACAGCATAACCCCATGAAAGAAGTAATATCTACCTAAACTTATCTATTATTGCAAGTTACCTGATTCAAACAAAAGCAAATTGGTTATTATGCAAAGTACATTTTCCAGTAACAATTCGGTATAAAGAGTATCAACACATCACAAAAGTGGATCAGTATGTTATCCAGTAACACTGCACCACATACTAGAGCACTAATAAACCCTGGCAAATGGTAATCAGTGATCACACTATAGGACTGCATGCACCAGCAATACACTAGAGCAGAAACAAACCCAGTCAGATGTAATCAAGTGGTGGCACATATTTTAGAGGACATACTTCACACACTAGGGCATTTGTTGCTCTAGACGTTAGGTACAGGTAAGGAATTTTTCTTCAGTACTTAATTTATTGCCATTGAAGAAAGATGTACAAATGAAGATTAAAAAAACCCAAGATAACATAAAAAGCCACAAAAAGGCAATGGAAACAAGAATAAGTGTTACAAAGATCACGAACATAAAAACATAAAATGAATGCCCCCCCCCCCCCCCCCCAAACCTTTTCATTATAATGTGTGTAAATTATGCAAAAGTAATACAAAATGCGATGGAACAAAGTTTAACACTTATGTTCATATAAATGGAAATGAAGAAAGTGCTGCCTTATAAAGACTATATGCTTTTTTTATAGTTTTTTTCAAAATGTCTTAAGTTTTGAAGTCATTTTTGAATTGATTATGATAATCTTAAAAATCAATGGAAGGGTTAATGTTTAAAACGGTTGTCGCTTTGAAGCAGTTATTTAATGAATTGTTATATGATAATATACTAAACAATGTAGGGGTGGGGGTAATATCTAAGTGGTTATTGCCTTGGAAGTAGTTATATCTTAACGAATTGATTCACAATGATCGCAACTAAATAATGAATGGGAAGGTTTTCTTAATTTCTTAATGTATTGTTTATAACTATAATGGTTGGGAAGGTTACTGCTTAAGTGGCTGTCACTTTAAAATGATTTCTTAATCAACCGATTTATTAATAATCAATGGGAAGGTAAATGTGTAGGTGGCAACTGCTTTGAAATAGTTATTTCTTAAAGAATTGATTCATGATAATCTAACAAGTTACTAAGTGGGCGGGTTAGCATTTTCAGAGGCTGTTTGTAACCTGTAGAATTTAACATCATTCAAAGCAGGATGACTAATTTTTTTTTAATTGTGGAAAGATAATTCTAGTCAACATTTCAAAAGTGATTGTTGTAGGGGATAGGCATTAATTTTGAATAATTTTCTAATCAACTTTTAAAGAGCAAAACAGAAATCTTACGTGCTGATCTACCACAGGTATACCATTCCACGGAGAGGGGTGGGGGTGGGGGGTACATAGAATATTTAAAAAGAGGATATATCAACTGAATCTACTGATTGTATTTTTTATCTTTTCCTAGGCTAATGCTGCAAGGCTCACAGATTTTAAGATTTGTGGTTGTAGTACATTTTTGCCCACCATTAAGGTAGCCACATTCTGGCTTGGGAACCCTTTTTAAACGGAATTTTTTTCACATGGTACTAACGATATAGTAGTTTTCAGAGAGGTGAAAAGAGAGGTGTGTGTGTGTGTGTGTGTGTGTGTGTGTGTGTGTGTGTGTGAAGGGGATGGTTGTGAGGAGGGGGCATAGGGTTTGGTAAGAGGTATTTAAAAGAAAGGGGAGTTTGAGAGGCAGAAGTAGGACTTGTTTGTATGATGAGATCAGTGGAGACAAAGGGTTGGCCGATAGAACTTTTATATCAGTTTATTTCGGGCTTACACCTTTTTTTTCTCCTTTAAAGGTTTATTTTGGGCTCCTTTTCTTTAAACTAAACAAATCGGGAGTAACTTTTCCCCCCAAAAAGTCTCAGGCCCAGAGAGTCATTTTGCTGACAGCAGAACTGAAAATTTGTGATTAAAAATATGTAAAGTGAATGCAACAAGTTGTCCAAGCTGTAAGAGAGGTAGGGCTGGTAATGGTCGTGATTTAAATGACGCTCCCACCCATTTACCCTGGTGTCTAAAGCTACCACCATGGTGTCTGTGTGCTGTTGTGTCCACATGCTTTCAAGACAGACCCGGTCAACTGACTGACAACCCCTTACCCCCTTGTTCGTTAACTGTTAACACTAACTCTAACCCTAATGCTAACCACGACTTCTAACCAAACCCTGGCCCTTCATGTGGACACAAGGAGCAGGTAGATAACATGGTGATGCTGACACGATTAAGAAACCAAACACTTTCCACAAGGTGGGGTGGTGGTGGTGGTGGTGGTGGTAGCATTTTAGGAGAAGGGGAACTAGAAGAGAGGGGTGGTGGGGGTGGTCAGGATGTTAGATCTATGGTAATTCATTTGGGGGGTGGGGGTGGGAGAGGGAGGGTATGGTTGAATGTGCGTGTATGAACGTGGATAGGATAAGTTACAAATCGTCTGTGTATTGAAAGTAGGGGGTTTGGGGGGCAGTTAAATGTTACTTGATGAAACGGAACGTGGGGTTGTGATGTTAATAGGTTAGAATGCATTGTTAACGTTTTATTTAGGAAATGGTGGTGAAGGAAAATAAGTACTAGGTAGCCACTTCTCAATCGTTAAATAAAATTGGATTAAAGAATGTTTTCTTACTGAAGGAAATGATCACAGTTGGTTGTGTGGATGGGTTGGGTGGGTAGGGAGGGGGGAGGGTGACAGGGGGGGGGGGGGGGGGGGGGGGAGGATGAGATTATTATATGCATGAGGGGTAGAAAACGAGGGATCGAAAGCCTAGTCAGTTTAATAATAATGATAATGATAATGATAATAATTAATAATAATAATAATAATAATAATAATAAATAAAACATGGAATTTATATAGTGCCATATCTTGAAGAAAACAAATCATAGCGCTTAGCATGAGTATAGCATGAGTGAAGAAAGGTGTGTGTGTGTGTGTGCAAGCGAGTGAGCGAGAGAGTTATTATTTTTTTTATTGTATTCATTTCTATTTCGATGATAATGTGATAATGGAATGAGCACGCGTGTGTTGGTTTTTTTACATCCAGTCCCCGAGTATAAGAAGTTTTGTAAATGTTATCCATTCCCGCCGGCCCATAATGGCCTATCATTTCAAAAGGTGAAACGGGGTTTCAACATGTGCGCAAGAAGCTCTGGTGTGTGTGTGGTGTGTGTGTGTGTGTGCGTGCGTGGGGTGTGTGTGTGGTGTGTGTGTGTGTGTGTGTGCGTGCGTGCGTGCGTGCGTGTGTGTGTACGTGCGTGCGTGTGTGTGTGTACGTGCGTGCGTGCTGTGTGTGTGTACGTGCGTGCGTGTGTGTGTACGTGCGTGCGTGTGTGTGTACGTGCGTGCGTGTGTGTGTGTGCGTGCGTGCGTGTGTGTGTGTACGTGCGTGCGTGTGTGTGTACGTGCGTGCGTGTGTGTGTGTACGTGCGTGCGTGTGTGTGTGTACGTGCGTGCGTGTGTGTGTGTACGTGCGTGCGTGTGTGTGTGTACGTGCGTGCGTGTGTGTACGTGCGTGCGTGTGTGTGTGTACGTGCGTGCGTGTGTGTACGTGCGTGCGTGTGTGTGTGTACGTGCGTGCGTGTGTGTGTGTACGTGTGTGTGTGTACGTGCGTACGTGTGTGTGTGTGTACGTGCGTGCGTGTGTGTGTACGTGCGTGCGTGTGTGTGTAAGTGCGTGTGTGTGTGTGTACGTGCGTATGTGTACGCGCGTATGTGTACGCGCGTGGTGTGTGTAGGCAATTATGTGGAATGGTATACCATTGGTATTTCAACACTTCCGTATGCTGTAATGAAAAAAGTACAAAAAGTTGCATACTATTTTGTGTGGGTTTTCTGTGCCTTTGACAAAAAAATCCCACAAAAATTGTTTTAAAAAATTACCTAAATTTTCTTTGTTGAAGATTTTTTTTTTTTTTTGGGGGGGGGAGCAAAAAAAA
>CM054137.1:14263592-14266092 GCA_028751875.1 Rapana venosa
GCACCCATGTGGTTTGTTGACATTAAGTCCCTGTGTGTACCTGGTTTTGTAAATTGTGTCATCTGTTCCCACCGGCACACACTGGCCTACTCTTCCGAAAAGCGGAACGGGTTTAAAGTATGCGCAAGGTGTTCTGCGTGCGTTCGCAAACGGGGCCTCGGTTTATAGTCTCATCCGAAGGACTTTTGGAAAGTGGTGTCTGCACTGATGTTAACTCCAGGGAAAGATCCCATTGAACGGAATTGGAATCCGGGTCATCAGATTGCGAGCACAATGTTCTAAGCACTAGGCTATTTTGTTCCCCCCCCCCCCCCCCCCGCGCGCGCGCGCGCGCGTGTTTGTGTGTGTGTGTGTGTGTGTGCGTGCGCGCGTGCGTGAGTGCGCGTGCGTGAGTGCAATGCAAATCAATACAAAACAATACAATGCAACGCATCAAACAATGTAATACACACAAAAAACAAAAAAACTATGCAATGGAACAAAAAGTAAGGCAACACAAATTATAATATAACACAATACAACACCATACAGTCTAATCCAATACAATTCATCGCGACGCTACACCGCTACACTGCACTTCACTGCACTACACTACATTACACTACACTGCACTGCACTTCACTACACTGCACTACACTACACTGCACTTCACTACACTGCACTACACTACACTACGCTGTACAACAATGCACAGCAGATCACAACACAACACTACACTACACCACACTGCATTAATAACACGCTACACTACATACACTACCTACACTACACTACACTATACTACACTAACACTACACTACACTACACTACACTGCACTTCACTACACTGCACTACACACATCCACGACACACACATGCACAACAATCACAACACAACACCTACTCTACATCACACTGCACTACAACACGCTACACTACACTACACTCACACTACACTGCACTACAACACGACTAAACACTACACTACACTACACTATACAACACTACACTACACTAATACTGCACTTCAATACATCACAATCACTACACTACACTACAAACTCCACATACACTGCACTACACTGCACTACACTCACTACACTATCACATACGACAACATTCACTACACTACACTGCACTACACTACACTATACTGTACAACAATCACAACACATCCAACACCAACATACACCCACCCACATGCACTATAACAATCTACACTACACTACACTACACTACACACACTACACTACACTACACTACACTACACACACTATACTAACAACTAACACAACACCACAACACACACACTACATTACATTGTACAACAATCACACAGCAGATCACTACACTAACACACCTACACTACACTGCACTGCACTACACACAACACTACACTACACTAAAAACACTACACTACCACCTACAACACTACACTACACTACATACACTACACTACACTGCATGCACTACACACTACACTACCACTACAACACAACACACACTACCTACCACACTATTACACCTACACTACACTACAACACACTACACTACAACACTACACTACACTACACTACAATCACACTACACTACGCCACTCTACACTACACTTCACTACATACACACACTACACTACAACACAACACTACCTACACCACACTACAACTCACTACACTACACTACAACACTACACTACCCATACACTACACTACATCACACTACACTACACTACACTACAACACTACACTACACTACACTACACCACTCTTCACTACACTTCACTACATCACACTACACTACACAAACACTATAACACAACACTACACTACACTACACTACCACTTCAAAACAACACTACACTACAACTACACCACTCTACACTACACTTCACTACACTGCACTAACACTACATATACATTGTACAACAATGCACAACAGATCACAACACATTACACTCTACAACCCACACTACACTACACTACACTACTACACTACACTACACTACAACACTACACTACACTACACTACACCACTCTACACTACACTTCACTACATCACACTACACTACACTACACTACAACACTACACTACACTACACTACAACACTACACTACACTATAATAACACTACACTACACCACTCTACACTACACTTCACTACATCACACTACACTACACACTACACTGCAACCTACACTGGCACTACACTACACTACACTATACTATACTGCACAACATTACACTACACTACACTACATTACACTACACTACACTGCACTGCACTGCACTACACTCAAGTACACTGCTTTGCACAACACTTCAGAACACTACACTACATTGCACTAAACTACACTGCACAACATGACACTACACTACACAGCACTACACTACTCTACACTACACTACACTACACTACGCTACACTACACTGCACTGCACTATACTACACTACAGTACACTACACTGCACTACACCACATTACACTACACTACAATGCACTGCACTACACTACACTCCAATTCA
>CM054137.1:14271092-14273592 GCA_028751875.1 Rapana venosa
CTATGTTCTATCTCTCTCGGGTTGTTGTTTTTTTTACTACCTTGTTCATGTTCTTCCTGTCACCACCGTCTTGTCTATTTCCTCCCTTGCTGTTCCACTCTCCTGCCTTTCAACCCCCAGAAAGACTTAAAAGTTAACAAGTCTGTCCGACGCAAAAGTCGGATGCACTGGGATTGACTTGTCAGGGAATTTACAGCAGCGCAACGCAACGCATTTCTGCTCAAATAACAGACAAAAATAGTATATTGCTGTTTGAGCGTTTAGCGACGACGATGACGACGACTACGACGGAGGAGGAGGATGACGAGGAAAAGAAGAAGAATTAAGAAGAAGAAGAAGAAGAAGAAGAAGAAGAAGAAGAAGAAGAAGAAGAAGAAGAAGAAGAAGAAGAAGAAGTTAATGAAATTAATATTCTTAGCTGTGTCTTGCTTGTTTACCTTCTGCCCCTAGGGTTGTTGTTGTTGCTGCTGCTGTTGTTGTTGTTGTTGTTGTTGTCATCGTTGTTTTTGCTATTGTTATTGTTGCTTGTTGTTTTTGTTGCTTCTGTCTTCATCTAACAATTCGACGCTTCTCTACTTCAATTCTTTAGTTGAATATATTACTTGTCCCTTAGGAGTTTGTCGATGCGGCCATCATCCTCTTTTTATGTTTGCTTTTCTATCTACTTATAATTATATATATATATATAAAATATATATATATATATATATATATATATATATATATATATATAATATATATATATATATAATAGATAGATAGATAGATAGATAGATAGATAGAATAGATAGATAGATAGATAGATAGATAGATAGATAGATAGATAGATAGATAGATAGATATATTGTGTGTGTGAGGATGCTTTAGTTGTTTGTTTTGTATCCTGGGGATAGTTTTTGTTTTTTGTTTGTTTTCTTTCAAAAGATTTTTTTTTACATGTAATACATGATACAGAAAATAGAGATGTTCTAATGTATTTAGCATCATTTTTACTCCACTCCTCCCCAAAGTCCTTCGGATGGAACTATATATACCGTGGTCCCGTGTGTAAACGAACCCACGCAGAGCATCTTATGCGCATATGCAAATGTTAAGACATGTTCTGCCTCAAGACAAAGTAGGCCCATGTGTGCAGTTGGGAACGGATGAAAGACATTTAGAAAGCCGCATGCACACGATGGCTAGATTTTTTTTTTTAAAGTATAATTATGAGTGCACATTTTATATTTTCGGAATGGTATGAATTAATGAAAACATAATCAGCAAAGATTTGAATTTACAATCAAATCAATTAATCCATTTTCCCGAAAAAATAAAAAAATAAAAACCCTCTAAATACGAAAAAAAAGTAACAGGATAATTAGATTTGCATTCATTTACATATATGTACACTAACAAAACCAAAGAGAAATAGCCAGACGGACAAACAGACAGACAAACAGAACATGGCCTCGGGATTATCTAAGCGAACAGACAGAGACAGACGGACGCTAGATGTAAGCCACCTTTACTTTGTTGTGTGTTCTGTACTTATTCCTGTGTTTCTGTTTATAATAACAGCAACAACAACAACAATAATAATAATAATAATAATAATAATAATAATAATAATAATAATAATAATAATAATAATAATAAAAAAAATAATAATAAAAATATTATACAGAACTTATACAGCGCTGGATCTTGTAAAAACAAACAAACCGAAGTGTTTACCCATGTTCGTATCGTCCCCTTTGTTTGGTGTCTAGTTTTCTTTGTTCATCTACGCTAGAAAATGTGTCAACGAATGTTCGTACAGGTGACATTCCATTTAGGAAGGGGGAGGGTAGGAGGGAGGGGGTGGTTCTACAGAGAGTGGATCGGTGGTCTAGAGGTAACGCGCCTGCCTAGAAAGCGAAAAGTTCGAGTCCGAAGTGTGCTGTGGCTCGAAACCAGTTTGGATCCGAACCTTCCCCCCCCCCCCCCCCCCCCCGCTTTCTCTCCCTATCCATTAGACCACGAGTGGCGGTCTGGGCTCTAGTTTTTCGGATGAAATAATAAACCGAGGTCCCATGTGTTACACACACAAAAATATTTAGCGCACGTAAAAAAACCCACGGCAACAAGAGAGTTTTCTCCTGGCAAAATTCTGTAAAAAAAAAAAGAAGCTACTTTTATAGGGAAAGAAATACAGTTGCAGACAGAAAAAGAAAAACAAAAAAAAACTAGGTGTGCTGCTTGTGCAACTGCTCATCACTACATAGGGAAGAGTATGCCTGAATATTACGCAAAAAAAAAAATTAATAATTAAAAAGATAATAATAAAAAATACAATTAAATATAAAAAAACAAAGAAGAGTTTTACCTGTTCTTTCGTCCCCTTGTTTGGTTCTCTTGTTTTCTTTGTTCATCTCTTAAAAATGTTCAAAATATCGTACATAAATAACTAATAATTTGAGGAATGAGGGTGATTGGAAGGGGGGGATCTACAAAGATGGATCGGTGGATCTAGAGGTAC
>CM054137.1:14278592-14313592 GCA_028751875.1 Rapana venosa
TTGTTTTCACTGTAAACAGTATTGCAGACATATGTACTATGGAATAGTGGGTAAATTGTTTTACACTGTAAACAGTATTGCAGACATATGTACTATGAAATAGTTGTTCAATTGTTTTTAACTGTAAACAATATTGCACACATATGTACTATGGAATAGTGGGTACATTGTTTTTCACTATAAACAGTACTGCAGACCTAAGTACTATGGAATAACTGGTAAATTATTTTTACACTGTAAGCAGTACTACCCAGCTATACACTATGGAATAGTTGATAAACTGGTTTTTCTTTCACTGCGAACTGTGCTACAGACCTATGTACTTATGGAACGGGGTTAAAAAAACAAAATTAATAGTGTGGCAGATAAATAATCTAGTGGCAACATCCTTACCTGCAAAATGAACGAGAGGTTGTGTGTCAACATTCCATCTACCCTCTGAAGTCGGAGTATGGGCGTCTCCCTTAATGGTGTAACGCTTTGAAAACAGCTATAAAGGAAAACTTTCTTACGAAGTGTGTACTTACAGTTGTGATCCGACGGCCCAGGTTCGAGCCACCAGAGGTTTCCTTCAAAGGGAATTTATCCCCTGTAGTAAGCATCAGACGGAGAGATGGGTTAGCCTAGTGGTTAGAACATTGCGCTCGCAATCTGACGACCCGGGTTCGATTCCCGTTCAAGGCGAAATTTCTCCCCTGGAGTTAACATCCGTGCCGACTCCACTCTCCCCAAAAGTCCTTCGGATGAGACTGTAAACCGAGGCCCCGTGTGCGAACGCACGCAGAACATCTTGCGCACACGTAAAATCCTGTTCCGCTTTTCGGAAGAGTAGGCCAATGTGTACCGAAGGGAACAGATGACAGAATTTACAAAAGAACGCATACACACAGGGACTGGATGTAAAAAAGCACACAAGTGCTTATTCCATTATCCTCGATATAAAAGAATAAAATAAATAAATAAATAATAACATCAGTACTGACTCCACTCCCCCAAGGGAATGACCCCACTCCCCCCAAGGGAATTTTTCCCCTGGAGTTAACGTCAGTACTGACCCCACTCCCCCCAAGGGAATTTTTCTCCTGGAGTTAACGTCAGTGCTGACTTTACTCCCCCAAGGGAATCCCCCCTGGAGTTAACGTCAGTACTGACCCCACTCCCCCAAGGGAATTTTTCTCCTGGAGTTAACGTCAGTGCTGACTTTACTCCCCCAAGGGAATCCCCCCTGGAGTTAACATCAGTACTGGCTCCGCCTTTCCCCCCAAGGGAAATGTATCCCCTGGAGTTAACGTTAGTACTGACTCCTCTCCCTCAAGGGAATTTTTCACCTGGAGTTAACGTAAATACTGACTCCACTCCCCCAAGGGATCAATACTGACTCCACTCCCCCAAGAGAATTTCTCCCCTGGAGTTATTTCTCCCCTGGAGTTAACATCAGCACTGACTCCACTGCCCCAAGAGAATGTCTTTCCTGGAGTTAACATCAGTACTGACTCTACCCCTCCCAAGGGAATTTCTTTCCTGGAGTCAGCATCAGTACTGACTCCACTACCCCCGAAAGTTCCTCGGATGATACTCTAAACCGAGGTCTCATGTGCGAATGTACTCAGAACGTTTTACGCACACGTTGAAACCTGGTCTGCCTTTCACAAGAGTAGGCCAAATTACGTGCTGGTAGAAATGGAATGCAGAAATTTCAAGAACGTATAATCCGGTGTCATTCTAGGGCCCCTACCAGCCCTCGTATGTAAGTATGTTTGTCCGTCGTTTTCGACGATGACCTCCAAAACAGCAGAGGAGGCAGCTGCTGTTTCGGAAATTGGGCAGAAATTTGATTATAGTGGAGATACATTGCCCACAGGACATCCCCACTCTCTCGGCCAAGTGGGCATAAGGACAGTCAGCGTTGGAGATGTTCTCCAAAGGCCAACTAGCCCCCAGGGCTGCAGCACATATGGACTGTGCGAGTCAAGCTTCCTAGTCAGAGAGTCATAGTCGATCACTAAAGACTAAGCTTATTTACATTTAGGGACACTGAGAACTTACTGCATGAACATAGATATAATAAAGTTATGAAAAAAATAGAAAAGAACAATGCACTCTAATGTCGTCTACCCACGCTTTCGAAGTTGTGGCCCTTGGCGTAGATTGAAAGATTTAAGTGCAGAACTGGCAACTCTTACAGAAAAGAAAATGCGCGGGATATTACTCAGATGGAGTGAGAATGGAGATTTTCCCTGAGTCATCAAACTTGTCCTTGCCTTCAACAGTTGAAATCCCCACCACCCTGCCAAAGTGTATAACTTGTGTGTGTGTGTGTGTGTGTGTGTGTGTGTGTGTGTGTGTGTGTGTGGTGTGTGTGTTTGTGTGTGTGTGTGCGTGTGTGTGTGTGTATGTATGTATGTGTGTGTGTGTGTGCGTGCGTGCATGTGTGTGAGTGTGTGTGTGTGTGTGTGTGTGTGTGTGTGTGTGTGTGTGTGTGTGTGTGTGTGTGTGTACATTTGAATTTGTTAATTCTGTTAATTGGTGTTGGTTGTATGTGTATGGGTGTGTTGTATGCAAGTGCTTTGATTTGTTTTTGCAAGATATAGCGCTAAATAAATTCCATTCATTATTATCATTATCATTATCATTATTATTGTTAGTAGTAGTAGTAGTAGTAGTAGTAGTAGTAGTAGCAGCAGCAGCAGCAGCAGCAGTAGCAGCAGCAGCAGCAGCAGCAGCAGCAGCAGGAGCAGCAGCAGCAGCAGCAGCAGCAGCAGCAGTAGTAGTAGTAGTAGTAGTAGTAGTAGTAGTAGTAGTAGTAGTAGTAGTAGTAGTAGTAGTAGTAGTAGTAGAAGTAGTAGTAGTAGTAGTAGTATACATAGATTTTTTTAATGATATTTGCCCAAAAGCTTTTAATTTAGGGTTAAAAAAGGCGTGACTATATTTGGGAATGATAAACAACAAAACAATGATACCGTGTTAGACTATGATATTTAATAATGCAAAACTGTTCGAATACAAATGCAAGTCTGAGGTGTGATGGGATATGCACTACGTTTTCATCTTTCAGAAAATATCTGAAAATGAAATACACCACAGAAGAGTATAGTGCCAGAATAAACCAGCACTATCAAGACTTTGAAGGTAGATGACACTATTAAAAAAATGCGATAACTGAAAAGCGTTCCTACTGAACTCTACATTTCTCACAATCATTATAAATTGACGACTTAGTTTGAAAAAATGCAAGCGACACTATGGCTACATATATCACTTGGTCCGTGGCATCAACGCTGTAAAGTACGTGCATCAGCAATAATGATCTTGTACAGATCCATACCTTCGTGCTTCGGGGTAGTTCTCCTGCGTTTTCTTGTTGAATACATCTTTTGTAACAGTGCTATCAGAAAACAACAACAACCTAATTACCACAATTCATAAAAATTGAAGGCACTTGGAGACTTCATTCTTTTACTTCTTCTTTTTAAAAAAAAAGTTTTTGTGTTGATTTATCTTTTCATTTAGTTTATTCATTTATTCATCTCTTTTTATTTTGAGTGTTTGTGTATTGACTTGTAGGCATACTTTGTGTGCCTTTATCCTGTATTTCTTTTTGGTTGTTTTGTGTTTGGTTTTTCATCTTTTGTCCTGGTCATGGTCTATTTTGTATGCATAATAACATTACTGAAAACAACTTTTAAAATGTCTAACGAGTCTGTGTCTTTTGCATTTCTTTAGATACTAAATAACGAAAACAAAAATCAAATTTATAACCGAAAAACAGGTGGTTGTTGGTTGTTTTTTTAACCCGTTCTCACAAATTCAAGTGATGAAGACGGTGTAAAACCACCACCACCACCACCAACACAAACTGGTGTCATGTTTGGACATCATCCCGAAGTTGGAATGCATTTGCCCCTAAAGGTGAGCAGAGCAGGTGCATTATCAACATTTCACCACCACTGACGACCCGGGTTCGATTCCCGTTCAAGGGGATATTTTCCCCAGGAGTTAACATCAGTGCAGACTCCACTATCCCCAAAAGGTTTTCCGATGAGACTATAAACCCCTGAGGCCCCGTGTGCGAACGCACGCAGAAGATCTTGCGCACACGTTAAACCTGTTCCGCTTTTCGTAAGAGTAGGCCATTGTGCGCCGGTGGGAACGGATGACAAAATTTACAAAACCGCATACACACGGGGACTGGATGTAAAAAAGCACATAAGTGCTTATTCCACTATCCTCGATATAAAATAATAAATAGATAAATAAATAAATAGCAGGTGAACGAACCTTGGACCTCTGGCCTAGAGCCTCCCCACCCCCACCCCCACTTCGATGAAATGCTGAGAAAATCAAAATAGTCCACAACACAAACTTGTCGAATGCGCTCCATTCTGCCTCCCTTAACCCGATTCTAGGTAACCTTAAAGTTTGATTTTCCAACTTTGATGAAATGCTGAGAAAATCAAAATATTCCACAACCAAAACTTGTCGAATGCACTCGATTCTGTCTCCCCAAAACACATTGTAGGTAAACTAAAAGTTTGATTTATAAACTTGGATGGAATGCTGAGAAAATCAAATATTCAACAACAACCAAAAAATGTCAAACGTATTCGGTTAATAAGTCTCCCCCAAACCAATTTTTTTGGGTATACTCAAAGATTGATTTACAAACTTTGATTAAATGCAAAGAAAATCAAAATATTCAACAACAACAAATGTCAAATACACTGGATTCTGTCTACCCTTGTGATAATGATATACGTCACTTGTGAACTTTTTTCAGTAAACCCCCTAAGCCTTGATTGAATACCTTACAGTCTGTTACAGTATGTTTCCATAGGTCACAAGCCGTTGACAGATTCCAAGGCATCTGGCTTATAATAAATATTGTAGACAACTTGCTATAGAATGCCGCTGAATCATTAATTTCTCTGCCCCACCTCTCGTTTCTGGGTAGGCTTATGTAGTGTGTGTGTGTGTGTGTGTGTGTGTGTGTTGTGTGTGTGTGTGTGTGTGTGTGTGTGTGTGTGTGTGTGTGTGTGTGTCTGTGTGTGTGTGTGTGTGTGTCTGTGTGTGTGTGTGTAAGTGTGTAAGTGTGTAAATGTGTAAGTGTGTGAGTGTGGGGGGGGGGTATTTCTTTTTTTTATTTTTACTTCTATATTTCTATTTTTATTACTATTTCATTTCGAGGATTATGGAATAAGCACTTATGTGTGGTTTAGAAAAATATCCATTTCCCTTGTGTATGCATGTTTTCAGTGTGTGTGTGTGGTGTGGTGTGGTGTGGTGTGGTGTGGTGTGTGTGTGTGTGTGTGTGTGTGTGTGTGTGTGTGTGTGTGTGTGTGTTGTTGTTGTTGTTGTCTTAGTTTTTACGTCTGTTCACTCTCAGTGATATTAGACGAGAAAAAAAAAAGAAAAAAAGGGGCGTATGAGAATTGAGGTGGTGGTGGAGGCCTTACTGAAAAATGCGAGGGGGGGGGGGGGGGGAGTAGTCTAATCATAAAAAGAAACCGCGCAAAGCAAAAGATACAATAAAAAAAATACCCAAAAAACCAAACCCAAACCGAAACAAAAACATAAAAAGTTATTAACGTTAATGAAACTAACTAATGTCCTATAGGACTATGCCAGAGACCTTTTGCAATATAAAATGCCAAATTAAAATTATTGAATATGCTTCTAAGGGAGTTTTCAGAAAACTGGGGTAAAAAAGCTTTTGTATTCTTACATTCAAATATATTATGAGTATTAAAGATATTCTCACCACATAGACATTTACTGTTTCTACTGAATTTGGTTACGAATGCATTAAGTTTTATTCTATAAAATAAACTATTCACACTTCTTGCTGTGGAGATATTTGAGCAAACCTTAGAATGGCTCACGACTCTTGCTTTATCAGTTTTGATGACAGATCTGTTTAGAAATCTCTCTTTTAGGTGATACGTTTCTGTGACCTTTTTCCATGATGTTTGTTCTAATAAGTGGTAGCCCTCTTGTAATGATAAAGACACGAGCAATGTTGCTGATTTCCCTTCATGCTTTGCACCTCTTTTAGCAGCTCTATCAGCCCACTCATTTGGAAAGAATCCACTGTGTGAAGGCACCCAACAGAAAGTGACATTTGTGCCCTTTAAGGTTAAAAGGTGTATGACATGATTAATCTCTAATGCAATGTTTGAAGTTTTCTTGTACCACAAGGATTTTAAAGCATACAATACCGACTTAGAATCAACACAAATCACGATTTGAAATATACACAATGGCAAATCAAGAACATAATTTAGAGCCATTAAGACTGCTACTAATTCCGCCGTAAAAATCGAATGATGTTTACCAACATAGAATGATTTTTCAATTTTTAAAGATGGTATAACAAAAGCTGAACCTGTTTCTTGATTATCCAGACGTGATCTGTCTGTATAAATTTGTAAATGATGAAAATACTTATGATGGATGTGGGATCGAACACCAGAAACCATGATGTTCAGATTCTCATTCTTTTTTTACTTTAGTTACCTCTATGTCGAAGTGTGCTCTATTCATCTCCCACGATGGGTAAGGTAATATTGCCTCTCGTTTGTCCATTCTGTGTTGATTGACATTAGAATGTTCCACTAGATCGGACACATATGTGTTAATGGGCATTAAGGAAGATATATCTTTTGCTCTTTTAGGAAACTGTAGTTCAGATTTTACTTCTACTTCCTCAGAGATGAAATTTTCAGTCGTTCTGTTTCTAAGAACATATTTAGCACATGCCAGTTGACGGTAATCATCCAAAGGCAATGTACCAATTTCATTGTACGTTCCCAGAGCTGATGCATGATACGGAACTCCAAGTGCAAGCCTGTAAGCTTTGCAGTCTACACTTTGTAGCTTTTTAAGTAAAGATTTTGGAGCGCTGAAAAAGATTTCTTGTCCGTACGATAATTTCGAACGAACAAGAGATGTAGCTAAACATTTTAGATTGAATATGTCTTGTCCCCAGAACTGTTTACTAATTATCTTCAGTAAGTTTATGCACTTTCTTGCCTTTGTTAATAAGTGCTCAATATGTGTATGCCAAGTTAGCTTTGAAGTTAGAATAACACCTAAGAACTTTATTGTATTTTTGTATTCAATTATTTCAGTCCCAATCTTAAATCTTGGTAGCTCCTCCGGATTACTGCCATTATTAAAAAGCACAACATGAGTTTTTTCTGTGGACAAAGTAAATCCAGTTTCAAACATATATTTGTCGATGTTATCAAGCTGGCTTTGATATACCCTTTTTATGTAATTTAACGCTCTTGTGTGTGTGTGTGTGTGTGTGTGTGTGTGTGTGTGTGTGTGTGTGGTATGTGTGTGGGAGGGGGGAGGCGTGCGCGCGCTTGCTCGCTTACTTTCACTTACTTTGTAAATCAGTCTGATGTTTCTGAAAACGTATTATCTTCCAACACACCAAAAATCAATAGTTGAAGGAAAAAGACAAAAAAGAGTCAACGTCACCGATCCCTCAGATTCCGAATCCTTTGAGGCGCCTTCGAAGCTTTGTCAGCCACCTTTCTCCAGTCCTCGCGTCTCTCAGCCGCCCTCAGGGTGTCTCTCAGCTCCTTGTCTGTCCGCTCTCGAATGTTGTCCTCCCATCTCACTGTTGCCTTGTAGGATTGTTTTAGCAAGACCAGAGGAGCGTGTGACATGACCACACCACTTCAGTTTTCGTTGTCTGACGAGTGTTTGAAGGTCAGTATAGGGCACGATTTCATTGCGGATGCGTCTCTTGACTTCTTCATTCGTGATGTGTCTTCGGAAGCACCTCATTTCTACAGCTCTTATTCGTCTCCCTAAGTCCACTGTGAGGGTTCATGATTCGCATGCATATAAGAAGATTGACATGACCAGAGAGTGCATCAGTCTGAATTTGGAACTGATGGCGATTTTTCTGTTGCTCCAGATGGGTTTGAGCGGCTGTGGTTTGGGCAAATCTTGATAGCATTTCTCGTTTTGATCCCTCGTCTGTCACGATAGATCCCAAATATTTGAATTTGTGAACGTTTTCATGTTTCTGGTCTTTGATTTTGATTTCTAATGTGAAGTTGCTGTTTGTCATCACTTTTTTTGTCCCCGCTGATTTCCATACCAAATTTTGTTGATTTTTCTTCTACGTGGTTCACTAAGTCTGTTAGTTCTTGCTCGTGACCAGCTAATCCGTCAATATCATCAGCGAAACACAAGTCTGTGATTGTTCGCCCTCCAATACTCACTGCTCCTTCATGTTCTTCTAGTGCTTCTTCCATGATTCTCTCTAGAAATAGATTGAAGAGAGTAGGGGAGAGCAGGCAGCCCTGGCGCACACCGACCGTCGTCCGAAACCAATCACCTGTGTTGTTGTTGTGAAAGACTGCACTTGCTGCATTCTCATAGAGGCTCTCTACGACATTGATTAGGTTGGTATTGATGTTATAGAGGTTCATAGTTGCCCAAAGTGCAGCATGCCGAACTCTGTCGAATGCTTTCTTAAAATCAATAAAGACATGGTAGAGGTCCTGTTGATGCTGGAGATATTTTTCCATTATGAGTCTTATGTTGAAGATCTGCTCTCTTGTACTGCGTCCAGGTCTGAAACCAACTTGTTCTGCAATGATTCTTTCAGCTTGTGGTTGGAGCCTGTTCAGTAAGATCTTCAACATCACTTTGATTGGGGAACTGATGAGACTGATGGTGCAGTAGTTCTGGCATTGTTGGAGAGTGCATAGAATAATTTTTTTTTTAAACCTGCCGTCACCGCTCAGCGGTTAGCTCAGTGGGTTACGGACTTGGTGTGTTGTGTGTGTGTGTGTGTGTGTGTGTGTGTGTGTGTGTGTGTGTGTGTGTGTGTGTGTGTGTGTGTGTGTGTTAGTGTGTGTGTGTGTTGTGTGTGTGTGTGTGTGTGTGTGAGAGAGTGTGTGTGCGTGTGTGTGAGGGGGGGGGTAGGGTTTAAGTTACTTTCTGACTCCTATCGGCTTCTACCCAGAGCGGAAGGGCTGTGGGCTCATTGGGAATACTGGGACCATGCAGTCGAGCTTCACCTACTTAACGGATGCGATTTTGAGAGTTATGCAAGTCACCTGACCAAAACTGCAGGTGTCTGTATCTCTCGGGTCTGGTTAACGTTGGATATATTTATTATGATAGGAAATGTAGGGTAAAATCCTGTCAAGAAGTCTCAAGGCACATACACTTTTGTAGTAGCAGCATGACAGCATTCTCATTACCGTAATTTGTCATGCAATAAGGAAAATTGTCTGTGATTCGGTGACCTTGGTTGAGCTGATCTCATGCTGACCTCAGCGTCTTCTTTCTCGTCCTCATCATAATTCACATCACTATCATTTTCAATACCCCTATTTGTTTTGCTTTTGTTTTTATTTCTTCTTCTTCTCATTGCTGCTGCTGCTGCTGTGCTGCAGCTACAGTTGTTGTTTATGGTGTTATCAAGTTTGTATTCACTTGAAGATATCAATATAACACACTCTTTAAAACTTTCTGAACTGTATCCCTTGTCTGCTTGCCAAACTTAAATCTTTTGGGAAACAAACAAACAAAAAAAGCAAACAAACAAGCAAACGAGCAAACAAACAAGCAAACGAACAAACAAACATGCAAACAAAGATTACAGTGTAATAGTCCTTCGTCAAAAGCTCAGACAGCACCCATTGTTGTCTGTCATAGAGACATTCAATACAGCTCAAAGCTCTGTTTCAAATTTCTTTCCTTTCTATGCTGGTGGTGTGATAATGCCACACATCAGCATACAGTTTCAAGCAGATGAAAGAAAATGCTACCGCTATGAACGTCCAATGGTTATGTCTGACATTTATTACTAATGTTATATCAATGCCCTGTGTTTATCCTTTATGTCCCAATGCATACGCATAATCCAGAAGGCCAAGTCTAACTCAACAACAACATCATCAACAAAAACAGCAAACAACAACAACACAATCTTGCAAAATAATGAATTCGAACTTTGACAAGAAAAAGGAACAACTCTCTAAGTGATCGTGAAACATATATTGCTTAGAGATCGTTTGCCATTTGAGGATCTTAAATAGCTTTATAAAACAAACATACTAATCTGTTTAAAATGTTGCCGTGACTTTAACTGATGTTGTATGTATGTATGTTTGTCCATCGTGTTCGATGATGACCTCCAAAACAGCAGAGGAGGCAGCTGCTGTTTCGGAAAATGGGCAGAAATTTGATTCATAGTGGAGATGCCTTGCCCACAGTACATCCCCACTCCCTCGGCCAAGTGGGCATAAGGACAGTCAGCGTTGGAAATGTTCTCCAAAGGCCAACTAGCCCCCAGGGCTGCAGCACATAAGGACTGTGCAAGTCAAGCCTCCTAGTCAGAGAGTCATAGTCGGTCACTATAGACTAAGCTGTAAAGTGGAATTCCATGAGTGGGAAAGCCACTGGTCATACTGCCTCTCACTTTGCTGTTGCTCCCAGCGTCAATGGTTTAATCAAGAACTGTGATAAGCCTCAGGCGCTGACGTCAATAGATGTAGTTGTATCTAGCTCTTAATGTCTGATGACAGAAATACGATATTGTTGAACACACACACACACACACACACACACGTGCATTGTTTACCGTCGAATGTTGTTTCCTTTCATATAATAATGTCAATGTGTTTTTTTACCTTTAAAAGCGTACTTTACCAAGCTCTTAGGCTGATTCTCAAAGACCAGAGCTTTTCGAGTGACTGAAAAAAGGTAACTAAACACTCAAATGATCCTGATAGAGGCAGATGGCAGCATGCAGACACAACGCATTTTTAAGCAATATCTGGTTTTCTCATTATTTCATCAAAGTTTGAAAACGGAGGTGGCAGAACGGTTCAGACGTGCACTTGCATAACAAGTAAGCCGTGAAGTTCTGGGTTCGATTTCCAGACTTGCTCTTTTTATTCCCAGTTTGGCGGGAAAAATCGAACTGAATGTCTCCCAATACTTTCGAAGGAGATTCTAAACCAGTCAAATGTATGTGCTTACGGACTTGTGCACGACAAAAGAACCCATGACAGTTGAAAATCGGAAAGAGCAGAGAGGCACCCCCTGGCTGCCCTGGCAAAATTGGTAGGTTCAATTCCCAACTGTAGTCGGAATATGGCTACCTTAATTTTTTGGGGGAAAACAGTTGCATGGCTGAAAAAAATACCACCACTGACAATTTTGCAAGCAGCTTCCTCCCTCCACTCTTCCCGTCTTGGACATAGAGCTTGATGTTGATGAAGGAAATGTTCAAGTCGTGTTGGTATATGACCTAGAACTATTAACCCAGCATTTTCATGAAGTCCTCCCCACCTATAAAGATCATTGCAAAAGGAGACCCTCCTGATTTAAAAAAAAAAAACCCACACACCCAAACAAACTATTCTTACTCTACTCCAACGAGACATGTGAACTTTGTAGCGAACATGAGCTAATTGCTTGAAGTGATGGTAAAGAAAAGAACAATGGCGTGTGTGGAGAGTAGCTTTTGATCCTCAAGCTAAACCACGATGGTCAAAGGACCATGCAGCATCAGATTCAATGAAGAAAATAAGATAGGGAATGGGAGAATGCTTGAAAGAAAATTTTTTTTAAAAGATAAGACAAGAAAAGATATAAAAAAAAGAATGAAAGGTTAAAAACAAAAATAAATTGCAGAGGAACAGCAAGGATGAACAGACAGACAGACAGACAGACAGACAGACAGGAGACAGAGACCAAGAGAGAGACAAACATATATAGAGAGAGAGGGCGAGAGACAGACAGACAGAGAGACAGAGGGAGAGGGAGAGGGAGAGAGAGGATGAAAGAAGAGAAAGAAGGAAGCTATGTGGGAAAAACAAACAAAGCAAAAGTCATGAACAGAAAGATAAACAAAGAAGGAAAGAACGAAAGAAAAAAAAGAAAAAAAGGAAATAAAAGAAACAATTAAGGAAAATAAGAACAAAGAATGAAAGAAGGAAAGAAAGAAATGATAAGAAAGAAAGAAAGAAAGGCAGGAAGGACGAAAGAAATAAAGAAAGAAAGAGAGAGAGAAGAAGAAAGGAAAGAAAGAAAAGAAAGAAAGAAAGAAAGACACCGGCAGCAGAAGAAAAGTGTAAACAAGAAGAATTTAAAAAAAACGAAAAAATAAAACTTCTGAAGAAAGAAAAAATTCTTAAAAAAATGCAAAGACCTGCTAAGAAGAATGCAACAACAACAACAAAATTGAAAAGAAGACTGTGAAGAAGAAAAATGTTCATCTTAAAGTTACAGATTTCCACCATTTCTCCTTGAGCGATTTGTGCCTGTATGTCCTTCTCTTCTGCGTTTGTGTCATCCTGTTTCTCTGTTTGTCTGTGTGCGTGTCTGTCTGTCTGTCTGTAATGTAGTGTGCTTGCCATTCATGTCTACTCCCCAGGTGTGTTTTTATGACTTTTCTCTGCTCGCTTTCCATGTCTGCATGTGTATGTGCCTCAGGTGATTGCTAAAACCAAAAAACAAAAGGATAGAAAGAAACATGTTTGTTACACAAAAAACAAAACTGAACTGAACTGGATTTCACACGGGCTACGGGGAAAGAGTATCGCTCGGAAAATTGTTAAAAGCATTTTGAGTGTTTACGAACTTTTGAAGTTTCTTATACATTCAGGTTTGAATAACAATGGTAAAACGAACCTTTCAGCAAACTTTGGGCGTACAAAAACAGAAATAAGTTAAGACAAAAAAAAGAACAAGTAAATCAACGACAAAAAAACAGTACCCATGTATCAAGATAAAGGGAATATATAAAAAGCAACGCTAAAAAAAAAGGGGGAGATTGAAGTTTTCAAAGTAAAATAAGATAGCCTAAGAAAAAAAAAACCCAGCCCTTAGGAAATTACAAAAAGAAAAAAAAGCGGAGAGAAAGAAAGAAAGCAAGCAAGCAAAGAGAAAAAGGAAGGAAGGAAGCAAGCAAGCAAGCAAGAAAGAAAGAAAGAAAGAAAGAATGAACAAAAGAAAGAATGAATGAAAGACAGAAAGAAAGAAAGAATGATTGAAAAAAAGAAGAAATAAAAAAAAGATACATGACGAAAAAACATAGAAGAAGGAGGAGAATGCAAGTACACGAATGCAAAAGAATGCAAAGAAGAAAAAAGAAGGCAAGAAATGACAAAAACAAAACAAAGCAGATTGCAAAGAAGAAGAAGGAGAATGCAAAGAGGAATGCAAATAAGGATGCAAAGAAGAAGAAAAAGAATGCAAAGAAGAAGAAGAAAGATGCAAAGAAGAAAGCAAATAAGAATTGCGAAGAAGAATGCAAAGAAAAATGCAAAGAAAAAGAAGAATTGCGAAGAATAATTGCAAAGAAAAATTGCAAGAAAAATTGCGAAGAAGAAACAGAAGAATTGCGAAGAAGAAATGCGAAGAAAAATTGCGAAGAAGAATTGCGAAAAAGAAGAATTGCGAAGAAGAATTGCGAAGAAGAAGAGAAGAATTGCAAAGAATTTCGAAGAAGAATTGCGAAGAACAACAACAACCACAATGAAGAACAACAAGAAGAACAAGAAGAAGAATGCAAAGATAAAAAGCAATAGTGAAGAAGCCACATTCTGAAGAACACGAACATCCCAAATGAGAAGAACCGAGGATGTAGAAGAAGTAGAACAACAAGAAAACAAAAGAAGCAGACAATTCCTTAGGGTAAAAAAATGCATTCACATTATTATGTAAAAAGATAACAATAATAATAATCATCATCATCATCATCATTATCATCATAATCATAATCATAATAATGTTGGGCTCAATTGTGGAGAGCACCCTCTTCTGGGGTAAAACATTAATATATGTAAAACATTCCTGATTTGAACAGCAGAGTAAAGGCAACATGCATGCGTAACACTCACGTCAATGTGCTGTGTAATAAGTAGTCTTTTGATCCATGTTATTCTTCAAATACCTTGGCGCTACACTCACAAAAAACGGGTGATCGACGACAGAAATCAAAGTCAGAATAGCCATGGCAACATCTTCCATGACAAAACTCACCACCATATGGAAAAGTAAAGAGATCAGTTTCCCAATCAAAGTAAAGCTCTACAAAGCCCTAATTCAGTCGATCCTGCTGTACGCAAGTGAAACCTGGACATTGACTGCTGAAACAGCAAAGCGAATCCAGTCATTTAAAACAAAATGCCATAGAAATCTGCTGGGCATATCCTGGAGAGAACGAAAGACCAATGAATTTGTCAAGAGTCAAATAACACGGCTGGAGGTCCACAGGAACCCTTTCACTATCGTTCAAGAAGAAAAAGCTGACATGGTTCGGCCACGTCACCCGCCACAACACTTTGCCAAAAATAGTACTGCAGGGAACACTCGAAGGTGGCAGAAAGAGGGGAAGACAGAACAAGTCATGGATGGACAACATCAGAGAATGGACCAGGATGAATGACACGGCACTAGTGCGCAGAGCCGAGGACCGAGATGGATGGAGGAGGCTTACCACGGCATCGTCTTTCGTGTCTCCCCCACGACCGCCAAGGTGACGGGTCTGATGATGATGATGATTCTTCAAAGTGCATGCACAATGGATTAATTATTTATTTATATCACTTTAAGTCATGTCAGATTTCTCTGCGTGGAATTCGGGCTGCTCTCCCCGGGGAGAGCGCGTCGCCACAGAGCAGCGCCACCCATTTTTTCTTCTTTTTTTTCTGTCTAATCTGCATTTGTTCCCCCCCCCCCCAACACACACACAGACTCACAGACAGACAAATAATATGCTGTGTGCCCGCAACTGATTATCTCCTTCCTCCCCCTGGCTGTTCTTCCCTTGAACTCCTCTCTCTCTCTCTCTCTCTCTCTCTCTCTCTCTCTCTCTCTCTCTCTCTCCTCTCTCTCTCTCTCTCTCTCTGTGTGTATAATATGGATGGTCTAATATAGCATTCTAGAATGCTCTTTTTTATTATTTTAGTTATTGCTTATTGGTTCCTGTTGTTCATCCTTTTTATTACTTTGTGTTCAGTTTGAAACTGTGTTTACGTCAGAGCTTAAAGTCGTATCCGTTCATAGATAACTCTTTTGGGTTTTTATTGGTTTTCATTACGTTAAATACATCATGTGATTTTTCTTGTATTTATTTGTATTTACAAAATAAAGTCGTGTATAACCCACCTTGTCAATAGGCCACTTTGGGCAATGACAATAAATTGGTCAAAGTGTCTCTCTGTCTCTGTCTGTCTGTCTGTCTGTCTGTCTCTGTCTGGCTTTCTCTCTCTCTCTCTCTCTCTCTCTCTCTCTCTCTCTCTCTCTCTCTCTCTCTCTCTCTCTCTATGCATGTGTGCATGCGTGGCTATACGTGCGTAAGTGTGTGTGTATGTGTGTGTATGTGTGTGTGTGTGTGTGTGTGTGTGTGTGTGCACGCGCGCGCGCGCACGCTTGTATTTAGTCTGGACTTTTGGGGGGTTGTTGTTTGTTTAGGGGAGGGGGTGTTGGGAAGGGGAGTGTTTTGTGGGTCTTTTTTTCTTGTTTAATTGGTTTTGTTTATTCATTTGATTTTTTGATTTTTCACTAATTGAATGGGAGTTTGAGTGAAATATTTCATTGTTATTTGAAATGATCTTGTTTGTTAATTAATTGATTTATAATTATGTGTAACAAGTATGTGTACCATTTGACAATGTGTAGATGTTTATCTTTATGACTTATTAAGTTTGGTTGTGTTATTTTTTCTTGGTCTCTTGTTGTTGTTTTGTTCTTGTTGTTGTTTGTCTGTCTGTTTTTCTCTTTTTTATCATCTTTGTTGTTGGTTTTTCCTTCTCTTTTGTTTGTTTGTTTGTTTTGGTTAAGGTTTTTTGGGGGGTGGGGTATTTTTATGGTTTTCTTTTATTTGCTTGCTTTGGGGGGGGGGGGGGGGGGGGGGTTGTAGGGGGGGGGAGCTGTTTGAAAAGGGTTATTTCCCCTTGTTTTTATTGTGAGACTGTATAAGTATTGGGTTATTATTATTAAGATGTATCCCTAACGGGCGGGGACTGGATGTAAAAAAGCACATGTGTGCTTATTCATTATCCTCGAAATAAAAGAATTTGTCATTGTCATTGTCTAGGTCTCTGTGTCTATCTCTATCCGTCTGTCTCTGTGTCTTTTTGTCTGTCTGTCTGTCTCTGTGTCTTTTTGTCTGCCTGTCTGTGTCTTCTGTCTGTCTGCCGCTCTCTCTCTCTCTCTCTCTCTCTCTCTCTCTCTCTCTCTCTCTCTCTCTCCTCTCTCTCTCTCTCTCTCTCTCTTCTCCTTATCTCTCTCCATGTCTCTCTCTGAGACCGGATGTAAAAAAGCACATTGACGCTTATTCGTTATCCTCGAAATTCAAGAATTTGTCATTGTCATTGTCTCTCTCTCTCTCTCTCTCTCTCTCTCTCTCTCTCTCTCTCTCTCTCTCTCCTCTCTCTCTCTCTCTCTCTCTCCTCCTCTCTCTCTCTCTCTCTCTCTCTCTCTCTCTCTCTCTCTCTCTCTCTCTCTCTCTCTATCTATCTATCTCTCGGACTGAATGTAAAAAAAAGCATGTCGGTGCTTATTCAATATCCTCGAATTATAAGAATTTATCATTGTCATTCTCTCCCTCTCTTCCTCTCTCTCTCTCTCTCTCTCTCTCTCTCTCTCTCTCTCTCTCTCTCTCTCTCTCTCTCTCTCTCCCCTCTCTCTCTCTCTCTCTCTCTCTCTCTTCCTCTCTCTCTATTCCCCCCTCTCTCTATCTCTCTCTCTCTCTCCATTGGCTAAATTGCCTTATTTGAATGTGAGGGTCGGGTGGTCGATTTGTCCTACATTGTTGCTTATAATTCCATATATTATTATTTGTAGGTAACATGACTCTGGTGTGTGTGTGTTGTGTGTGTGTGTGTGTGTGTGTGTGTGTGTGTGTGTGTGTGTGTGTGTGTGTGTGGGGTGCAAGCTTGTGCTAATAATTAATGTATGATAACAAATAATGCATTCGGTTGAATATAGTTATTGGAGATGCCTTTTACTCTTTCGCTTTTCATTATTTTTTGTTGCAAAAAGCATATTGTTTAAATTGTGTTCATACGTGCTCCTTGCCAAAGAGATTGTATTGTTAATGGCAATAAATTACTTTCAGTGTTCAGTGTTCTCTCTCACTCTCTCTCGCTCTCTCGCTCTCTAATCTATCTGTCTGTCTCTCTTTCTCCCTCTTTCTGTTTGTCTGCCTTTCTATGTCTGTCTGTCTGTCTGTCTCTGTCTCTGTTTGTTTCTCTCTGTTTCCGTCTCTCTATCTCTTCCCCTTCCCTCTCTCCCCCCCCCCCTCTCTCTCTCTCTCCCTCTCTGTGTCTCCCTATCACCCTCTCTCTCTCTTCCCCTCCCCTCTCTCTCCGTCTCTCTCTCTCCCACTCCCTCTCTCCCCCACCCTCTCTCTCTCTCTCCTCCCATCTCTCTCTAATTCTCCCTCCTTTCTCTCTCTCCCCTACCTCCCTCCCTCTCTCCCTCCGTCTCTCTCTCTCTCATTCTCCCTCCCCCCCTCCCCCTCTCTCTCCTTCATTAACGACAATGATGAGAGCTCTCAGTAGCATGACAACTGACCCTTGTGAATGAACGACCAATGACAGGATGAACGCTGTGACTGACAGAACAGGGTGGAAACCATCCACACCACATGAGGGGCTTTGATCTCAATTATCACCATCACCATCCTCTTTCTTCTTCTCCTCCTCCTCCTCTACGATTACCACCACCAACCTAAGAAAAAGAATGCGAAGAAGAATGCGAAGAAGAAGAAGAAGAAGAAGAAGAAGAAGAATGCGAAGAAGAAGAAGAAGAAGAAGAAGAAGAAGAAGAAGAAGAAGAAGAAGAAGAAGAAGAAGAAGAAGAAGAAGAAGAAGAAGAAAGAATGCGAAGAAGAAGAAGAATGCGAAGAAGAAGAATGCGAAGAAGAAGAAGAATGCGAAGAAGAGAAGAAGAAGAAGAAGAAGAAGAAGAAGAAGAAGAAGAAGAAGAAGAAGAAGAAGAAGAAGAAGAAGAAGAGAGAAGAAGAAGAAGAAGAAATGGAATTTATATAGCGCTGTATCTGGCACAGACAAATCAAACCGCAAATCACCACCACCATTGTCAATAATCATATCATTATCATTGTCGTCGTTGTCCTTGTTGTTGTTGTTGTTGTTGTTGTTGTTGTTGTTGTTTTTGTCGTCCATGACCTCATCCTTTCAATCAGAGAGAGAGAGAGAGAGAGAGAGAGAGAGAGAGAGAGAGAGAGAGAGAGAGAGAGAGAGAGAGAGAGAGAGAGGACAGACAGACAGAAGACAGACAGACAGACAGACAGACAGCAGAGAGGGACAGAGAGAGACAGCGAGAGACTGACACAGAGAGAGGCAGCGAGAGACAGAGAGAGACAGAGAGAGAAATAGATTGAGACAGAGAGAGACAGAGAATGTGTACGTGTGTGTGTACATGTGTGTGCATGTGTATGTGTGCATGTGTGTGTGTGGGCGCGCGCGTGAGTGCGTGCGTGCGTACATGTATGTGTACTGATTAGATCCAATTCATATGCACACACTTCAATATAAATATACTTATAAAAGATTCCTTCTATTCCTCACACCTCTCTTCCCCTTATCCCTGCCACCTCACCCCTCACCCCCTACCCCCGTCACACACCACACACACACACACACACACACACACACACACACACACACACGCGCGCGCGCGCGCGCGCACGCACACACACACATACACACACATCACACATCCGCCTCCTCCTCTTTCCTACTGCCTCAAGCCGTGACCGACTTTGGCTACTGCTAGAGCTGTGGGTGAACTCTGTGGCACTCTCGGAAGTACACAACTAGTCCGCTGAATAGTTCATCTTCTCTATAGCATCTAGCATGTGTCGCCCATCACTATTACCGTGGTCATCATCGTCGTTTTTCAAGTGAACTATCAGAAAGAATGAAAAAGCAGATCATCGTCCTCCTTTTAATTATTTTGATTTTAAAAGAAAAAGCCAACATAGTCCCCAGTGCTGACGAAAGGGTTTTTTTTTTCCCGTTAAGTGAAAGAAGTATATGAGGAAGAAGAAGAAGAAGAATGCGAAGAAGAAGAATGCGAAGAAGAAGAATGCGAAGAAGAAGAATGCGAAGAAGAAGAAGAATGCGAAGAAGAAGAATGCGAAGAAGAAGAAGAAGAAGAATGCGAAGAAGAAGAAGAAGAAGAAGAATGCGAAGAATGCGAAGAAGAAGAATGCGAAGAAGAAGAAGAATGCGAAGAAGAAGAAGAAGAAGAATGCGAAGAAGAATGCGAAGAAGAAGAAGAATGCGAAGAAGAATGCGAAGAAGAAGATATATGCGAAGAAGAAGAATGCGAAGAAGAATGCGAAGAAGAATGCGAAGAAGAATGCGAAGAAGAATGCGAAGAAGAAGAATGCGAAGAAGAAGAATGCGAAGAAGAAGAACAAGAAGAAGAACAAGAAGAAGAAGATGCGAAGAAGAAGAAGAAGAAGAAGAAGAAGAAAAAGAAGAAGAAGAAGAAGAAGAAGAAGAAGAAGAAGAAGAAGAAGAAGAAGAAGAAGAAGAAGAAGAAGAAGAAGAAGAAGAAGAAGAAGAAGAAGAAGAAGAGAGAGAGAGAGAGAAGAGAAGAGAGAGAGAGAAGAGAGAGAGAGAGAGAGAGAGAGAGAGAGAGAGAGAGAGAGAGAGAGAGAGAGAGAGAGAGAGAGACTCTGAAACTCTGAAATGGCTTAATGTACACCCGCCTTAGGCCACAATACACTTTGAGGGGTAAAAATGGAAGATGAGAAATGGAAGAAACAATGGAGGAAAACAAATCTCTTAAGATTTATTCAGACTTTGGCGCAAGACCATTCTGTTTTGAATAATACTACTCCGCTAGGCTTTAACTAAATCAAGAGAGAGAGAACTCTGAACTCTGAAATTTAATGAATAACGGCCAACATCCCCTTTCATGGGGAGAAACACAAACATCCATACATCATTTTAACTGCTATATAACATGATCAGGAAACACAATACTGGCATTACATGAAGATAGCCATTGAGACAACTGCACAATCTAGATGAAAACAGTTTGACCCTGGAGATAAGTTGCTTCCATTAGTTCATGCAGTCGAGGAAATTCTAAGTTCAAAAGCAGGCAAGAGGAATTTTGCAAAATTGACAAATGAAGCTTGTGAGTCGCTACCCAATACACGGACAAGAGCATCATCTGGGTTAACGTCAACAGCAGTGACAGGATGATAGTACTGCTGACTCATTCCACATACAAGGGACATGAAGATTGTACTGCTGTCTCATGACCACATACAAGGGACATGAAGATTGTACTGCTGTATAATGTCCATATACAAGGGACATGAAGATTGTACCGCTGTCTAATGTCCACATACAAGGGACATGAAGATTGTACTGCTGTCTCCTGTCCACATACAAGGGACATGAAGATTGTACTGCTGTCTAATGTCCATATACAAGAGACATGAAGCTTGTACTGCTGTCTAATGTCCACATACAAGGGACATGAAGATTGTACTGCTGTCTCCTGTCCACATACAAGGGACATGAAGATTGTACTGCTGTCTAATGTCCATATACAAGGGACATGAAGATTGTACTGCTGTCTCATGTCCACATACAAGGGACATGAAGATTGTACTGCTGTCTAATGTCCACACACAAGGGACATGAAGATCGTACTGCTGTCTAATGTCCACATACAAGGGACATGAAGATTGTACTGCTGTCTAATGTCCACATACAAGGGACATGAAGATTGTACTGCTGTCTCCTGTCCACATGCAAGGGACATGAAGATTGTACTGCTGTCCAATGTCCACATACAAGGGACATGAAGATTGTACTGCTGTATAATGTCCACATACAAGGGACATGAAGATTTTACTGCTGTCTCCTGTACACATACAAGGGACATGAAGATTTTACTGCTGTCTCCTGTCCACATACAAGGGACATGAAGATTGTACTGCTGTCTCATGTCCACATACAAGGGACATGAAGATTGTACTGCTGTATAATGTCCACATGCAAGGGACATGAAGATTGTACTGCTGTCTCATGTCCACATACAAGGGACATGAAGATTGTACTGCTGTATAATGTCCACATACAAGGGACATGAAGATTTTACTGCTGTCTCCTGTCCATATACAAGGGACATGAAGATTGTACTGCTGTCTCATGTCCACATACAAGGGACATGAAGATTGTACTGCTGTCTAATGTCCACATACAAGGGACATGAAGATTGTACTGCTGTCTCCTGTCCACATACAAGGGACATGAAGATTGTACTGCTGTCTCATGTCCACATACAAGGGACATGAAGATTGTACTGCTGTCTCATGTCCACATACAAGGGACATGAAGATTGTTTTGCTGTCTCATGTCCACACACAAGGGACATGAAGATCGTACTGCTGTCTCATGTCCACATACAAGGGACATGAAGATTGTACTGCTGTCTCATGTCCACATACAAGGGACATGAAGATTGTACTGCTGTCCAATGTCCACATACAAGGGACATGAAGATTGTACTGCTGTATAATGTCCACATACAAGGGACATGAAGATTTTACTGCTGTCTCCTGTCCACATACAAGGGACATGAAGATTGTACTGCTGTCTCATGTCCATATACAAGGGACATGAAGATTGTACTGCTGTCTAATGTCCACATACAAGAGACATGATGATTGTACTGCTGTCTAGTATCCACATACAAGGGACATGAAGATTGTACTGCTGTCTCATGTCCACATACAAGGGACATGAAGATTGTACTGCTGTCTCATGTCCACATACAAGGGACATGAAGATTGTACTGCTGTCTAATGTCCACATACAAGGGACATGAAGATTGTACTGCTGTCTCATGTCCACATACAAGGGACATGAAGATTGTACTGCTGTCTAATGTCCACATACAAGGGACATGAAGATTGTACTGCTGTCTCATGTCCACATACAAGGGACATGAAGATTGTACTGCTGTATAATGTCCACATGCAAGGGACATGAAGATTGTACTGCTGTCTCATGTCCACATACAAGGGACATGAAGATTGTACTGCTGTATAATGTCCACATACAAGGGACATGAAGATTTTACTGCTGTCTCCTGTCCATATACAAGGGACATGAAGATTGTACTGCTGTCTCATGTCCACATACAAGGGACATGAAGATTGTACTGCTGTCTAATGTCCACATACAAGGGACATGAAGATTGTACTGCTGTCTCATGTCCACATACAAGGGACATGAAGATTGTACTGCTGTCTAATGTCCACATACAAGGGACATGAAGATTGTACTGCTGTCTCATGTCCACACACAAGGGACATGAAGATTTTACTGCTGTCTCCTGTCCACATACAAGGGACATGAAGATTATACTGCTGTCTAGTGTCCACATACAAGGGACATGAAGATTGTACTGCTGTCTCCTGTCCACATACAAGGGACATGAAGATTGTACTGCTGTCTAATGTCCACATACAAGGGACATGAAGATTGTACTGCTGTCTAGTGTCCACATACAAGGGACATGAAGATTGTACTGCTGTCTAATGTCCACATGCAAGGGACATGAAGATTGTACTGCTGTCTCATGTGCACATACAAGGGACATGAAGATTGTACTGCTGTATAATGTCCACATCCAAGGGACATGAAGATTTTACTGCTGTCTCCTGTCCACATACAAGGGACATGAAGATTGTACTGCTGTCCCCATGTCCACATACAAGGGACATGAAGATTGTACTGCTGTCTCCTGTCCACATACAAGGGACATGAAGATTGTACTGCTGTCTAATGTCCATATACAAGGGACATGAAGATTGTACTGCTGTCTAATGTCCACATACAAGGGACATGAAGATTGTACTGCTGTCTAATGTCCACATACAAGGGACATGAAGATTGTACTGCTGTCTCCTGTCCACATGCAAGGGACATGAAGATTGTACTGCTGTCCAATGTCCACATACAAGGGACATGAAGATTGTACTGCTGTCTAGTGTCCACATACAAGGGACATGAAGATTGTACTGCTGTATAATGTCCACATACAAGGGACATAAAGATTTTACTGCTGTCTCCTGTCCACATACAAGGGACATGAACATTTTACTGCTTTCTCCTGTCCACATACAAGGGAAATGAAGATTGTACTGCTGTCTCATGTCCACATACAAGGGACATGAAGATTGTACTGCTGTATAATGTCCACATGCAAGGGACATGAAGATTGTACTGCTGTCTCATGTCCACATACAAGGGATATGAAGATTGTACTGCTGTATAATGTCCACATACAAGGGACATGAAGATTTTACTGCTGTCTCTTGTCCATATACAAGGGACATGAAGATTGTACTGCTGTCTCATGTCCACATACAAGGGACATGAAGATTGTACTGCTGTCTAATGTCCACATACAAGGGACATGAAGATTGTACTGCTGTCTCATGTCCACACACAAGGGACATGAAGATTTTACTGCTGTCTCCTGTCCACATACAAGGGACATGAAGATTGTACTGCTGTATAATGTCCACATACAAGGGACATGAAGATTGTTTCTGCTGTCTAATGTCCACATACAAGGGACATGAAGATTGTACTGCTGTCTCCTGTCCACATACAAGGACATGAAGATTGTACTGCTGTCTCATGTCCACATACAAGGGACATGAAGATTGTACTGCTGTCTAGTGTCCACATACAAGGGACATGAAGATTGTACTGCTGTCTAATGTCCACATACAAGGGACATGAAGATTGTTCTGCTGTCTCATGTCCACATACAAGGGACATGAAGATTGTACTGCTGTCTCATGTCCACATACAAGGGACATGAAGATTTTACTGCTGTCTCCTGTCCACATACAAGGGACATGAAGATTGTACTGCTGTCTCATGTCCACATACAAGGGACATGAAGAATGTAGTGCTGTCTAATGTCCACATACAAGGGACATGAAGATTGTACTGCTGTCTAATGTCCACATGCAAGGGACATGAAGATTGTACTGCTGTCTCCTGTCCACATACAAGGGACATGAAGCTTGTACTGCTGTCTAATATCCACATACAAGGGACATGAAGATTTTACTGCTGTCTCCTGGCCACATACAAGGGACATGAAGATTGTACTGCTGTCTAATGTCCACATACAAGGGACATGAAGATTGTACTGCTGTCTAATGTCCACATACAAGGGACATGAAGATTGTACTGCTGTCTCATGTCCACATACAAGGGACATGAAGATTGTACTGCTGTCTCATGTCCACATACAAGGGACATGAAGATTGTACTGCTGTCTCATGTCCACACACAAGGGACATGAAGATCGTACTGCTGCCTCATGTCCACATACAAGGGACATGAAGATTGTACTGCTGTCTCATGTCCACATACAAGGGACATGAAGATTGTACTGCTGTCTAGTGTCCACATACAAGGGACATGAAGATTGGACTGCTGTCTCCTGTCCACATACAAGGGACATGAAGATTGTACTGCTGTCTCATGTCCACATACAAGGGACATGAAGATTGTACTGCTGTCTCATGTCCACATACAAGGGACATGAAGATTGTTTTGCTGTCTCATGTCCACACACAAGGGACATGAAGATCGTACTGCTGTCTCATGTCCACATACAAGGGACATGAAGATTGTACTGCTGTCTCATGTCCACATACAAGGGACATGAAGATTGTACTGCTGTCCAATGTCCACATACAAGGGACATGAAGATTGTACTGCTGTATAATGTCCACATACAAGGGACATGAAGATTTTACTGCTGTCTCCTGTCCACATACAAGGGACATGAAGATTGTACTGCTGTCTCATGTCCATATACAAGGGACATGAAGATTGTACTGCTGTCTAATGTCCACATACAAGAGACATGATGATTGTACTGCTGTCTAGTATCCACATACAAGGGACATGAAGATTGTACTGCTGTCTCATGTCCACATACAAGGGACATGAAGATTATACTGCTGTCTAGTGTCCACATACAAGGGACATGAAGATTGTACTGCTGTCTCCTGTCCACATACAAGGGACATGAAGATTGTACTGCTGTCTAATGTCCACATACAAGGGACATGAAGATTGTACTGCTGTCTAGTGTCCACATACAAGGGACATGAAGATTGTACTGCTGTCTAATGTCCACATGCAAGGGACATGAAGATTGTACTGCTGTCTCATGTGCACATACAAGGGACATGAAGATTGTACTGCTGTATAATGTCCACATCCAAGGGACATGAAGATTTTACTGCTGTCTCCTGTCCACATACAAGGGACATGAAGATTGTACTGCTGTCTCATGTCCACATACAAGGGACATGAAGATTGTACTGCTGTCTCCTGTCCACATACAAGGGACATGAAGATTGTACTGCTGTCTAATGTCCATATACAAGGGACATGAAGATTGTACTGCTGTCTAATGTCCACATACAAGGGACATGAAGATTGTACTGCTGTCTAATGTCCACATACAAGGGACATGAAGATTGTACTGCTGTCTCCTGTCCACATGCAAGGGACATGAAGATTGTACTGCTGTCCAATGTCCACATACAAGGGACATGAAGATTGTACTGCTGTCTAGTGTCCACATACAAGGGACATGAAGATTGTACTGCTGTATAATGTCCACATACAAGGGACATAAAGATTTTACTGCTGTCTCCTGTCCACATACAAGGGACATGAAGATTTTACTGCTTTCTCCTGTCCACATACAAGGGACATGAAGATTGTACTGCTGTCTCATGTCCACATACAAGGGACATGAAGATTGTACTGCTGTATAATGTCCACATGCAAGGGACATGAAGATTGTACTGCTGTCTCATGTCCACATACAAGGGATATGAAGATTGTACTGCTGTATAATGTCCACATTCAAGGGACATGAAGATTTTACTGCTGTCTCTTGTCCATATACAAGGGACATGAAGATTGTACTGCTGTCTCATGTCCACATACAAGGGACATGAAGATTGTACTGCTGTCTAATGTCCACATACAAGGGACATGAAGATTGTACTGCTGTCTCATGTCCACACACAAGGGACATGAAGATTTTACTGCTGTCTCCTGTCCACATACAAGGGACATGAAGATTGTACTGCTGTATAATGTCCACATACAAGGGACATGAAGATTGTACTGCTGTCTAATGTCCACATACAAGGGACATGAAGATTGTACTGCTGTCTCCTGTCCACATACAAGGGACATGAAGATTGTACTGCTGTCTCATGTCCACATACAAGGGACATGAAGATTGTACTGCTGTCTAGTGTCCACATACAAGGGACATGAAGATTGTACTGCTGTCTAATGTCCACATACAAGGGACATGAAGATTGTTCTGCTGTCTCATGTCCACATACAAGGGACATGAAGATTGTACTGCTGTATAATGTCCACATACAAGGGACATGAAGATTTTACTGCTGTCTCCTGTCCACATACAAGGGACATGAAGATTGTACTGCTGTCTCATGTCCACATACAAGGGACATGAAGAATGTAGTGCTGTCTAATGTCCACATACAAGGGACATGAAGATTGTACTGCTGTCTAATGTCCACATGCAAGGGACATGAAGATTGTACTGCTGTCTCCTGTCCACATACAAGGGACATGAAGCTTGTACTGCTGTCTAATATCCACATACAAGGGACATGAAGATTTTACTGCTGTCTCCTGTCCACATACAAGGGACATGAAGCTTGTACTGCTGTCTAATGTCCACATACAAGGGACATGAAGATTGTACTGCTGTCTAATGTCCACATGCAAGGGACATGAAGATTGTACTGCTGTCTCCTGTCCACATACAAGGGACATGAAGCTTGTACTGCTGTCTAATATCCACATACAAGGGACATGAAGATTTTACTGCTGTCTCCTGTCCACATACAAGGGACATGAAGCTTGTACTGCTGTCTAATGTCCACATACAAGGGACATGAAGATTGTACTGCTGTCTAATGTCCACATACAAGGGACATGAAGATTGTACTGCTGTCTCATGTCCACATACAAGGGACATGAAGATTGTACTGCTGTCTCATGTCCACATACAAGGGACATGAAGATTGTACTGCTGTCTCATGTCCACACACAAGGGACATGAAGATCGTACTGCTGCCTCATGTCCACATACAAGGGACATGAAGATTGTACTGCTGTCTCATGTCCACATACAAGGGACATGAAGATTGTACTGCTGTCTAGTGTCCACATACAAGGGACATGAAGATTGTACTGCTGTCTCCTGTCCACATACAAGGGACATGAAGATTGTACTGCTGTCTAATGTCCACATACAAGGGACATGAAGATTGTACTGCTGTCTCATGTCCACATACAAGGGACATGAAGATTGTTTTGCTGTCTCATGTCCACACACAAGGGACATGAAGATCGTACTGCTGTCTCATGTCCACATACAAGGGACATGAAGATTGTACTGCTGTCTCATGTCCACATACAAGGGACATGAAGATTGTACTGCTGTCCAATGTCCACATACAAGGGACATGAAGATTGTACTGCTGTATAATGTCCACATACAAGGGACATGAAGATTTTACTGCTGTCTCCTGTCCACATACAAGGGACATGAAGATTGTACTGCTGTCTCATGTCCATATACAAGGGACATGAAGATTGTACTGCTGTCTAATGTCCACATACAAGGACATGATGATTGTATGCTGTCTAGTATCCACATACAAGGGACATGAAGATTGTACTGCTGTCTCATGTCCACATACAAGGGACATGAAGATTGTACTGCTGTCTCATGTCCACATACAAGGGACATGAAGATTGTACTGCTGTCTAATGTCCACATACAAGGGACATGAAGATTGTACTGCTGTCTCATGTCCACATTCAAGGGACATGAAGATTGTACTGCTGTCTCATGTCCACATACAAGGGACATGAAGATTGTACTGCTGTCTCATGTCCACATACAAGGGACATGAAGATTGTACTGCTGTCTAATGTCCACATACAAGGGCAATGAAGCTTGTACTGCTGTCTAGTGTCCACATACAAGGGACATTGAAGCACAAAGTGCGCTTTATCTTCTTTTGTGCCCAGACAGGCAGGAAGAGAAAGAGAGAGAGAGAGGGAGAGAGAGAGAGAGAGAGAGAGAGAGAGAGAGAGAGAGACAGAGAGAGACAGAGAGAGACAGAGAGACAGAGACAGAGACAGACAGACAGAGACAGGCAGATAGACAGACAAACATACATACATACAGACACACAGACAGAGACAGAGACAGGGATAGGGACAGGGACAGGGATAGACAGACAGACAGAGAGATAGAGTTACACACACACACACACACACACACACACACACACACACACACACACACACACACACACACACACACACACACACACACAGGGGAGAGAGAAAAAGAGAGAGAGAGAGAGAGAGAGAGAGAGAGAGAGAGAGAGAGAGAGAGAGAGACAATGACAATGACAATGACAATGACAATGACAATGACAAATTATTTTATTTCGAGGATAATGAATAAGCACACATGTGCTTTTTTACATCCAGTCCCCGCCCGTTAGGGATACATCTTAATAATAATAACCCAATACTTATACAGTCTCACAATAAAAACAAGGGGAAATAACCCTTTTCAAAACACCCCCCCCCCCCAGCAACCCTCCCCCCCAAAGCAAGCAATTAAAAGAAAATCCTAAGAATACCCCACCCCTACCCCCACCCCCCAAAAAACCCTAACCAAAACAAACAAACAAACAAAAGAGAAGGAAAAACCAAACCAACAAAAGATGATAAAAAAGAGAAAAACAGACAAACAACAACAAGAACAAGAGCAACAACAAAGCCAAGAAAAATAACACAACCAAACTTAATAAGTCATAATGATAAACATCTACACATTGTCAAATGGTACACATACTTGTTACACATAATTATAAGATATTGAAACTTAAGTACAGAGGCAAGTCCAATAAAGTATAAGAGAGAGAGAGAGAGAGAGAGAGAGGAGAGAGAGAGAGAGAGAGAGAGAGAGAGAGAGAGAGAGAGAGAGAGAGGAGAGAGAGAGAGAGAGAGACAGAGAGGGAACAATATGACCTGGCACTCTTCAAGCTGACTATAATTATGGAGAGAAATCCTCTGCTGTTGCCAATGCTGAAGCTGCTGCTGCTGCTGCTCTGTGTGTGTGTGTGTTAGTGTGGTGTGTGTGTGTGTGTGTGTGTGTGTGTGTGTGTGTGTGTGTGTGTGTGTGTGTGTGTGTGTGTGTGTGTGTGTGTTGTGTGTTAGTGTGTGTGTGTGTGTTAGTGTGTTGTGTGTTAGTGTGTTCGTGTGTGTGTGTATGTGTGTGTGTGTGTGTTAGTGTGTTGTGTGTGTTAGTGTGTTGTTTATGTGTGTGTGTTAGTGTGTTGTGTGTGTTAGTGTGTTCGTGTGTGTGTGCATGTGTGTGTGTGTGTATGTGTGTGTGTGTGTGTGTGTTTGATGTGTATGTTTTGTGAATGTGTGTGTCTGTGTCTGTGTCTATGTCTGTCTCTGCGTCTCTGTCTGTCTCTGTGTCTCTGCCTGTCTCCCACTCTTTCTGTCTGTTTGTGTGCGTGCGTGCGTGTGTGGGAGCGCGCGCGCGCGCGTGCTCGCATGTGTGTGAGTGTTTGTATGTGTGTGTGTGTGTTTGCGTGCGTGTGTGTGCGCGCGCGCGTATGTGTGTGTATGTGTGTGCGTTTGTGCTTAAAAACTGGGCCGAGATCCTTTACAGTAGATGACAAACATAATTATGTATGGTACCAAGAGAGGACGTGGGGTGGGGAGGGGGAAGCGTAGGTGTGAGAGGAATGACCTGATGGAAATTACGATACCCTGCACAGTTGTCATCATCATCATCATCATCATCATCATCATCATCATCATCATCATCATCATCATCATCATCATCATCATCATCACCACCGACATTGTAGTTATTGTTGTCGTTGTCATCGTCGGCGGCGGTGGCGGCCTCTTCCTCCTCCTCCTCCTCCTGATCAACATCATCATCATCATCATTATCATCATTTTCATCATCCTTTTCATCACCAGCAGCAGCAGCGACAGCAGCAGTGACATGATGATAATAATAATAATAATAATAATAATAATAATAATAATAATAATAATAATAATAAATGGAATTTGTATAGCGCTATATCTTACAAAGACAAATCAGAGCGCTTGCATTCAACATATTCCTACAGTCATGCAGCCAATAACTATCAAAAGCTTAAAAAAATTCAAATGTACGCATTTATACACACACACACACACACACACACACACACACACACACACACACACACACACACACACACACACAGGTTGTAGGCTTTGGCGGGGTAAAGGGATTTGGGCTGTTGAAGACAGGGACAGTTTTGAGATGAAAGAGGGAAAAGTTAGGTTTGAAACAAATGTCTTGAGGCTGGATTTAAATGTGTCATATGTAGGCCTCTGTCAAAGAGAGAGAGGAAGGTTGTTCCAGATGGATGGACCAGAAATACAGAAAGAGCGACGACCAACGGTGGATTGGTTGAATCTAGGTATTCGTAAGCACAAGGTATCTGCAACAGAGCGGAGGGAACGAGAAGGAGTGTACAGGTAAAGACATTCACAGAGGTAGGAGGGTGCTGTTTGGTGGAGACATTTGTAACAGAGGGTACTGATCTTATAGTTTACTCTCTGTGGCACAGGCAACCAGTGAAGAGATCGCAAGAGAGGAGTAATGTGTTCAGATTTTTTCTTTCTGAGGACTAGGCGAGCTGCAGAGTTTTGTATACGTTGAAGGGAGTGGATAGATGTTGCTGGCAGACCAGCTAAAAGAGAATTGCAATAGTCCAGACGTCAGAGAATGAAAGACATAACAAGTTTAGATGTTGCATCAGTGGACAGGTACTTTCGAATTGCACTGATACGCCGTAATTGATAGTAGCATGACTGACAGGTCTGGGGGATGAATTTTTGCATAGACAGTGTGCTGTTGATAACAACAGGTGGATCGGTGGTCTAGAGGTAACGCGCCTGTCTAGAAAGCGAAAAGTCTGGGTCTGAAGTGTGCTGCGGTTCGTACTCCGTTTGGACCGGAAATTTTTCCCCCATCCATTAGACCATGAGTGGTGGTCTGGGCGCTAGTCTTTCGGATGAGACGATAAACCGAGGTCCCGTGTGTTACATGTAATTATTTAGCGCACGTAAAAAAACCCACGGCAACAAGAGAGTTGTCCCTGGCAAAATTCTTAGAAAAAAGCCACTCTGATAGGGAAACAAATACAGCTGCAGAAAAAAAAAGGGTGAAAGGGTGGCGCAGCGCTAAGTGGCGACGCGTTCTCCCGCTCTCCCCGGGGAGAGCAGCCCGAATTTCACGGAGAGAAATCTGCCGTGCTTAAAGTGGTATGAAATAAAATCTGAGCGCTTTGATTTGTTGCTTTACAAGATTCAGCGCTATATAAATTCCATACATTATTATTATTATTATTAACTCCTAGATACTTCACAGCAGAAGACAGAGGGACCGATGTATTACCGAGTGTTATTGAAGTTGTTGTAATGGAAGAGAGTTTGTGTTTGGTCCCTACAAGCATGGCTTCGGTTTTATCTGCGTTTAACTGTAACTTGTTTTGTATCATCCAGTTTTGGATACCTTGAAAGCAGTAGGCCATATTTGTCAAGAGAGAAGGCAGATTTTCAGGAGTAACACTACTTTGAATCTGAGAGTCATCTGCGCAAAAGTGATAGTTGATATGATGACGGTTTATTATATGTGATAGTGGAGCAGTATAGAGAGTGAAAAGAACAGGGCCGAGAAATGATCCCTGCGGGACACCACATTCCAGTTTGGCAGGTATTGACTGTATCTTGTTTTTTGCGACTGTCTGGATACGGTCAGTGAGGTATGAACTGAACCAGGAGAGGGATGTGCCAGTAACACCGAATGTTTTTTGAAGACGGGAGAGAAGAATTGAATGGTCAATAGTGTCAAAGACTGCAGATAAGTCGAGTAGAGTGAGAAGGGAGATTTTCCCCGAGTCAGAAGCAAGTAGAAGTGTATTTAGGGTATGGACTAGGGTAGTTTCAGTGCTATGGTTGACGCGATAGGCAGACTGACACTCAGGAAGAAGACTGTTGTAGAGAAGGTGGTTGTTGAGCTGTTTTAGAACTACTTTTTCAAGGACTTTAGAGATGAAAGATAGGTTGGAAACAGGTCTATAATTCTTCAGAATGTTAGGGTCAAGGTCATGCTTTTTGAGTAAAGGTGTAACTATAGCAGTTTTGAGAGATGATGGAACATTTCCTGAAACAAGAGATGAGTTCACTATTTTCGCGATAGCGGGTATAAGTCGTGGTAGGCACTGTACAAAAAGAGAAGCAGGTATGGGATCGAGGTCACATCAGCAGTAGTGACAGCAGCAACACCACCACCACCATTACCGCCACAACCACCTTCATTGTCGTTATCATCATCATCATCATCATCATCATCATCGCCATCATCATCATCATCATCATCATCATCATCATCATCATCATCATCATCATCATCATCATCATCATCATCGCCATCATCATCATCATCATCATCATCATCATCATCATCATCATCATCATCATCATCATCACCACCACCATCATCGCCATCATCATCGCCATCATCATCATCATCATCATCATCGCCATCATCATCGCCATCATCATCATCATCATCATCATCGCCATCATCATCATCATCATCATCATCATCATCATCATCATCATCATCATCATCATCATCATCATCACCACCGCCGCCGCCGCCATCCTCCTCCTCCTCCTCCTCCTCCTCCTCCTCCTCCTCCTCATCATCATCATCATCATCATCATCATCATCTCGCCATCATAACAATCATAACCACTATCACCATCGTCATTGTCATCATCAATCGTCATCGTCGTCGTCGTCATCATGATCATGATCATCATCATCATCATCATCATCATCATCATCATCATCATCATCATCATCATCATCATCATCATCATCATCATCACCACCATCACAGATACAGAGAATTAACATAGTAGACTATATGCACAGAAATATACTAAACTATAATTTCGCCACCATCACCATCATCATCATCATCATCATCACCACCACCACCATCGCATGGACAACACACATGAGGCAGACTTTATTTTTGATTTAGTAGAGCGGATATGCCTGTAAGCTAGACCCTGAACAAAAAATTACACATTCCCAGACATAATGACAGCATCCAGATATAGACAGACGAGTCCTTTATGATGATGGTAGGTGATCTTGGAAATAGCAGATCTGGGTCACGATGAGTCAAGAGAATAAAACACAAAATGGGACCAGAGAGCGACAGAAAAAAACACATTGTTTTTCAAAATCAGTTCATGCTCCCAAGGGGGCGGGGTAGCCAAGGGGTTAAAAGCTTTGTTTTGCGATTTACAGGTTAGGATCGAGCCCGGGTTCGGGCACCCAGAGACCCTTGTTAAAGAGGATACATTTCCCGCCGGTTTAATGTCAGACTGAAACCCCCCCCCCTCCCAGGGTTTTTCCATGAGGTTTAAAAATAAGGTCCAAAGGTGGACGCTTAGAACTTTTTGCGATATTTTTAAACCCCCCTTTTTTGCTTTTCTAAAGAATAGGCCTTCGTTCGAGTAAAATGAAGGCAATGATCATCTACATATCTTTTTTCTATCTGTCTGTCTATCTATTTATCTATCTACATCTTCGACCCCGATCCATCGATCCATCGATCCTCGCTCGCCGACGATAAATCTACCACTAAAATATACTGCCTATTACTGTAAAATCTTTTTATTTTATTCTATTTTTTTTAGTATGTATGACTTTTATTTATCCTTCACCATCTATCTATCATCTTTGTTGTTGTCATCATCTCACCACCACCCCCATCCACCCCCACACCATTCATCATCACATATCTAAACACCCCACCCCCACCCAACCCCCCTCCCCCACCATCCCACCCCCAAATACCCCCCAACCCCCCTACCACCAACCACCAAACCACCACAAAACCACCATCACCCCCTCATCTCACATCATCATATCACCATCCCCCACTACCACCACCACAAACCCCCACCACTCCCACCCCCACTACCCCCACCCCCCACCACCACACCCCCACCACTACCACCCCCCCACCCCACCACCAGCACTACCCCCCCCCCACCACCACCATACCCCCACAACCATTCCAAACCCCCACCCCACCACACCACCACCACCTTCATTTTAAAAGTCGGAAGGTTTTTTTTGTAGACCAAGGGTATGTTAAAACGGGGTATGGGGCCGAAAGTTTAGTGGTTAAGGGGTGCCTCTGTGCGGGGGCAAGGTCGAGCCACCATAAACAGCCGTTTGGGGGGAATTTCTTTCCATTAGATTTAACATAGTCCCGTTTCCCACTACCTCAAAAGTGTTTTCGAATGAGACTATAAAAAGTCCCTTGTGCAAACCCTGCAAAAATCTTTCTCAAACGTTTTTGACCTTTTGGATGACTAGGTCATTGGGGGCCGGGAAGAAACGGATGACAAAATTGAGCCCTCCTCAGACACAACACATAATACTCACACACACATACACACAAGAACACGCCGCACAAACAACTAAACCAAAAAAGCCCACAACCCCCCCCCCCCCCCCCACACAACATGCTATTTTCTTGTGTTTAGACATTATCCCCCAAAACGAAGTGTGGCAACTTTAATGGAAATAAAAAAGGGCGATTCCAAAAAAATCTCATCGATTTTGGGAAACCCAAACAGTTCTAGTAACAAACACACCCCTTCCCACCCCCCCTCCCCTCCCCTGCCACCCCCCCCCCCCCCCCCCACCCCCCAATCCCCCTC
>CM054137.1:14316092-14318592 GCA_028751875.1 Rapana venosa
GACAGAGATTACACCTCTGTAGATGGAGATGTAACTGAATTTAAGAGATCTGGGTTGCGACCTGTGGAAAGACTGTCAGAATATGAGGCGACACAGCGACAGAAAATGGTATGCTAAAATCAGATCAGAAAATGGTTACAGCAGTTTTGTCTGCTAGTGGAGAGTTCGTCCTGGTTGTTTTTTTAACACAAAAGCACTAGAGACAGGAGGGAGAGAGAGAGAGAGGGAGAGAGAGAGGGAGAGAGAGAGAGAGAGAGAGAGAGAGAGAAAGAGAGATTGACAATAACAATGACCATTATTTTTTTCCAGGATAATGAATGATCACCTATGTGCTTTTTTACATCCAGTCCCCGCCCGTAGGGATATATCTTTATAATAAGCCCAATACTCACACACTCATCCAGAAATAAAAAAATGAAACCCCCCCACCCCCCCCCCCCCCCCCCCCCCCCCACCCAACCCCCGAACAAATGAAACCCAAACAAAAAAGAAAAACACCTCAGAAAAACAAACCAGTAAAAAAAGATACAAAAACAAAGAGGGGAGAGAGAGAGAGAGGGAGAGAGAGGGCGAGAGAGAGAGAGAGACAGAGAGAGAGAGCGGGAGAGAGAGAGAGAGAGAGAGAGAGAGAGAGAGAGAGAGAGAGAGAGAGAGAGAGAGAGAAAGAGAGAGAGAAAGAGAGACAGAGATGGGGGGGGGGAGCAGAGGGAGACACAGATGAGCAGACACAGGAAAGCAGGATACAGATTCAGAAGCATAGGTTGAAAATAAAAAAATATGAATACAATTCTCCATTAATAAATTTTATTATCATCTGATAATGGATTAGGCTCATTAATACACCGATGATACGCAAATAAGAATACGCAATACGCAAATAAGAATATGATTATATATATATATATATATATATATATATATATATATATATATATATATATATATAGAGAGAGAGAGAGAGAGAGAGAGAGAGAGAGATATATGTTTATATATATATATATATATATATATATATATATATATATATATAATATACAAATTAACATATATACATACATACACACATACATACACACATACATGCATGCATACACAGATACGTACTTACATATATACATACATACATATACACATGCATACACATACACACATACATACATACATACATACATACATACATACATACATACATACATACATACAGGCATGCATACACAGATACGTACATACATATATACATACATACCTACATATATACTTGCATACACATACATACATACATACATACATACATACATACATACATACATACATACATACATACATACATACATACATACATACATACATACATACATACATACATACACACCCACAAATACACACAACACATACGTACATACATACCCATTTAGTTTCCATGTAACCTCGACGTCACCACTCTATTTCTATCCAACACTAACCATGCACACCCATCACCAATCTCTTCACTCTGATGAGGGACAGTTACTAACGTCTTGTTTCTGTGAAGAGTCAGAGATGAAAGTTGCTGCAGCTATTTTTAGACCAGTGTGGGTGTTATGTCAGATAATGTCTCGGTGGCAAACCAATTTAATCCCCCCCCCCCGCCCCCACACACACACAACACACACACACACACACACACACACACACACACACACACACACACACACACACACACACACACACACACACACACAGCTGAGCTGACTCTTTATTGGTCTGTTTGTGTGTGTGTGTGCTTATGTGTGTGCTAGTGTGTGTGTGTGTGTGTGCTAGTGTGTGTGTGTGTGTGTGTTTTGTGTGTTTTGTGTGTGTGTGTTGTGTGTTGTGTGTGTGTGTTTTGTTTGTGTGTGTATTGTTGTTGTTGTTGTCTTCAATTCAATGTCTGTTCACTCTAAGTGATATTAGTAGAATGTGTGTGTGTGTGTGTGTGTGTGTGTGTGTGTGCGCGCGCGCGCGTGTGTGTGCTAGTGTGTGTGTGTGTGTGTTGTGGAGTTGAGATGGCCATTAAAATAAATGCACTTGTTTTACTTATTAAATTTTGAAAAAATAATTCTCATCGATCGTGACAACAAATAAAACACGTGGGATAACAAACATATTAAAAGGATCTGATAAATGAATCAATCACACAATCACAAAATAGAAAGAAAGAAATCAAAAAAGAAAATAAAGGGTGAATGTATAGACACGTAAAACAGTAACAAACAGAAAAGACACCAACTGATACAGATTATTTCAACAATATAGGAAATGAAATGATAACTAGAAAATTAGCTAAATGGATATTTTTGAAAATGTATAAATAAATAAGTTAATAATTAGAGAACTGCTAAGCAAATAGATAATTAACTAATTGAAAACATATATAAGGTGAAAAACCGAATAAAAACCAAAAAAGGGAGTGAATGAATACATGAAGGAATACATGAAAGAACGAACAAATAAAGAAATAAATAACTAGGTATATACATAG
>CM054137.1:14330098-14367575 GCA_028751875.1 Rapana venosa
AGAATTTTGTCATTGTCATTGTCATTCTCCTCTCTCTCTCTCTTCTTTCTCTCTCTCTCTCTCTCCTCTCTCTCTCATCTCTCCTCTCTCTCTCTCCTCTGTATTGTGGCCTAAGGCCCATATGCAATTAATTCATTCTCTCTCTCTCTCTCTCTCTCTCTCTCTCATCCTCTCTCTCTCTTTTCCCTCTCTCTCTCTCTCTCTCTCTCTCCTTATTGTTGTTGTGTATTCTAATAAAGGGCATATTCATACTTTCGATTTTCAATATTATTTTGGACTTGTTGACTGTACTTGAGCTCCATGAATCTCCTATTTTAATATCTTATTATCACGTGTAACAACTATGTTGTACTATTCTACAATATGAAGGTGTTCAATTTTATGATCTATAATTTTGGGTCTCTCTCTCTCTCTCTCTCCCCCTTTTCCCCTCATCTCTCTTCTCTCTCTCTCTCCCCTCTCTTGTTTTTGTTTGTTTGTTGTTGGGTTTTTTTTCGTTTTTTTCCTCTCATTTGTTTGTTTGTTGTTGTTTTTTCTTGTTTTTTGTTTCTTTGTTTGAGGGGGGGGGGGGGGGGATGCTTTTGTCTGTTTTTTGTTGTTTTTTATTTATTTATTTTGTTTTTGTTTTTTGTTTTTGTTTTTTTTGGGGGGGTTCGGGGGTTTATTTTGTCTTTTGCTCGTCCGGGGTTGTTTGTTTGTTTGTTTGTTTGTTTTTTCTTTTTCTCTCTTTTTCTTTTTAAACAAAAAAAAGCTTTTTCCCTTTGCTTCTACTGTTTGAAAATATGAGTACTGAGTACATTTTCAAATGTGACCCCACGGGCGGGGACTGGATGTAAAAAAGCACATGAGTACTTATTCATTATCCTGAAGAAAAAAAAAGAATTTGTTTCTATTACTTACAATGTGTAGATGTTCTTTTTATGACTTTATTGGCTTTTACCCCCTCTTTATTATGTGAGTGTATGGGTATTGCACTTATTTTATTATCATGACATTCAATTTGTATGAGTATAATTAAAAAGTGTTTGTGTTGATCGTGTGCTATGTGAGTATTACATATTTAGTATTATCCCTGAAACACCCCCCCCCCTCCACCCCCCCCCCACCACACCCACCCCCCACCCACACACACTCACCACACACACACCGCGCACCGCCACACACACACCACACTCACTCACTCACTCACTCACTCATATTCTCTCCCTCAATGACTGTATAGGTTTAGATTTCTTCTTTGTTTTATTTCTTGTTTTTATTGTGTGGATGTATGGGTATTAAATTTATTTCATTATCATGACATATAATTTGAAACGAATATAATCTAAAATGAGCGTTGATGGGATCGCATACTGTTTTGGAAATTATATATTGGATATTATCTCTGAAATACACACACACACACTCTCTGTCTCTGTCTCTCTCTCACCTTTTATCGTCTTGCTTATAGTTATAGTGTATCCTGATGAAGGATTCATATTTTATATTTTCAATACTTTATTGGACTTGCCTCTGTACTTAAGTTTTAATGAGTGCCCTATTTCAATATCTTATAATTATGTGTAACAAGTATGTGTACCATTTGACAATGTGTAGATGTTTATCTTTATGACTTATTAAGTTTGGTTGTGTTATTTTTCTTGGCTCTGTTGTTGTTCTTGTTGTTGTTTGTCTGTTTTTCTCTTTTTTATCTTCTTCTGTTGGTTTGGTTTTTCTTTCTCTTTTGTTTGTTTGTTTGTTTGTTTTGGTTAGGGTTTGTTTGGGAGTGGGGTGGGGGTGGGGGTATTTTTAGGGTTTTCTTTTATTTGCTTGATTTGGAGGGGGGGGGGGGGGCTTGTTGGGGGGGTAGCTGTTTTGAAAAGGGTTATTTCCCCTTGTTTTTATTGTGAGACTGTATAAGTATTGGGTTATTATTATTAAGATGTATCCCTAACGGGCGGGGACTGGATGTAAAAAAGCACATGTGTGCTTATTCATTATCCTCGAAATAAAAGAATTTGTCATTGTCATTGTCATTTCATCGTCTCTCTCTCTCTCTCTCTCTCTCTCTCTCTCTCTCTCTCTCTCTCTTCGAGTTTTCGCTGATAAATTGGTTACCTTACATTTGATATAGCTATACAACTACTGTAGAGTACCCACAATGGTTTACTCTTGCGTGTTATGGATGGTCAGTCCCCTTAATATAGCCAATGATAATAGTTGCGAAACATACTGACAAATTTACATTGTAACAAAGCGGTTGGTCTAGATGTAATCCATAACCAAATACAGACAGCTGATGCAAGTATTTTTCTGAACCTCTGTCCGGTCTCTTCAATCATTCAATAAAGGAAGATAAATTGCCTTTCAGCTGGAAAATGGCTCATGTAACGCCCATATTAAAAAAGAAAAGAAAAGGAGACAGGTTAATGTGAAAAGTACTCTCCCATTTCCGGTATAAGTTGTGTAGGTGACATCTTTGAAAATGTGTGGGGGAAAACCCCCCATATATTTACCTCCCTATTGAAAAATAACCAGTCAAGGTCCGTTTAATCTTACTTTATCCCTGCTGACACCACTGTGGATAGACTTTTGAGTGTTTACAATGATTTCTGTGAATTCATTAATTCTGAAACAACAGCTTAAGTTTTGTTGTTGTTCATGTTTCAAAAGCGTTTGATCAAGTTTGGCACCATGCACTCCTGTATAAGGGGACGGGATAGCTCAGTGGTCGGAGCACTCGCTTTCCCCCAGCCAAGTTAAGCAGCGTCGAGCGTGGTTACCAGTTGGATGGGTGACCGTTTGCGCGCCTTGGCTTCAGTACAGTTCACCCAGCTGTAAATGGGTACCTGCCTCTTTAGGGTCAGGGAAGGTAAAGCAGTGAGGAAGAGGAGATGGGCGCCGCCCTCAATATGCTGGCCCTAGAGAAGTGAGGTCTCTGACGCCTCGCTCCCCTACGACCGTATAGGTTATGGGACTCCTTCCTTTACTCCTGTATAAGCCATCTACTTAAGGTTTTAGAAGATGGCTACTCGCCTGGTTTGCTGATTGTTTAAGAGATGTGGCCAGGCAGCTCTTTCAAAAAAGAAGTATATCACACTATCTCCCTCTTTCAATTGGTATTCTAAAAGGCTCCGTCCTAAGGCCCTTGCTATTTTTTATAATTATGTTACTGATCGATATGTTTGTGGTATTGAGTCAGTAGTAGGCTAATATTATTTGCTGACAATACTAAGCGTGTACCTTGTATTTTAAAAAAAATCATACCAGAACAGACATTTAAAATCTTGAAAAAAATTGTAAGTGGGTGTCCAGCTCAAAAATGAAACTCCACCCTGCTAAAACTGAACTTATGGCAACTTCAAACCAAGATTTACCACAAATATTCTCTTTTACATTAGTGGTTGTCACGCTGCAGGTAACCAATTACCCCAAACAGCTTGAAGTCATTACTCAAAATAATTGGAACTGAGACTCACAGATCAAGTCTATTATTATTGCCCCTCTCCATTCTTCTAGACTAAATATCAGCCAATGATCATTGAAATCACCATACAAACAATTTATTCTACCTCATTTTGATTATCCAGACATTGTTAACAATAATTGTAGTAAAAAAGAAAAAAAGAACCCTAGCAGACAACTTAGAAAATCTATACTTATACACCCTTAGAACTATTTGTCAGTACTGTCAGTGGTACTAGTCATGATGAATTATACTTAATATGGATTAGCAATGTAGAGAGTCCTAAGCAGGAATTCACCAGGTTGCCACTCCAATTCGTGGTGCCACCTAATTCAACACCAGAAATGGAATCCTAGTCTTACTCCTATTGACTTTTTTTAGTATTCCTAAAGAGGATTACAGCTCGCCTACTAAATGGGCTGGGAGTGATAAAGGGAGGATAGGAAGAGGGTAGAAGAAATATAGAAAAAAAATATAAAGGAAGAAAGTAAGTAGTAGTGAATATTATCTTAATTCCTCAACTCACTCAGCAGTCACACTGAATAATATACGTGAATGTAACGAACAACAACATTCATTTAATGGACTCTGCAGACCAATGCAGACCAAGCAAGTTGGGTTCACAACTATATTTCACTCAATACACTACTACTCAACTACACAGAAGTTCCAAATCACAAATTGTATGTACTACCAGTGCAATTCAAAACATAAACTATTCTGTTACTTTTATCCAGTTACTCAAAAACACAATGTCCAGTTCTCAATACACAATCAATCAAGAATCCATCTCAGATCAGAGACCAAATGATTAACAAGTGATCAAATCAATGAAATGATAAACAGGAAGAAAAGCCCCAAAATAAAGACAATGACAATGAATACATAATTAAATAAAGTGAATAATGAAGACCTGATGACATGGAACACAACAAATCAGCTTTTCCAATGCAATGGTGTTAGGAACAACAAACCATGATGATGGAAGATGAACAAGCTACTATGACAATATATGTGTCACATATAAAAAAACAAACCCCAAACAAACAAACCAAAAAGGATATCTGTATCTAAAAAGGATTTTCCTCTGGATGCATATCATGGCAGTAAAATTCAGCTTGTGTTCATCACTCCCACTCAGCCAACCTAGCACAGGGCCACAGAAAGTCACTGAACACGTCTCCTCCTCTCACTCCTCAGTCCAGCAGGACCCAGCTCTGTCAACATCATCTATTACAGTGCACAGGGAACTTCCCACTACCAGCTCAACTCCGTTTCCTTGGCAGGAAGAGTTTGTCCTGTGTTGCCGGAGAAGAAAATGTGAGTACTCCAACAAGTAGACACCATGACAGAAAAAGGAGAGCTCAGATAAGAAGCCGCCTTGATGCTGACAATGAATGAACAGCCTGTGGTTGCTGTCAAGAGGAGAAGGAACAATGTCAGTTAATAAATTTATAAACCTTGTCCACAGTCCACTCACAAACACTATTGCAAACTTCACTTCTGCCAGTATTGCAGACTAAAATAATGGGGAAAAAAAGAAAAAGGGACAACTTGGGGAAAAAAAATCACTCAATAAGGGTGAACTTGTCAGCAGGCAGCTGCTGACCTGCCTTTGAAGTGGTATGCTACCACTTCGCCTTTTAGGCCTCTGACTTGACTAGATGAGGAAAATTATTCTTGTCATCTATTTTTGGAGCCAATTCCCGTGGACCACCCCAACTTGGACGTTCCCCAGGCTCATGGTCAGGGCCACTGAAGCTACCACAGCCTCCATGTGGACCTCCATGACCACCGCGGCCTCCACAGCCACCTCGTCCCCCATGACATGGAGTGTCAGCAAAGGTGTTGCAGATACCCATCACCAGCTGCTTGTGGTGAGAGTGGCGATCTTCTTCTTCTTCTTCCTCGGCAGTCTGCTTCTTCTTGTAGGCCACTCCCTTCTTCCACTGGGTGCTGTCAACACCTTCACCGGCCTTGCGGATGTTGAAGCTGGCCTTCAGCCTTTTCTGTTCTTGCAGGGCTTTCCACTCATCTAGAGTCATCTCCTTAGGCTCCTCCTCCTTGGGGGCTACTACCGCCTCCCCACTTTCATTTCAGTCATCAGGTTGGTTGGTCTCTTCAGGAGGGGAGGAGGGTGCCCACCCTTCAGACTCATCAGCAGGATTAGCGCTTGTGTTAGCCCCGGTTCTATCATTGCCTTTGTGCCAATCAAACTAGCGAAAAGCGGTTCCTTCCTGGTCCACCAAAGCCACCACCACGACCCTCAGGATGAAATCCTCCTCAAGAATGTCATCTTCCTCCTCCACAGCCACGATTTCTGCTTTGCTCAAACCCACCTTCTCCACAAGGCTCACCCCGATCTCTTCAGTTGTAATTGTCACTGCGCTCTCTGAACTCTGGTAGAACATTCTTATCCCCCTTGAAGCCCTCACAGAACTCCCGAGGTCCTTGTCTCCTGGGGGCCTGCTGCCATCATTTTCCCTAAGTTCTCGTCCACTCCCTCTTCCACCTCCACGCTCATTCAGACGTGGCTGGCTAGCCTTTTCTTCCTTTTTTATTTGCTCTTATTGTTTTGGTTTGCTTTCAGTCCCTGCACCTGCTGGCTTTTTCATAGCCTTGGCTGCCTTCTTCTTGTCTACCTTTTTATTTCTCTTCTTTCTGCCATAGGATCTCAAGTGGATCCAGATCATCATCACAAAATAAGGCGAATTTGTTCGCCACTGCAACTCCATGCTGCAGGTCCATGGTGTTTCTCTGTTGTAGAGAGGATGCCAAGGATTATGACCTTACGGTCTGTCTGTAAGTGAATAATAAGAATGATCAAATGCCCCCAAAATAAAGATGATGGTGATGTTCCAGAAACAAAAAGGAACAGACAATCAATAACATGTGTTGATCTCTCCATGAAATCAAACACTACCACAGGTCAAGGGTGCAAATTACCATAAGACCAACATTTTCAGGTATAACATATTAATAAGAACTTATATGAGTACCCACACAGCAAACACTGAAACACTAATAAGAGTTTGCCACAATTAAACAATTCTTCAAAGTGTACTCTTACTTTAACTAGTTCCTAACTCTTATGAAAATAATTATTCTCACAGCAAATCTAACATATCCACTAAAATTACCACATACAATAACTAGTCGTACACATGTTTCATTTACTTGAGAACAGATGATGGTACATCCTATGAAACTGTGTAAATATTAATTAACATAAACTTTTTCAAATAATCCCTCATGACATTCCAATGGCATTGCACACCTGTTTAAGAATTGCTAAATCATTCCTCACAAAAAATCACAAGTTTTCATTCTTTGTAATAAAAAATAATTACAAAAAACACACTAGGCTTGTTCACACATATTATACATAGTGATAAGCTTTAGTTTGAATATCTTCAGCATTTTATTAGCTGAACACTATTCTACCCAAAATTAAACCTAGTAAAACAAAGATAATGACTAAGCTAAAATTTCTCACATGCTTTCTTGTTCAAAATAATAAGTTCTAAGTTCACATGCTTGAAACCTTCTTAAATGAAATTAAACAGGTATCTCATAAACCTTTAAAAACTATTTTGAATTGAGCTTAAATTAGCATAAAAGATTAATCATATCTTAATGGGGAGCATCAGACTCAAAGAGCATCTCAGGCACACATGCACTCTGCTTCACTACTTGGGAAGGAATGACTGACAAGAAGTTTAGAATAATGGGAATTAACATTAAGGGGAATGACTCTTGTGGCACAAGGAAGTTAGATACCTTTATTATGCTTAGTAACACCAAACGCAAAAGTACCCTTTTATGAGAGGTGTTACAACAACTTTGAAGGAAAGACACTGTCACCACAAGACCATTAATTCTGTCATATAATGGCATGGCGGGCCCTACTACATTTGACATACTGTGTTTTGCATTTTGTTTCTTGGGTCAGCCCATATCATCATCAAGACCAGCTTCAAAGAAAGACACCACATTGCAGAACAGGAAAAAGTCAGGGGTTTTTGCAATGAGTCTTTGAAACAAATTACCCAAAGAGATTAAGCAACAGAATTCCTTAAGCTATCTTAGCACTATCAAATAGAATGACCATATTGTGTCTAAAAACTGCTATACACCCATAAGAAAATTAGAAATAATATATAATGCAGTTTTCAATATCCATTTGGGATATTTTTCATAAACTTCTGGCATTGCATTTGTTTGCTAAAAATGTTTGCTGAAGAAGATGTGCTGTATGATTTTATTACATGCTATTCGAAATAAACATGTGTAAATCAAACTTAGGCTAGAAATGAGTGATTTAAAGCACGATCTATTTCCACAACAGTTAACAAATAATTCCCTCTGTGAATGTGGTGCTGCCCTCTTTCCATCAGTTTTGTTGGTGTGTTTCTTATTTATGTCTTACCTGAAGATGTCAGGTCTGATGTTTTAGCTTTCTTGTTTGGTAGGTGTGATAGAACTCTGTATGATAATCACAAAACACTTGCATCTGTAGGGCGTTTTATTTAGCTGTCAGAAAGGTTTGCTTTAAAATCGCATGTTTCTTTTACTTGCCTTTATATCTTGGGTTACAGTCTGTCTTTCTGATAGTTTGATAGCCTGCACATGCACACACACACACATAGTGCATGCACACAGGCACCCGTGCATATACACACAGACAGACCGACTGACAAACAGCTAGCTTGCATACTCAAGTTATCATGAGTGCCAAAATTAATAAGAGGCCTGTGGTTCTGTTGTTTTCCTGGTGTGGACATTATTATCACAGTTTGTTTTGTCATCATGTTGCCGTGTTGTAGGCCTACTTGTCATGAGACATTTGTCCCCCTTGTGCTATTGTAATTTGTTTGAGTGTATTTTGTTGTTGTTGTTGTTGTTGTTTGCTTTGTTAGCTGTTTCTTTTCTTAATATTTTTGCTGTTTCTTTTCTTAATATTTTCAGTCTCAACTTATTAGCTTCAGGCCTACTATGCCACAGGCTTGCTATAACATAGACCTGCTATGCCACAGGCCTGCTATACCACAGACCTGCTATGCCACAGGCCTGCTATACCATACAACTGCTATGCCACAGGCCTGCTATACCATACAACTGCTATGCCACAGGCCTGCTATACCATACAACTGCTATGCCACAGGCCTGCTATACCATACAACTGCTATGCCACAGGCCTGCTATACCATACAACTGCTATGCCACAGGCCTGCTATACCATACAACTGCTATGCCACAGGCCTGCTATACCATACAACTGCTATGCCACAGGCCTGCTATACCACAGACCTGCTATGCCACAGGCCTGCTATACCATACAACTGCTATGCCACAGGCCTGCTATACCATACAACTGCTATGCCACAGTCCTGCTATACCATACAACTGCTATGCCACAGGCCTGCTATACCATACAACTGCTATGCCACAGGCCTGCTATACCATACAACTGCTATGCCACAGGCCTGCTATACCATACAACTGCTATGCCACAGGCCTGCTATACCACAGACCTGCTATGCCACAGGCCTGCTATACCATACAACTGCTATGCCACAGGCCTGCTATACCATACAACTGCTATGCCACAGGCCTGCTATACCATACAACTGCTATGTCACAGGTCTACTATATTATAGACCTGCTATATCACAAGCCCGCCTATGCTACATGCCTGCTATGCCATAGGCCCGCTATGTTGTTGTTGTTGTTGTCTTCAATTTAACGTCTGTTCCCTCTTACTGATATTAGACGAGGGGTGTGGAAAATGTGGTGGAAGTTAAAACAGAGAAGGGAATGGACAGAGAAAAGACTGATTAGGTAACATGTGTGTTGGTATTTTCATGCAATTAAAAGGTGGGGTGGGGGGGGGGGGGGGATCTTTAAAATCAGTAAAAATTTAATTTCAACAAATTGTTACAACTATAAAGTAACTACAAAAAATACTCTAATGGGCTGTGCAATAGACATTTAACAATGGCAAAGGCTAATTTTGGATTTTTAAATGCAGTGTCCACAGATTGCTCACAAAATGTGGGTAAAAAAAGGTTTTACAATTAGTCACTCAAATATGATGTAAGTGTTGGAAATATGTTCCCCACAGAGGCACCTGACATTTTTACAAAATTTTGTTATAAATGCATTTAATTTTATTCTAAAATATAGTGTATTAGCTCTTCTCGTGGTTGGATACTTAAGTGTGTTTGAGAAGGAGTCATGTAACATGAAATAAGGCCATTAGGCAGGCAACTCTTTAAAGATTGTTCCTTAAATTGATCTGCTTCTCTCCACTTACTCCAGGACGTTTGTTCTAATAAACCCTATCCCTCCTGTAGAGATAATGGAACATGCAGTTCTATTGATTCAATAATGTATTCTCCCCCCCCACCCCCCCCCCCCCCCCCCCACTTTTGCAGCTCTGTCAGCCACTCATTTGAAAAAACTCAATGTGCGAAGGTAACCAACAAAAGGAGACAGGAATACTCTTAAATTAAAAGGTGTATGACATTTAATTTCAAAAATGATTCTGGATACTTTCTTGGAATTTGGGGATTTGATAGCATACAGTACCGACTTAGAGTCTACACAAAGTAAGATAGGAATGATGGGAAATACAAAATCAAGAATATTGTTAAGAGCCATAAGAATTGCAATAAGTTCAGCTGTAAATATTGAGTAATGTTTACCAAGATAGTATGATTTCTCTGTTTTTAGAGCTGGTATGTGTATGAGAGAATCATGGCTGATGCACTGGAACATCATGAAGGATCAGTCAGCATTGGTGGCAGAACGATCACAAACCTCCGCTTCGCAGATGACATTGATGGAATAGCAGGATCAGAAAAAGAGCTTGCCAGCTTAATCAGAACACTTGGATAGCCTCAAAACATACGGCATGGAAATCAGTGCAGAGAGACAAACTGATGACTAAAACACAACGGCATTAGCACGATATCAGGGTTAATGCGAAGCTGGAAACAGTTCAAGCTTCCAAGTCCTGGGCAGCCATTGTATCCGACAGGGATCAAGCCAGAGGTATGCGGATGCACAGACAATAACAGCTTTGTCAAAACTAAACACCATCTGGAAATAGAATATCTCAATTATCTCCAAGATCAGACTAATGCGCTCCTTGTCAATCATAATTTCTGTATGCTGTGAATAAGGACCCTGAAATAGAATTGGAGAGAAGAGTACAGGCAGTGGAGTATGAATGCTTTCGGAGACCCTTGGATCTCCTACAAAGCCACATAACAATCGAAAGCGTTGAGCTAACAGAATCCAGCTAAACAATTGGACCCTTGAGAACCTTATAACGATCGTGGAAAAAGCGTAAACTTAAGTGTATGGGGCATGTCACAAGATCCCAAGGAATTAAAAGACTAGTTTTGCATGAGCACTGTCCCAGGAGGAGAAGAAGAGCAGACAAGGAAAGCTGGAGGATAACATCAGTGAATGACAGCCTGTAACTCAACAAACCCATGAGAAAGGCAGAAACCAGAGAGAAGAATGGAGGGAACTGGTTGCTGAGTCTTTGAGGGTTCCCCCACGGTCGTCAGACTACGGGACAGATAGATAGATAGTGGTATGTGTATGTATGTTTGTCTGTCGTGTTCGACGATGACCTCCAAAACAGCAGAGGAGGCAGCTGCTGTTTCAGAAACTGGGCAGAAATTTGATTATAGTGGAGATGCCTTGCCCACAGTACATCCCCACTCTCTTGGCCAAGTGGGCATAAGGACAGTCATCGTTGGAGATGTTCTCCAAAGGCCAACTAGCCCCCAGGGCTGCAGCACATAAGGACTGTGCGAGTCAAGCCTCCTATTCAGAGAGTCATAGTCGATCACTAAAGACTAAGCTGTAAAGTGGAATTCCATGAGTGGGAAAGCCACTGATCATACAGCCTCTCTCACTTTGCTGTTGCCCCCAGCCTCAATGGTTTAATCAAGAAATGTGATAAAGCCCGGGCACTGGGCACAAGAATGCTGAACCAGCTTCATTAGTTTCTAAAACTGACCCATCTGTATATACTTTAAAGTTGTCAATATACTTATTTCCAATATGTGATTGGATATATGCAACCATGATATTTTTGTTTTCGTTCTTTTTTTCATTAGTACATTCTATATCAAAATATACTTTATTTATTTCCCATGAAGGGCATGGCAAAGCTTCTTTCTGCATTTCTAATTCATAATGATTAAGTTTAGACTTTTGAAAAAAGGTTTGATTCATAAGTACCAATAGGCATTAAACACAAAATATGTCTAGCAGGTTTAGGATAATTTGTTTTTGCTTCGACTTCTATTTCACTAGAAACAAAGTTTTCATTTGTTGTGCTGGGTAAAACATATTTGGCACATGAAAGTTGTGGGTATTCAGCTAGGGGAAGTTCTCCAATTTCGTTATAAGTTCCTGTGGTGGAGGTGTGGAATGGCACACCAAGTGCAAGTTTATATGCTTTACAGTCTACACTTTGGAGTTTTTTCAGTAAATAATTAGGAGCACTAAAAAAGACTTCTTGTCCATTAGACAGCTTGGACTGTACAAGTGACGTAGCTAAGCATTTCAGAGTGACCATATCTTGTCCCCAAGACTGTCTGGTAACCATTTTAAGAAAATTAATACATTTTGTTGCTTTTGTTAAAATGTATCCAATATGTATCCAGCAAGATCATGCTCAAAGTTATTTTGAATCGACTCAAGAAGGAGGCAGAAGAACACCTTGCAGAGGAACAAGCTGGGTTCAGGGCAGGCAGGAGCACAATCGAACAGATTTTTAACTGCCACATCATGATGGAAAAACATCTCCAACATCAGAGAGACCTGTTCCACAACTTCATCGACTTCAAGAAGGCTTTTGACAGAGTATGGCACGAAGGCCTGTGGCAGGTCCTCAGAATGTTTGGCATTGAAGAAGGACTAGTGCAAACCATTCAAGCACTATACAACACTGCAAGCAGTGCAGTCCTTCTGAACAATCAGGTCGGAGACTACTTCAAAACCACAGTTGGGGTCCGACAAGGATGCCTGTTATCTCCAGTCCTGTTCAATCTGTTCTTGGAAAACATCATGAGAGAGACCCTCCATGACTTCCACCCTACCATCTCCATTGGCGGCAGACCCTCAACAACTTACGGTTTGCCGATGACATTGACCTCATGGGCGGAAGTAACACAGAGCTGCAAGATCTTACGACCAGACTTGAGAACAGAGCTGGAGCATATGGGATGGAGGTGAGCTCGGAGAAAAGTAAAGTACTTGTGAACAGCACGAGCAATGCCACCGCTAAAATTTACATGAACGGCCAACAACTGGAGGAGGTAGATGCTTTTAAATACCTCGGCGCTACACTCACAAAGGACGGGCGATCGACGACAGAAATCAAAGTCAGAATAGCCATGGCAACATCTTCCATGACAAAACTCACCACCATATGGAAAAGTAAAGAGATCAGTTTCCCAATCAAACTAAAGCTCTACAAAGCCCTAATTCAGTCAATCCTGCTGTACGGAAGTGAAACCTGGACATTGACTGCTGAAACAGCAAAGCGAATCCAGTCATTCGAAACAAAATGCCATAGAAAACTACTGGGCATATCTTGGAGAGAACGAAAGACCAATGAATTTGTCAAGAGTCAAATAACACAGCTGGCAGGTCCACAGGAACCCCTTCTCACCATCGTCAAGAAGAAAAAGCTGACATGGTTCGGCCACGTCACCCGCCACAACACTCTGCCCAAAACAGTACTGCAGGGAACACTCGAAGGTGGCAGAAGGAGGGGAAGACAGAACAAGTCATGGATGGACAACATCAGAGAATGGACCAGGATGAATGACTCGGCACTACTGCGCAGAGCCGAGGACCGAGATGGATGGAGGAGGCTTACCACGGCATCGTCTTTCATGTCTCCCCCACGACCGCCAAGGTCACGGGTCTGATGATGATGATGATCCAATATGAGCATGTCAAGTCAATTTTGATGTAAGTAAGATGCCTAAAAATGTGACAGTATTTGTGTACTGAATTAGCTCCCCTCCAATCCTAAACTGTGGTAGTGTATCTGGATCACTGCCATTGTTAAAAAGCATAATGTGCGTTTTTTCTGTAGATAATGTCAGACCATTTTCAAAAATATATTTATATAAATTATCTAACTCTTTTTGATAGATCTTTCTGGTATAATGAATCATCATCTTTGTTGTACTGTGCTGCATAGTGACATTCATCTACATACATATATCATCAGCATATTGTACTAGGATGATATCTTTAGACATTTTTGTGGGTAGATCATATAACAGTATATTAAACAGAAAAGGGGCTATAACAGAACCCTGTGGTAAACCCATATGGAGTGACCTAGAGTGTGAATATGTATTCCCTACTCTCACTTGTATACTTTTGTTACATAAAAAACTTTTGATATAATAATAAACATGCCCAGATAATCCAATAGTCTTCAATTTATGCAGTAATTTAGCATGCCAGACTTGGTCTAAGCTTTTATGACATAAAAAAATGTTGCAAGTAAATTTGTTCTTCTTGCAAACTGTTGTTTGACTTGTGTTGTTAGTTTAACTACATTATCAACTGCAGATCTGCCTTTTTGAAAGCCTGCTTGATTAATTGGAACTACCTTATTTTTCTGACAATAATATACAATCCTTCTTAGAATGATTTGCTCCATTAGCTTACTTGTGTGTTAGAAGAGCAGACTGGTTTCCGCCCAAATAGAAGCACCACAGAACAGATATTCAACCTGAGGGTTCTGTGTGAGAAATACAGCCAGCATCAACAAGACATCTTCCACGTCTTCATTGATTTTAAGAAGGCCTTCGATAGAGTATGGCATGACGCTCTGTGGGCCACCATGAACAAATTCAACATTGACCAGAAGCTGATTCACACCATCAAGGAACTCTACTCAAAGGCCACCAGTGCAGTACTCGTACAGGGCACGGTAGGGGAATGGTTCCGTACCTCAGTTGGGGTCCGTCAGGGATGTCTGCTGTCGATGACACTGTTTAACATTTTCCTCGAACACATCATGACTGACGCCTTGGAAGACCACACAGGCACAGTCAGCATTGGAGGGCGAACAATCACCAACCTCAGGTTTGCCGATGACATTGACGGTCTGGCAGGAAATGAAGAGGAACTGGCCAACCTAGTGAAGCAACTGGACGAAATATCCTCCCGATACGGCATGGAAATCAGCGCCGAGAAAACCAAGCTCATGTCAAACAGTGCCCAGCCAATCACCACCAAGATCACTCTCAGCGGAAAAGAACTGGAGACAGTTGACCATTTCAAGTACCTTGGAGCCATCATAAGTGAGGAAGGATCGAAGACCGAAATCCTAGCAAGAGCGGCACAAACAGCAGCAGCAATGGCAAGACTGAAGACCATATGGAGAGACAGAAACATCCCTCTCGGAACCAAGGTAAAGTTACTAAACGCGCTAGTCACCTCAACCATGCTTCATGTGAGGCATGGACACCGAACGCAGACCTACAAAGGAAGATCCAAGCAGTAGAAATGAGATGCCTCAGAAGGCTCCTTGGCATCTCATACAAGGACCATGTCACCAACAATGAAGTCCGCAGAAAGATCACTCAACAAGTGCGGGACTATGAAGACCTACTGACCACGGCGAAAAAGAGGAAACTCAGATGGTATGGGCACGTAACACGCTCAGAAGGACTTGCAAAGACCATCCTGCAAGGAACAGTCCAGGGGAAGAGAAGACGGGCAGACAGAGGAGAAAGTGGGCCGACAACATCCGTGATTGGACAGGGAAGGACTTCAGTGTCACCCAGGCACTCGCCCACGACCGCGCTAAGTGGAGCCAGCTGGTCCACCGTTCGTCCACCATGCAGCGCCCCTACGACCCTGGCGGGTTACGGGACCAGTGAACAGTGAACAGTGAAAAGTCAGTGTACGGGTCTGTAACTAGTTTTGTCATTTTGGGCTTTCCTTGCTTATGAATGGGAACAATGATAGACTGCTTACAGTTTACTGGCATTACACTTTCGGTCCAACACTTTTGGAAAAGTTTATGTAATAGAAAAATAAATTTTTCTGGTAAATGTTTAAACATGTCATTGGATATGGCATCTAATCCAATAGATGTTTTCTTATTAGGAAGAGAATGTAATACATCTTTTACTTCATTGATTGTTATTGGGGCATTGATGTAATCGGTGTTATTAGAAAGTGGGTCTTCATATTCTTTTTTGTTCTCTTCAGATTTTCTGTACTTACTGCTTTTAAGTGAGAGACCTTCAATACCATGGATTCTGGGAACATATCTGCAAAATCCTCAGCCTTTGCTGCATTGGATGGAAATTCGTTGTTTTTTAGCTTAATCGGACAAGTTGGTAAAGTCACACCTTTTCTCATTTCATGAAGTTTTTTCCACACTTTTAAAAAATCTGTATGACTTGATATGTCACTGGAACAAAATGACGGCCAATATTGTCGCTTTGCCTGAGATATGACCATGTTGCTATAATTTTTGCCTGTTTCTGTTGTTGTTGTTGTGCGTTCCCCAGCTTTACACCCTGGGGGTCACCCAGAACATGCACTCTGACTCACTCATCCCACCTGGGAATCACTGTGAGATAGGAAGTACACTGGGTGAGAAGTTTGCCGTGTATGACTTTTCAAATACCTCGCCACATAGGCAGCCATACTCCGACTTCAGAGGATTTTTTCTCTAATAAAGGAGAGTGCAGGTTGTTATGTTAAGAACTTGTCATGGCTGAAGGCAATCTCAACACAACATTTTAAACACAACAACATTTTAATGTAGGCCTTGGCAATTAGCTGACATCAATAACTGACACAGCTTTTGGCCTGGGCCAGTTGCCTGTTTCTGTTTTTCATGGTTTTCTGATGTCTTATTTTTTAGATATATTTTGAACACTTAATGCTTGTTAGTCACTACATCTTCGCAAGCAGGTGTCCACCAAACATTCCCTGAATACTTTTTTGATTTAAGCGATTTAATGATGGGAATTGATAAGTGGCAGCTTGAATAATGGCATTTGTAAAAGTGGAATAAAATTGGTCAATATTATCCGAATCTAAGCTGTTTGTATTGTAGGCAGCAAGGATACTTTTAAACTTCTCCCAATTGGCCTCTTTATATTTAAATTTTGGAATTGAGCACTTTGATTTGTTTTTTTACAAGATTCAGCGCTATATAAATTCCATACATTATTATTATTATTATTATGTCTTTTTCAGTGTCACAGGCCGCCTATTCAAGACCTGCTGTGCCACAGGTTTGCTATACCACAGAATTATGACGTTGGTATGTCACATACTGCTATGCTACACACCTGCTATACTGTTGTACAGTGGGTGTGTTGTATGGTGGGCGTGTTGTGTGGTGGGTGTGTTGTATGGTGGGTCTTGTTGTATTGTGGGTGTGTTGTATGGTGGGTCTGTTGTATGGTGGGTGTGTTGTATGGTGGGTCTGTTGTATGGTGGGTGTGTTGTATAGTGGGTCTGTTGTATGGTGGGCTTGTTGTATAGTGGGTCTGTTGTATGGTGGGTCTGTTGTATGGTGGGTCTGTTGTGTATGGTGGGTCTTGTTGTATTGTGGGTCTGTTGTATGGTGGGTCTGTTGTATGGTGGGTCTGTTGTATGATGGGCTTGTTGTATAGTGGGTCTGTTGTATGGTGGATGTGTTGTATGGTGGGTGTGTTGTATGTGGGTGTGTTGTATTAGTGGGGTCTGTTGTATAGTGGGTCTGTTGTATAGTGGGTCTGTTGTATGATGGGTCTGTTGTATGGTGGGCCTGTGTGTATAGCGGGGCCTGTTGTATAGTGGGGCCTGTTTTACAGTGGGTCTTGCATAGTGGGTCTTGCATAGTGGGTGTGTTGTAGGCCTATAGTGGGTGTGTTGTATAGTGGGCCTGTTGTATGGTGGGCCTGTTGTATAGTGGGTCTGTGATATATATATATTTATATATATATATATATATATATATATATAATATAATATATATTTTATATATATATATATATATATATATATAATAAATATATAGAGAAGAGAGAGAGAGAGAGAGAGAGAGAGAGAGAGAGAGAGAGAGAGAGAGATTCTTTTTATTTTGAGGATAATGGAATAAACACTCATGTGCTTCTTTTCACCCTGTCCCCATGTGTATGCAGTTTTGTACATTTTGTCATCCATTCCCACTGGCACACAATGGCCTACTCTTCCGAAAAGTGGAACAGGTTTTAAGGAGTGCCAAGATATTTTGCATGTGTTGGCATACGGACCTCGGTTTATAGTCTCATCCCATGGACTTTTAGGGAGAGTGGAGTCGGCACTGATGTTAACTCTAGAGGAAAAATCCTCTTGATTGAGATTCGAATCTGGGGTCAGCAAATCACGAATACATCACTCAAACCACCAGGCTATCCACACACACACACACACACACACACACACACACAGAGAGAGAGAGAGAGAGAGAGAGAGAGAGAGAGAGAGAGAGAGAGAGAGAGAGAGAGAGAGAGAGAGAGAGAGAGAAATCTTGTTTGCATAAAACAGTATGAGAAACAGAATAAAAAACAAAAGAAAACAAAAACAAAGAAACAACATCTCCCCACCCCCCTCTCCACAAAAACAACTACAATTGAAAAAAAACCATGCAAGTAAAACAAGAAAAACACAAATAAAATCAAAACAAAACCACCCCCACCTCCCCTCCAAAAGACAAAAACAAAATAAAAAATAAAAACTAATAAAAAACACAACAAAACTCAAAACAAAGACACCCCTCCCCACTCCCCTTCGGATTTATGAGAAAACTGTTACAACAGAAAACAGAGGTAGGTTATGACTGATTCACTGCTTATTCTGACAGCAGTGTGAGAAAACTATGAAACGAGAAATAATTTATACGGTAAACACAAACCAAGTTATGATGTCAGTTCACAGGGTAGCCAAACTATGTGTATGGTGGAAACAAAGCTGTAGCATATTACTTATAGTTTAATTCAGGCATCGAAATGAAGTTTGCATATTGCCCTATTACCAAAGCGCCATTGTGAATTGGCTGCTAGGGTTCAACCACAATAGTTTTATCATTCTTTTTCGTATTCTCAACGTTATATTCAAAAGTAGCAAACATGCATGTTCATATATTCTCATTTAAGACATTATTATCAGTTTTCCTCTTCTGGATCTGGATCAATACGTCGCAGTAACCACTTCTGGCTTAAAATTTTCTGTCAATGTAGTATTAATTAAACACACTGTGTCTGTATTTTTCATTCAGTTATGCCAACTAAGACGGGGTGGAAAGGGATGCATAAGGTCACCAGGGTTTATCTATTATCCTAAAAAATGTTAATAAATGGTTTGTCTTGTGAATTGCGTCTTGCTCTCCGTGTTTCTTCCGAGTCCCACTTTCGATTGACCCAAGGTAAAGGTCATGTGTGGTCAAGGATGTGCAGATGGCGGCGGCAACGGCAGCCAACTTTCGTTGTCTGCAATGACGGAGCGCATTTGCAGCTGAGACAGCTGTCGCGAGTGTGTGCAGTGCTTTAAGTGGAACAGTTAAAAACATAAAACTGTTGCATGAAAGTATAAAGCATATTGCGGATATGTAATGCCGAAACTAGGACACGAAACAACACATAAACATTCTTCTTGCTCTTCATTTTTGCACTAGTTTTGTAGTAAAGAGCTATTGCAGCTCGCATGAGGTCTGTTTCGGGTGCCCCTATCAGACACATTTATAACGTTGCTGCCCGATTTGTATTTGTCTTTGCTACGTTACTTCGACCAGGTATGGCGTGGCGATCGAGTGGAAGCAACAATGTGAACCTGGTGGACAATTTGCAAAGTGAGTATGTCACTAAGTGACTAGCCCCTGTGTCATCATCACTTCATCATTCATATATATTGAAATAAGCAGGCCAGCACTGTCACAGATTGATCAGGAAAAAATTGAAATCCACACTTAGCAATTAATTTAGCTGCACTATCAAAATGCTTCACACATTTTTCTTCATTCCCCACCATAAGAAAACCAATAATTGTTTAAAAAACCCAAACAAACCAGCAAACATGTCAAAACTATATAGCACAGAGTAATATATCTCTGCAAGAAGTAAAGTTATCAAAGAAGGAAAGTTCTGTTTTAATTGCAGTCACCGCTGATGGCCCCTTTAAAGATATTTGCTAATTTCTTAGAGCATGGATATTTAAATTTTATTTCTAAAGTCCTTGGAAAAAGTAGTTCTCAAACAGCTCAACAACCACCTTCTTTCCAACAATCTTCTTCATGAGTTTCAGTCTGCCTATCGCATCAACCACAGCACTGAAACCACCCTAGTACACACTTTAAACATGCTTCTACTCCTGACTCAGGCCAGTCAGGGAAAATCTCCCTTCTCACTCTACTCGACTTATCAGCAGCCTTCGATACTATGGTACTCAATTCTTCTCTCCCGTCTTCAAAAAACGCTCGGTGTTTCTGGCACAGCCCTCACCTGGTTTAATTCATACCTTACTGACCAATTCTTGACAGTTGCAGTAAACAAGATTCAATCAATACCTGCCAAACTGCAATGCAGAGTCCCACAGGGATCGGTTCTAGGCCCTGTTCTTTTCACTATTTACACTGCACCACTGTCACATATAATAAACCGTCATCAAATCAACCATCATTTTTACGCAGATGACTTGGATTCAAAGCAGTGTTACTCCTGAAAATCTTCCTTCTCTCCTGACAAATATGGCTCACTGCTTTGAAGATATTCAAAACTGGATGACACAGAAGAAATTACAGCCAAATGCAGATAAAACCAAAGTCATGTTCATAGGGACCAAACACAAACTCTCTTCCATTACAACAGCTTCGATAGAACTCGGCAATACATCAGTTTCTCTATCCACTGCTGTGAAGTATCTAGGTGTTGTTATTGACAACACACTCTATGCAAAAATTCATTACCCAGACCTGTCAGTCGTGCTACTATCAACTACGACGTATTAGTGCAATTCGAAAGTACCTGTCCACCGATGCAACATCCAAACTTGTCACTTCTCTCATTCTTTCACGTCTGGACTATTGCAATTCTCTTTTGTCTGGTCTGCCAGCATCATCTGTCCACTCCCTTCAACATATACAAAACTCCGCAGCTCGACTAGTTCTCAGAAAGAAAAAAATCTGAGCACATTACTCCTCTCTTGCGATCTCTCCACTGGCTGCCTGTGCCACAGAGAGTAAATTATAAGATCAGTACCCTATGTTACAAATGTCTCCACAAAACTGTACCCTCCTACCTCTGTGAATGTCTTAACCTGTACACTCCTTCATGTTCCCTCCGTTCTGCTGCAGATACCTTGTGCCTACGAATACCTAGATTCAACCAATCCACCGTTGGCCACCGCTCTTTCTCTATTTCGGGTCCATCGACCTGGAATGAGCTCCCTCTCTCTCTTCGCCAGAAACCTAGTTATGACACTTTTAAATCCAGCCTCAAGACATATTTATTTCAAACCTAAGCTTTCCCCCCGCCTGTTTCATATCAGTACTATCCCACCTTCACTAACCCATGTCTTATCACCCTACTAAAGTATACGACTTGTGTGAGTGTGTGTGTGCTTTTGAAAAACATTTGACTATTGAAATTTTATTTCATAGATTTTGTCTGCAGTGCACCATGTTTGTAATATCTCTTTGTTTTAACTATTGATTATTTATCATTGATTGCATGACTGTGTAAGATTAGGTTGAATGCATGCGCTTTGATTTGTCTTTGCAAGATATAGCGCTATATAAGTTCCATTTATTACTATTATTATTAAAACAAACAAACCCAACCAACCTAGAAAACGATATCTGAGGAAAATACACTTCAGAAGATTATTTCCATTAGTGCTTCTGAAGCGAAAGAGCATTCATTCTATGAAAACCTTGCCAGGTTAGCTATTTTAACACATTTTGTAAAAAGTCAGATAAACGGTGAGATGAGTTGACGTTACTACAAAATTAAAACAACAAAACAAACAATAACCCATTTTGATATAATGTTTTGTCATTTGTGCACTGGAATTGAAGCACATATTTGAAAAAGAAAATAAAAATTTCACCATGCATCAATCATTCATAGATCAATCAATAATGATCTACATATCAAAAAGGTCAACAGGAGATGGAGATAATCAAATCTGATGAAAGAATACAACAGAATGAACAGCAGTGATGATAGGAGAAATGCAAGACCAATTATATCTTAAGAATTCCCTCTTTTCTATCCCTCTCTTTGTTCCTGCCTTGTTCCTTTTCTTTCTGTCACCTTCTTGCCTATTTTCTGCCTTCTTTGTTCTTGGTCCATTCTTCTGCTTTTCTTTCCCACAGAATACTTAAATAGTTAACCTCTTAACTGCCCAGTGCAAGTGCACCCTATATGCCGGAGAATAAAATTCGTATGTACCACTTGCTATGTTCATATCCCTCTTACTCAGAAATGACTACATGGATAATCCTGATAGTCTACCCAATGACAGTATATATATCGTAGATTACTTTGAGGCAAGCTCAAATTAGTTAGCATGATATTTCAATGGGAAAATATATTTAAAATGTAAAAAATCGACAAAAAATGCACTTTCCTCATCACCACTTTCATTCTGAGTACCCCCCATCTCAATAACGTCAACCATAAGTCCAGGCCAAATCTCATTCATTTTTTAAAAATGCATGATCTCCTGAATCATACACGATCGTTTTCATCACTGTCAGGTAAATCTAAAGTTTTATTTGCCACTTTTTCCACTGTGTAAAGTTATTTATACCTTCAACAATAAGTGTCAGCCATTTTGAACAAGAACTGCCTAAGCAGTCATGCATAAAAACGCAAAATACAAGCTAAAAAGCGATCGATTTTGCCACGATTTTTGCAGCTAGATGTTGCCAAGCAACAGGAGAGTGATCTCCACTAATTTTGGAGTTCTTTCCCTTTAACTGTAGTCAAGGAAGCTGGCTTGTTTACTTCGGTTTGACACCCCGGACATTTTCCGGGTTATAGGCGTATAGGGTGCGCGTTTGGCCCCGGAAAATTTCCGGGGTAAGGCAGTCTAGTGGTTAAAAGAGAATTCTCTCCCACACCAAAGTCAGATGCGCTGGGCCTGACTTGTCAGGTGTTGAACAGCAGAACAACGCATTTTTGCTCATATGACACAACAGTGTCAATAGTTGCTGTCTGAGCGTTAAATAAAGAAAAAGAATTTCAATTGTGCATGCCCTAAACATGATTTCCAGTTGATACTGTATGTTAGTGACAGATAGCATTGAGTTTGACTTATCACAGTAAGTATTTAGGTCTCTGATTATTCACATGTATGAGGGCATGGGGATGGGATAGCTCAGTGGTCGGAGCACTCGCTTTCCCCCAGCCAAGTTAAGCAGCGTCGAGCGGGGTTACCAGTTGGATGGGTGACCATTTGCGCGCTTTGGCTTCAGTACAGTTCCCCCAGTTCACCCAGCTGTAAATGGGTACCTTCCCTCTTTAGGGTCAGGGAAGGTAAAGCAGCGAGGGAGAGGAGATGGGCGCCGCCCTCAATATGCTGGCCCTAGAGAAGTGAGGTCTCTGACGCCTCGCTCCCCTACGACCTTATAGGTTATGGGGCTCCTTTACCTTTTTTTACTTTTTATGAGGGCATGATCCCTTTTCAAAACAGGTAGTGTTGTATACATTTTTTAAATAAAAAGAACAGAGATGCATCCATAATGTCTCCACTCTCATTTGTGTTTACTTCACATGATTAAATTTAATATATAATAAATAAATATATATATCCTATTGCTTTTCATACCTAGCAAATAACTTAAGTGATTGATTTTTCTTTGAATAAAATGTATGTATGTAATGAGAAAGCAGTTTCTTTTGTTGCCAAGAAAATTTATGGTGCAAATCAAGTCTTCTAGTTTCTTTGCCCTTCCTGCTCTGTGTGTGTATGTGTATACATTGTTGTGTTTGTGTGTGTGTGTGTGTGTGTGTGTGTGTGTGTGTGTGTTGTGTGTGTGTCCACGTATCCGTGCACACATTCACACACATGTGCTTGTTTACAATTATGCTTATTGTGTGACTTGGAGGATCTGAAGTGTACACTGCTGCCATCGTCACAGAGACAGAGCTGTCCATCTGGTGCATTAAAAAAAGAAATGTACATGAGTTTGTAATGGTTTTACCACATAGACACCGACATGTGTACCTAACTAAGCTGTAAGCAGCTACATATTCATATTGTGTCATTTACCATACATGTACAGGTACTGAACGTATGATTAGTTTGTTAAATTACACCTTTAAGTTTTTGTTTGGTTTATTTTTCATTCCTCGACTAGATAAGTGACTGAGCATATTGCACCTCAAGTTTTTGTTTTGTTTAGTTTTCATTGCTTGACTAGAGCTGCGAGGTTCACCGATGGTGGGATTGTGTGTATCACATGCAGCTGTTTACCCACCAAGCAATGAGGTGGCAATATTTTAATTTCATGGAAGTGCCTTCAGTAAAATTTCTGTCCAAACACTGTAAGTATAAGCTTTAGAACTATCAAATGATTTATTGCAGAAAATGGCATCATCAAAGATCCACGCGTTGCGGAGGTAATGAAGAAAGTGGACAGAGCCAACTTCTGCAAGTACAATGCCTACACAGATTCCCCACAGAGCATTGGCTATGCCGTCACCATTTCCGCGCCACATATGGTAAGCTGGACATCATAAACATCAGCAGAGTATACTATTACTCAGTGCTATCATGCATGTCACGCGCTTTGGTTTGGGGAAACTGCACACACATAGCAAAGATTCTCACTCATATGCGCACACGTACACACACACTCTCTCTCTTTTAGAATAGGAAATGCACACACGGGCACTAATGCACACATGCACGCACGCACTTACACACACACACACACACACATGCGCGCGCTTGTAAGTGTGTACAATTTGCGGATGGCAGTGTGTACGTGTTCGCGAGTCTGTACATGTATGCATATATTTGGAGGAAGATTTGTACACACAGACATCCGTACCTTTTTTCAAATTAAGTATCAGATAAAATAATAATGCTGATGATTGTCTGTGTGTTTGCATGTGTGTGTGATACGCATGCACGTGTGTGTGTGTGTGCAGCACGCCCATGCTCTGGAGCTTCTGTCGGAACAACTGTATGAGGGGGCCACAGCACTGGATGTTGGCTCTGGCAGTGGCTACCTCACTGCCTGCATGGCTTTCCTGGTAAGTCTGCTTTTCTGCCCCTTCATTCTTGGTTTAAACAGAAAAGAAAAGCTATTTTGAAGTCAGGACTGCTCTGTACAAATCCTGTAGATACTGACCTGGGGTTAGGAGTGAACTCCATAGTCACACTTCCATGCTATGTCAATGTGGGTGTTCTTATCATGAAGATATGGGGCAAGGTGGGCACAGCCTCAAGCTCTGGTGAATGTGGTACAAGCGTGGATGACCAGGGTGATGATAAGACAGGCTCTCGGCATCTTCCACCAAGAGGAGTTGCAGGCTAGACTGGTCATGAGCTGCTCTAAAGTGGGAATGTGTCGGCTGAGGCCGGCAGGCAGACCTCCTGTAAAGTCACAAGTGCAGGAGAAGACAAGGCACTGTACATCCCACCCAATATAGGGAACACAGAACAGCATTCATTCTTGGGAGGTTAATTTTTTGTTCTTGGGCTAGAGCTCTAAGTTTCACTAATGGTGAGATTTTTGCGTATGCGACCTTTTTTCCCTGACCATTTAGGTAGCCTTGTTCCGATTGTGTAGATGGTGTCTAAAACATGACACTCGTTTGCATGCATTAAAATTTTTTGGTGTCAGCCATTCCTACTAGCCTGAAATGGCCTACTCGTTTGAAAGGCAGAACAGTTTTGTTTTTGTTTTTAATGTGTGTGCAAGGTATGTGTGCATTCGCACACGGGGCCCTGGTTTATAGTCTCATCTGAAGGACTTTCTGACTTTTTCATCAAACTTAGACGAAAGGGTGCAACATTCATTTGTTTATACTTCTTATGCCTATGTATAGGTGGGAGAGAGGGGTAAAGCTGTGGGCATTGAGCACATTGATGAACTGGTGAAGGAGTCCATGGCCAACGTGAAGAAGTCCTCAGTGACGGCTGCCCTCCTGGAGACAGGTCAGCTGAAGTTTGTGGTGGGCGATGGTCGCCAGGGACACACGACTGATGCGCCGTATGATGCCATACATGTGGGGGCTGCAGCACCAACATTGCCGGAAGCGGTCAGTGTCTTTTGGGGGGGAATGGTGGGGAGAGTTTAAAGAGTGGGAGGGGGGGAACATAACAACAGTAGTCCTTTATTTCAAGGATAATGGAATAAGCACGGATGTGCTTTAACCTCTTAACTGCCCAGTGCAAGTGCACCCTATATGCCGGGGAATAAAATTCTTATGTACCACTGCTATGTCGGATCCCTCTTACTCAGAAACTACTACATGAATATTCCTGATAGTCTACCCAATGACAGTATATATATCATAGATTACTTCCAAGCAAGCTCAAATTAGTTAGCATGATATTTCACTGCGAAAATATATTTAAAATGTAAAACATCAACCATAAATACGATTTCTTCATCACCACTGTCATTCGAGTACCCCCCATCTCAATAATGTCAAACATATGTCTAGGCCAAATCTCATTCATTGTTTTTTAAATACACGATCTCCTGAATCATACGCGATCGTTTTTATCAATGTTAGGTAAATCTAGAGTTTTATTTGCCACTTTTACAGCTGTGTAAAGTTATTTATGCCTTCAACAAGAAGTGTCAGCAATTTTGAACAAGAACTTCCCAAGCAGTCATGCATAAAAACAACAAAATACGAGCGAAAAAACGATCGTTTTTGCCATGGTTTTTGCAGCTCGATGTTGCCAAGCAACAGGAGAGTGACCTCCATTAATTTTGGAGTTGTTTCCCTTTAACTGTAGTCAAGGAAGCAGGCTTGTTTACTTCAGTTCGACACCCCGGAAATTTTCCGGGTTGTTGGCGTATAGGGTGCACGTTTAGCCCCGGAGAATTTCCGGGGTAAGGCAGTCTAGTGGTTAAAAAAAAAAAAATTTTTTTTACATCAAGTCCCCCATTGCATGAGATTTTGTAAATGCTGTCATCTGTTCCCACCAGCACAAATGGCCTACTCCTCCAAAGGCGGAACAGGTTTTAACGTGTGCATAAGATTTCTGCATGCATTTGCACACAGGATCTTGGTTTATAGTCTCATCCACAGGACTTTAGGTGGAGTGAAGTGGGCACTGATGTTAACTCCTGGTGAAAAAAACCCCTCCTTGACTGGGCGTCGGGTTGTCCGATTGGGATGCACACCACACAAAACACGTTAACTCATTGGAGTCGCAGTGAAATGGATCCCGCCATTTTGTGGTGACGCGTGACTTTGGCTATATTTGAAAAATTCAGCAGACTTACCCAACATAATAATGACATACACATTATTCATCATTGAAAAGTTTATAATGTCTTCTTTTGAGATTGTTTTACAGTTTTTTTAATAGATGACTGTATTTATTTTTTACAAATTTTCAAAATATGTCACTGATGCTGAAAAATAAAGTTTTGAAAATTAGGGCTGGTATCTTAAATGGCTTGAACTATTCATCAACTAGTCCCCTTTTCACCAAAGTAAAGTTCCCTGAAGCTGGCTGAATCCATGTGATGTCACTTTTTGTACAATAGATTTTTAAAAAAAAGAATCATAACACTGGAGTGCCTGAAATCCCAAAGATATCACTTGTTGACATGTCAAACAAAATTGGCCAACAGACAAGAACTAGGCAAGCTTATGGTCAAGGAAAGCAACTGTGTTTAGAAAAATGATTGCCCTACAGGCCAGAGTACTTTCCCTTGAGTTAACCATCTCTTTGTGTTTTTAAAAAAATTTGTAAGTCTGCCGATTCTTAAGCTTCGGCACGTCACAGTAAAGGAAAAACCTCAATGAGTTAAGCACCAGGCTATCCCATGGAGTCTTTTTTTCTGTCAAGTCAGTTGATTTTGTTTAAGTTGCTGCCATGTAGAATCAGGTCATTGTATGTTGTCTTTTTAACTGGCTATTGTATTAAAGGCAGATTGTAGAAAGGAGTGAAATACAGAGGTGGAAAACCTGTCAACTTTGTGTGTGTGTGTTTGTGTGTGCACATATGTGCATGCATGCATCTGTGAATATATCTGTCTGTGTGCATATGTATCTGTGCACATTGCGCGTGCGTGTCTGCATGTGTGCTTGTGCTTTCAGTTGGTGGAGCAACTGAAGCCGGGGGGTCGGCTGATTGTGCCAGTGGGTCCTACAGGCGAGAACCAGAAGCTGATGCAGATCGACAAGGCGCAGGATGGCACGGTGACACGCAAAAACCTGATGGGGGTCATCTACGTTCCCCTGACCAGCAAGGACAAGCAGTGGCCAAGGTGGCAGTAGTTCCCTTCTGCCCTGTCCCTGTGTGGTCACTATGCCTGCCTTCTGGTGTGCATGGTACTTCCTCTGTCTCCTTTGTCATGCTTTGGGTTTCCGTTTTGTGGTTGTTGTTTTTTTGCCTCTGCTTTTGTTTTGAGTAACCCCTTCACAGCTTGCTTGGTGTGTTTATCATGATTTTTTTAATATTTTAGAATCTATTACATTTGGGTTTTTTTTTTGTGTGCATTCCTTGTCATATCACTTTTGGTTCCCTATGTGTCTGTATTTGTGCCTAGTATGTTGTGATTTCATCAGTAAATTTGGGGGAAACCCCATTTAAAGAGGTCCAGCATCTTGGAGAGGGGTCTAACCACACCCATGTCCCACTGACAGTCACAAAATTTAACCCTGTTCATTGTCTTGTTGTGTAAAGTATGGCACCTCTTGTGAATCTTGTCTGCACTGGTTCAACCCATGGTTGTCAGTTTCTGCTTCAGTAGGATGTCACACACTTTGTGGGTGCTCCTGATGCTTTTGTGGATGGAGCCAGGTCCATGGATAGTTGATTGACATGATTCCTAGATGTTTCTGTTTTTTCTCTTCTCTACGTTCCCATACCAAGTGGGATGTGTAGTGACCAGTCTTCCCCTGAGGGTGTAGCTCTGCAAGTCTGCCCACTGGCTTCAGCCAACATACTCCCACTTTGGAGGAGCTCATTTTTGTGGGGGTACAGGATGTATACTGGGTATGTTCATGTTCTTGTAACCCACAGGACGCTGACATGAATTATGGGATCTTTAATTTAACATGCATATATGATCTTCTGCATATATATATATATATATATATATATATATATATATATATATATATATATATATATATATATTATGTGACGCTCCATTTCGAAATGAGTCACTTGTCACCTCAGGCCTTTTTCCGGTAGAGCCCAAAATATGCGGTAGGTGTCAGGTGCCGATTTTGGATAAAAGTGATAATATAGACATTTCAAAACTGGAAAACATCATCAATAAAAGAATAATATCTAGTTTCTTTCCTTATCAAAATAGCATTTTAAAACACATACCCACCTCAGAAGACGAGTGATTTTGATGAAAAAGGCCCCAATGAGACTACTTTTTTGCAACATGTATCCCCTCAAGATTTACAATAGACCCGCCGAGTGACACACCGTTTGAAAGCTCACAGTTTGGACCTTCACACTGTGTCAACTAAATCTGGCTTAAGTGAAAACTTTATCCGATGTAAATACTCAAAATAGGGAAGCAGTCGTAAACAAAATGTCACTAGAAGGGAGATTTCATTCTTCTCATTGGCTGAAGAGAGCATGCTACCTAGGTAAACCAACAAGGAGATGCCTATAACAAAAATGGCATCATCTGCTTTGAAAGTACAATTGATAATAATACCTCAAAATTCTGCTTGTTCTGCAAATATTCTGGATGGATAGAACTCAGAAGAGCTTTAATAATGAAGTGTTGACTATATTACAACCAATTGCAGCTTTGGTTAGGAAAACATGAGCAAAAACGATGCAGCTGATGATCATGAAATCCCTGACATGACTGAATTGAACACAGAAATGATCGCTGGTTCCTCGTGAACAGAAATCTAACAGCGCTTCTGATTCAAGTGATGGAGATAATAACAGTTAAATATATGTTGCCATTGCGCTTTATTTGAACATCATTGAGGTAATCAAAATGAATACCGAAGTTCTTAGACAGCCAAAAAGTTAAGTGTTTTGACTGCAAAAGCCAACTGCTAAAAATAGGCTGAAAACCAAATGAAAACTGATTCAGGCTAAGGAGTTCCAGTAAAATCTAGTACACTTGAAAAGAGCTTGCATTACACAGTTTTCATCAGATGAACTACTGGCAGAAAATGAATAAGGCATAATGCACTAAAGGTGAGAAATTTTGTTTATAGTGTGTGATATTTCATATGTGTGTGTGTGTGTGTGTGTGCGCGCATACACACACACACGTTGAATTTCATATATGTTGGGGGTAGTGTGAGTGAGAAAGTGAGGAGTGTGTGAGTGAGAGAGATTGTGTGTGTGTTAAAAAAATTTCATGTGTGTTGAAACTATGTTGCTGTTAAAGGATATTAAAAAAAACAACTTAGCTTTTCCATTAAAAATCTTAATACCTTTAAAAAAAATTTGATTCTGGAAAAAAATTAAGAACAAAAGATAGAGAAGAAGAGGATTCAAAGTCAAGAGTACACCAACAATTATGCACCCACTTTACAGTGTGTGTGTGTGTGTGTGTGTGTGTGTGTGTGTGTGTGTGTGTGTGTTAGTTATGCCTTTTCTTTTCCAGCCATGAAAGACAGCATCTTATTTGGCATATTAGTTGGATTGCCTAGCAGCACTAGTAAACTTACCTTTTTAAAACTTTGTTGTCAAACCATGCAGAAGCCATCAGAGGGAGAAATCTTCATGATTGTAATAAAATATGCAGAGAAGTATTTTGGGCACAAACAGGGAAAATATCTGCAAACAAACAAGTTCACTGTTTTTCTTTTATTCTTTGTTTGACTGTATTTTTTTGTTCTCTTTTTGGTGCTGTTTTTTTTTACTTTGTCTTTCCATCAAATAAGTTTATATTTTAATTGGAAAATGTGATAAAGGCAGTGAATGGGGGACAGGATAGCCTAGAGATTAGAACATTGCACTCGCAGTCTGACAACCCAGGTTCGATTCCCGTTAAAGGGGATATTTTCCTCTGGAGTTAACATCAGTGCAGACTCCACTCTCCCCAAAAGTCCTTTGGATGAGACTATAAACCGAGGCCCCGTGTGCGAACGCACGCAGTAATTTTGCGCACACATTAAAATCCTGTTCCGCTTTTCGTAAGAGTAGGTCATTGTGTGCCAGTGGGAACAGATGGCAATTTACAAAACTGCATACACACAGGGACTGGATGTAAAAAAGCACATCAGTGCTTATTCCATTATCCTCGATGTAAAAGAATAAAAGAATAATAATAATAATGGTAAAAGCTTCTGACTTGATCTTAGTAGCAAAGTGTCTGCTGTTGTGCTCATAGATAGTTTTTTAAAAAAGTGTTGAAATCAGTTGTTTCAAGGTTTGTTTTAAAATTAAACCATAGACCTTGATTACAAGCAGCGCATGTCACACTCACTCTCACTTTGTGTCACATTCATGTACACCACGCGCGCACGACACACACACACACACACACACACACAACACACACACACAGACACACACACACACACACACACACACACACACACACACACGTGCATTCATCAGATAAACAGACATATGAATTATAGGTAACAGAATGACAGATAATGAAAATATTTTGCAATACATGACATAACAGCTGATAGGTATTTAAATCTAGAAAAATGAAAAATAATTTACACTTGTTCCACCGTGTGTGTCGGTATATTTTTCTCTCTGTGTTTCAGATTGTGTGTTTGTTCACTGTGTTTTTGTGTGTGATGTACCAGATTGTGCACATGATTTATGAGTTTTATACACATGTAAGTTAGTGTTGTACAAAGCTGTGGCTAAACTTTAAAGAAATTACAGTGTAAGCATTGTGTGTTTTCAGAGTCTAAAATTGGCTAAGGAAAGAGAATAGATGTTTTGTACATGTTCATATTATATTAAAACTTGGAATTCATTTTCAATATCTACAACATTGCATCATTTACTGTGCAAATTTTATAATAGCTAGTGCCCTGAAACATTGCATGCAGTTGCTAAAGTGGCTTCTAAGAGCATTGCGATCCTTTAAAATGTCTGGTCTATGAAGGTTTTAATTTTAAGCAAGGTTAAAATAATTTGATAGTGTAAATATGTTGATTTTAAGCAAAATCCATATTGGTGTTGTCTACACCAATGTAAATCCACTCAATCAATGTTGTATCCATGGCACCTTTCTATTCATGCCCTTTGGTTTTGTAATAATTTTAGCTTCAACTCTCCATACATTAGTTCATTGTAGATGAGGAGGAGATGTACCTGTTTTTCTCAAAATAAATATTTCTTTAAAAAATCACGGACATTTTTCTTCATAATATTAACTGTTGAAACTGAATATTCTAGCATTAATTAATGCGTTCTCTTTTTGTGTAAAATTTAGTTACAAAATCTTTTGTAGAACCCGAGATACAATAATCAGCCAAAATGCATACCAAGACCACGGGGTAGTCCCCCATTAAAATATGTATTGTATTTGACACAATTCACATATGACCACAAAAATATGTAAGCATGTACTCTTATGTACTCAATCAGCATGCAAAGTTTCATGAAGATTGAACATCGGTTGCTAAGGAAAATCTTAACATTGAAATTGTGATTCAGTTTTCCTTCATTTTCTCGAAATGGCCGCTTAGAGGGATTCTGCTTTCTAAACCCCGTATCTCAGAAACTAAACATCCAATTTGAATGGAGTTTTCACCAGTAGAAAGAGCATTCAAAGTACATTTTGAATCACATAAAACATGAAATAAGCCGGATGGTGAGAAGTGACTCATTATGTGCTGGAAGGTCACATGCACACACACACACACACACACACACACACACACACAACACACACACACACACACACACCTCTCTGTCTCTGTCTCGTCTCTGTCTCTCTCTCTCTCTCTCTCTCTCTCTCTCTCTCCTCTCTCTCTCTCTCTCTTCTCTCTCTATATATTATATTTATATATATATCTATGAAGGGAATTAAGGATATGGAATGTCTGCGTTTGAAGTTGACCTGGGGCATTGATAAAATCTCCCACTTAATTTACCAGATACCTTTGCCGAGATTTAAACTCACAGGTCCATGGCCCACAGGATTGAAATCAAAATGGTCTGAACCACTCGGCTCTAGTGCCCTTTGTTTACTCAATGTTTCTGGTCGAAGAATGTGGCGGTGTGATTGATGATTGGTGGCCACCCTCCTTTTCTTTTCTTTTTCTTTTCTTTTTTTTCATTTTGAGGATAATGCACTCGTGTGCTTTTTTTCATCTGTATGTGTGTAGTGGGTACAAATGTGTCCTGTCATATTGGGTCTGTTTGAAGAAGATGTAGGAAACATCATGTAATTTTCATGTTAATGGTCTTAGCGCTCTGATTTGTAATTGCAAGATATAGCGCTCTATAAATTCCATATATTATTATTATTATTATTAATTCTTTCTAAAACAGGTAAAAAACCAAACAAACCCAAGTGTTTTTTTAAGTGGTATTCACAACGGAGATGTTGAACGAATCATGGGTTTGCTTTGGCAAACAGGAATACAAAAAGGCAAGAACTCTGTGGCAGTTAATGGGTTACGGTTCTGTTTTGCTAATGTTAGGAGATTAAGTGTTTGGTGTGGCTGGGTGATATTTTACTGCTTGTGGAATCTTATTTTTTGTTCACATAGTTTTAAAAAATAAAGAGAGAATAATAAAGCAAGTGAAATTTATTTTTGAACCCTGATAGAAGCAGACGTGTCAGTGGCACTACAGATACTGGGTGAGCTTTTGTTCTACATGTTAACTCTGTGTGTGTGTGTGTGCATTTTAAAGATATTTCTTTTGAAGCATGGCCTGTAATTCCATTATATTCTCATCAAAATAGATTGCACTGTTTGAAAATGAGTCTAGTTGGCTTATGTGTAGCACCGGTCTTTTCTTCATTTTTTGTTTTTCCTTTTTGCACATGTTAATATTTTGTTCCGAGTTTGGTTATTTTTCTCAGTGTGTGTGTGTACATGAGTGCGTGCACGCGCACATTTTTATTTCTTTTTAAGTATGGCTTGTAATTCTATCATATTTTGATCAAAATAGGTAGCTCTGTTTGAAAATGGGGCTTCTGGAATGTGTTGCTTATGTCGTGTGTAGCACCAGCCTTTTCTTCTTTTTTGTTTTTCCTTTTTTCACATGTACATATTTGTGTTTAACTTTGAAAGTGATTTTTTTTTCCAAGTTTGGTTATTCTTTGTTTTATGTGTGAGTGTGTGTGTGTGTGTGCGTGTGTGTGTGCGTGCATGTGTTTGTGCATGAGTGTGTGTATGTGCATGTGCATGCATGTGTGCATGCGTATGTGTGGTTTTTTGGTTGTTGTTTTTATTACAGCCTATGTGCATGCAGTTTTGTAAATTCTGTTATTCATTCCCACCAGCACATAATGGGATACTCTTCTGAAAGGCGGAACAGGTTTTAACGTGTGTGCAAGATGTTCTGTGTGCATTTGCACACAGGACCGTGTTTTATAGCCTCATCTGAAGGACTTTAGGGGAAGTGGAGTTCCCATTGTTACCTCCAGGGGTATTTGTGTGTGTGTGTGTGTACAATATTTAAGGTTTTCCAAAATATTTTCAGATTGTGAATTTACAAACAAAAAGGTGATAAGCAAAAAGAGTTACTTTTGGATCTGGTTCTTGTTTTTGGATCATCGGAAACCAGTTCTCTCTTTTTTTTCTGTCTTTAAAAAATTTTTTTTTAAAGTAGATAAGATGCAAAAGGCTGCTGTTTTGTTTATTACTTTAAGGTTTGTATTTGTTTGTTTGTGTTTCTTTTTATATGAGATTTGTTTTTAAAGAAGGGGGACAAAAACAAGCAAATGCAGGGTATGCTCGGCATCATTGTTGTTGTTTGTTTTTGGTTGGTTTTTGTTGGTTTGTTGTTCTCCAGCTAGAGCTCTGAGGTACACCAATGGTGAGATTTTTGCATATACAACCATGTTTGCCCATCATTAAGCTCGTTTGGTTTCTGACTTTTGGGAATTTTGTTGGTTATATTGAGGAACTATCTTTTTTGTATGTTGATAATTTTTCCCCGCATTATCGGATACATTTTACTTTTGCGATGTTTATGAAAGATTGTTACTGCTTATGCTTGCACTATATTACTGCTTAGTCTAGTGTTATAGTTATTGTTATTATTATTATTTTGTTTATCATATGATTAATATTACCCCAAAGGCCATATCTATACAAACTAAAGGGGTCTATCACATTCTTTCCAAACCAAACATTATTAAACCCCTCTGACACTCAACTTGGTTATCATACTGAAGAAAACATAAAGTGACAACTTTTTTTCTTTTTTTTTACAGTTACATTCTTGAAGAAAGCGGATGCTACACAGATAGAAAACCAGTGCATATGTAACTTTCCCCATGACAGAAAACCAGTGCATGTATGTAACTTTCCCCATGATAGAAAACCAGTGCATATGTAACTTTCCCCATGATAGAAAACCAGTGCATATGTAACTTTCCCCATGATAGAAAACCAGTGCATATGTAACTTTCCCCATGATAGAAAACCAGTGCATATGTAACTTTCCCCATGATAGAAAACCAGTGCATGTGTGTAACTTTCCCCATGATAGAAAACCAGTGCATGTGTGGAACTTTCCCCATGATAGAAAACCAGTGCATGTGTAACTTTCCCCATGACAGAAAACCAGTGCATGTGTAACTTTCCCCATGATAGAAAACCAGTGCATGTGTAACTTTCCCCATGATAGAAAACCAGTGCATGTGTAACTTTTCCCATGATAGAAAACCAGTGCATGTGTGTAACTTTCCCCATGATAGAAAACCAGTGCATGTGTAACTTTCCCCATGACAGAAAACCAGTGCATGTGTAACTTTCCCCATGATAGAAAACCAGTGCATGTGTAACTTTCCCCATGATAGAAAACCAGTGCATGTGTTACTTTCCCCATGATAGAAAACCAGTGCATGTGTAACTTTTCCCATGATAGAAAACCAGTGCATGTGTAACTTTTCCCATGATAGAAAACCAGTGCATGTGTGTAACTTTCCCCATGATAGAAAACCAGTGCATGTGTGGAACTTTCCCCATGACAGAAAACCAGTGCATGTGTGGAACTTTCCCCATGACAGAAAACCAGTGCATGTGTGTAACTTTCTCCATGATAGAAAACCAGTGCATGTGTAACTTTCCCCATGACAGAAAACCAGTGCATGTGTAACTTTCCCCATGACAGAAAACCAGTGCATGTGTAACTTTCCCCATGATAGAAAACCAGTGCATGTGTGTAACTTTCCCCATGATAGAAAACCAGTGCATGTGTGTAACTTTCCCCATGACGGAAAACCAGTGCATGTGTGGAACTTTCCCCATGATAGAAAACCAGTGCATGTGTGTAACTTTCTCCATGATAGAAAACCAGTGCATGTGTAACTTTCCCCATGATAGAAAACCAGTGCATGTGTGTAACTTTCTCCATGATAGAAAACCAGTGCATGTGTAACTTTCCCCATGATAGAAAACCAGTGCATGTGTAACTTTCCCCATGATAGAAAACCAGTGCATGTGTGTAACTTTCTCCATGATAGAAAACCAGTGCATGTGTGTAACTTTCTCCATGATAGAAAACCAGTGCATATGTGTAGCTTAGCCATGATAGAAAACTAGTGCATGTGTGTAACTTTCCCCATGACAGAAAACCAGTGCATGTGTGTAACTTTGCCATGACTGTATGTTGGCTGACATTGCTCCGTAACCTGTTGCAGAGGCAGGAAACCAAAGGAAGAACTGTGATGGGTGAGGCCGACACTCCCAGCTGTGTGCTGCATCACTTGCTACGCCCGTGTCCCTTTCATTCACTTCTTTGCCACAGACTGCTCCTGGAATGCCGTTGCCGCTTGTTTTGATGGTCCAGAGTTGTGTTTCTGTAGGAGGTCTCTGCTGACTGGCGCTTGCTTGCTTACACTGAACCGAAAATGGTGGAGCTCGAGCATCGCATCCCTTGAGTGAGCAGTGTTCTGTATGTTTAGGTTGTTCTCATTTTTCCTCTGTGCGGTAAGATCTGTTTACGCTTTTCAGGCTTTGCACACCATTAGAAAGTTAGAGGAAAGTTTGAATTTTTTTTTCTTTTCTGAAAGAATTTTTTGAGAAATGAAATGCATTTGTTTTTTTGGTGTTTTTTTGCGTTTTGTTTTTGTTTTTTAAAAAGAAAAATTAATGCGTTGTGTTTTTGTTTATTGGATTGAGATAAAAAGTTGTCTTGCTGTTTGCTTGTTGTGTGAGAGTTTGTCTTTTGCATATTAAATGGAATATGTGTGTGTGTTGTGATGAGAGAGAGAGAGAGAGAGAAGAGAGTGAGTGAGAGAGAGAAACTAATATGAACAAGAAAAGACATTTCACTCTTCACTATAGTACAAGAAACTGTCTAGTCTTAAATTACAGGAGCTATAGGATAAGAACCCTATCTGATTTAACAGTCAGGGTATAGCAGCATGGCACAAAGATGCCAAATTTTGCAAGACGAGAGTTTTTCTATTCAAACATGGGCAGATCTTGAGTTTACAGCCCCTGATTTTCACACTAGTCATTAAATCTACTGCTGTTTCAGTCCATCAAAGTTTGTGGTGAGATTTTTTACAAAAACGACGAGAATATTTCATACTGCAAGTAGATCATAAAAAGAAAGATACCATTAGAAATTTGTGTGTTCAACTAATCAAATCTACTTGTTTAGTCCATCAAAGTTTGGTGAGATTTTTTACAA
>CM054137.1:14368075-14458075 GCA_028751875.1 Rapana venosa
CTATTCATTCACAGTTAAGTGTTGAATTGTGGAGAGGAGGCAAAACCTGAGTTTCCCTAAACAACTTTTAAAGAGAAAATAGCAATTTATTGGTTTTGTTTTTGTTTGATTTTGGTTCTTTTTGGTTTTGTTTCCCCGCTCTTTATACCACAAAGCAGAAAAAAATTGTTTAGAAAAAAAAAGGTCTGTAACCCAAGGTTTTTGTTGTGTTTTTTTTTTTTGGTGTATGTGTTTTTGTTGTTGTTTTATTTCCATGCTCTTCATTGCACAAAACCGAACACTTTGTTTAAAAAAATCCCTGTAACCTCAGACTTCTTTCATTTAATGATAATCTTCACTTTATTTCATCGAGAGAAATGTCTCTGACCTGAAATGTCAACTTGTAACCTGTTATGAACCAGTCAGTTCACCCTATCTGCCTGTCTCGACATGCTTTTCACTGTTGCAGTTTTCATACACAAAATCAAACATTCAATATTAGAATTTTGGGAATGAGAGATCTTTGGATCTTGTAAATCATATTCCGTCTGGCTCTTGTCCCTGTACTCATGGGTTTGTACATGGTATAGAGAGAACAAGGTCTGTATAAGGATGGTGCATGCTTGGTGGTTTTTTTCCTATCTATTCAGGTAGTGAGTGTTACAAAATGAAGCATGAGAGTGAGTGAAGTCAACTCTTTGTCTCAAAATCAAGAGCAAAAAGAAAAAACCTGCAGATTTATGAAAATGAAATAGTTTTTAGTATTTTTTTAATTTAAAAAAAAAGTTACAGGTTTGCTTTTGTTGCTTAAATAAGTGTTTATACCATCTCTGCAAGGGATTTGTTCTGTTTTTGTTTTTTTTGGTTTATATTTTTGTGCAGATTGTTTTACTCAACATTTTCAACTGCATGGTGTATTTATTTACTTTTCATTTTTCTGTCATTCATTCATTTATTTATTTACTGAACTGTATATGTGCCACTTTACAAACAAGAAAAACTATTCTGTACAAAAAGGTACATTTAATACACAATTTGACCTGATAGTGTGTCATATATACAGTGTACTTGTACCATACATATGACTGGCTTGCTTATCAGAGTGAACGGCATTATTTGTACAGTCTTACCAGTGTTTTTATGTATACTGTTAGCACTGGTTGATATCATGGTTTTCGAACAATGTTTTTCTTACACTGTACCTCACAGGAGAGCAGACATTACAGAGTGTTGTGTCTCTTTATTTGCTTTGTATGTGTGATTATATTCTTTTGCTGTGTCAGCATTCGGTACAGATTCATATATATATGTATATATATATATATATATATATTATATTCCAAAGGAAGGGAACTATTGCTGATTTGATTGTAAAGTTTGGAGGGAAGGTTGCTTAAACTTTATGCAATCGCTTCAGGTCCTTACCAATGCAGAGCTTCCTTTGTTGAGAGTCCTCCAGCCCCATCCTTTATTTTTTCTGTCTCTTCTTTCCAAGGGTAACAAGCAGAAGCCTCTTGTTGCTGATCCCAGAGAAGTTTACATCTTTGATGTTTTGCTCCCCAAAGATAGATTTGGGTATAGAATATATCATATATATATATATATATATATAGTGGATTGGTGGTCTGAAAGTAACGCACCTATCTAGAAAGCGAGCAATGTGGGTTTGATCCCTGTTTGAGCCCAAACTTTTCCCCACATCCGCTAGACCTTAAGTGGTGGTCTGGATGCTAGTTTTCCATGATAGAGGTTTGATGTGCAATATGCATTCAGCACATATAAAAGAATCCACGGCAACAAAGAGTTGTCTCTGGTAAAATTCTGCAGGAAAAAGTTTGCTGTCATAGGGAAACAAAATATATGTGCAGATGGGGAGAAAATTAAAAAAAGTAATGGGGGACGCTGCTTAGAAAAAGTAATGGGTGATGCCGCTCTTGTAGAGACACACTCCCCCCGGGGAGAGCGGCCAGTATTTCATGAAGAGAGGTCTGCCACAACTTAAAATGCTATACAATACAATACAATATTGTTTCATTTACGCTTGTGTAGTTAGTCTGGGCACCCTGACTGCATTTAGTCTTTTCTCATAGCTGTGACTGTTCTTATTCCCAAAACAAATTTGATATCTAAGGATTTGACCCATAATGAAGTATTTGACTAACAATATATTGCATCAAAACTTCTCTCCTATTCTATACTCCCTCAACCATGTCCGTTGTAGAATTGTTCATACAAACTGACAATGTTGATAAATATCAAAGTAATTATGAGTGTTCATCTTGAGCAGTATAAGTTGAGATTGTTCCCAGTAGCTCTGTATAAAAGAAAACGTACCAATAATCACCTAAAAGCTTTAGGTGTGTATGATGAATTACAATTTCTTAAATTACCTGTTGTAAATAATATATAATTTAGGAGGATGAGGATTGAACTGATTTGGAACAGGAGTAGTAAGAATTGATCCTTTGGAGTTGTTAACTGCATGGACTTTGGAATGGTCTTGGTGGCATTCTTTTAATATTAAATTTGTAGGCTATGTTTTTGTTTACTTAGTTGATTTATTTATTTACTTATTTCATTGTATTTATTTATTTATTTATTTTTGCTGCTGGAGATCAGTAGTTTCTACTGAAGTGTGCAGTTTTGAGCATTGTACAAAGAAAGACCTGGTGGTGTACTGTACATATATAGAGGGTATCAGACATTTCAGACACACTGAGTTGTAGACATAAGTTGATTTTCTTAGTTTGTAGTTTTAAAAAACAAAGAGAGTGAGAGTGAGAGAGAGAGAGAGAGAGAGAGAGAGAGAGAGAGAGAATTTGATATGTACAGAAAGAGAAGATTTGGATAGGTGATATAAAACCTGTTGATTAGATATCTTGAAATCTCTCTTGGAATCCAATTGAAACAGGGTCTGTTTTTTGCAGACATTTTCATCCTTTATAGCTTGACAGGTTGGGTTACTTTTTGGAATATGTCTTTTGTCAGCAAAACAACTCCTAAAATAAAATCTGACAAGGTTAGCAGCGTTGGTTTTTTTGTGTGCTGAAGGTTAGCAGTGTCTGTGTTAGTTATGAAGTAGCTGTTCTCTTAGACAAACATGGAAATGGGTTATATCATGGTGGTGTGGTGAGTCTTCTTATACGGACTTGAATTTGTCTGATGGATTTTGTGTGTACATGCATCTGTTTCAAAATTACAACATTTGTTTGGAGTGATTGGTGGTGGTGGTGTATGGTTGAAGAGAAAAGTAGACACGTTGCTAGACTTAAGATGTACAACTATGCCAGAGACACGGGTTTGTAGATAAAGTGTGAAGCACTAGTACTGAACAAGTTTTAGTAAAGTCTAGAATAAAAGACTTTATCTCCAAAAATTATGACTAAGGTTATTTTTGACATATGGGCAAGCCCCCCCCCCCCCCCACTTTAAAAAAAAAAAATATAATGACCAAAATAAACGTTGTAACTGCATTTAGTCATTTTTGAAGATCGAGTTTACAAGACTGGTTTTTACCAAGGCACATAAAATGCATCTGTAGAAATAGGCTATGATTAAGGAAAAGATTTTTTTTTCTAAATGGAAGTGGTGCATTGATTATGATACTTTTTGTAGACATTTCACACAAATTAAAGCAAGCTCTGTAAATTTGTAAAACTGTATGCCATGTTGCTGATAAAGGGTGTGTGATATGATTTAATTTCTACTTTGCTGTTGTAATGCTGTGTGTGTGTGTGTGTGTGTGTGTGTGTGAAAGAGAGTGAGATGCTGTTCTTTGAACAAGCATTTTGTAGCATAGAACTGATGGTTCACGAAAGAATCCCTGATGTCTTTTGTAGATAGCAAACATGTTTTGTTACACCAATGCTGTGTAAGCAAGCTGTATATTTTGATTTTGATTTGCAAATATGAATTAATTAATTCACAACAATCAAATGGAAATATATACGGGGCAGTGGAGTTAAGGTTGGTTTAGATTTCATGTTGATGCAAAATGGTTGTGTAATTGAAGAAACCACAAGAGTCAAACTCTATTTAATTCAGTAGGTTGAGGAGACAAAAGCAAACTGTTTGTACAAATGGTGCTAGTTCTCCTCATTAAATTTTTTCTTGTGTTGTTCACTTTCAAACGTTAGTTGTTGTCTCCCCTGGCTTATCATAGCCATCACGTGATTATTTTTGCCCCACTCCAGATGAAACAGTTCTAGAAAATATTTATTTGTGCATTCACCAAAAAAAGTTATAATTTTCTTGTGTGTGTTTTGTTGGTTTTCTGGTTTGCTTCTATAGCATGAAGATTGCTGGAGACTTGCTAACCTTTGATTGATGATACCCTTGTACATGCTGTACCAGCCTTTCCCTGGGGAAACGGTGTAAATGCTCTCTTACCCACTTGTGAAGCTCTGGCTTGGACTATACTTCTTTCTGTTCCATTATTATGTCCAATAAAATTCTTGAAAAGATGATGGTGGTGTCACAAATTTGTTTTGAAGAAATCAATCGCTTGGTTTTGGAAATGTTAAAGAAGCTGCTGACTGATGTGTAACTATGGGATTTAATTTATTCACCACATTCACCCTGAAGCATGCACCTATCTGTTTTTAAAGAAAGCAACAAACGATGATATGTATATATAAAGCTTTTTTATTGTTAGACATTCACAGTTATCACAGGATAGATAATTATACAACAATAAAGAAAAAAAGGAAACATAAAAAAAGGAGAAATGCGTAGATCTTCTGTATTAGGGGAAAAGTTGAAATGCGTCAGTCACTGCTATGCTACAAAACGTGGCCTACATTGCCCAAAAACTGCTGTGAAAAATCCACTGTCATGGGAATCCTTTTTCTTGCTTCTTTTTCTTTTTCAAGTTTGGAAATTTCCCTAAACCGTTATCACAAGCAAAAAGTTCATGTAGTAATACAAACCAAAGATACATTAAAGAAAACAAAAAGTGAAAATTAAAACAATCTTACATGGTGAAAATACTGATGTGTGAAACAGGATTTATTTTGATCGGTGGTGGATTACAGACTTTGAACATTACATGAGATTATTTTGTAACTGAAAATCTGCCTCATTTGCATGACTTTTACACCTCATATGAAAACAGAAGATCCGAACTTCTTATTAAAACTGAGCAGGGTAATCACAATCAGAAATGCAGACTTGAATTCAGTTTGTTGCTTTTAAACATTAAGTACAATTTGTTGCCATTATATATTGAATACAAACAACTGTGCTGAAGGATATAAACTGAGTAAGGCAATATCAAATACGTATGTTAATGTACACAGTTTCTAAGCTAATAAAGAATACATATTCATGAAAACTGAACTAGCTGCAGCAGCAATAGCTGTTAAAAGACAGCATGAAACTTAAAAAATACATGGCATTGTATATATATGGTTTTGATTTGAGTTTTCTTCTTTGTCTGTGTATGCCAAGTCCAAACTGAACGTTGTCAAACCACCTTCACTCTACATGGAAATCTTATTCAATGCTCTAGTTACTCTAAACTATTCCTAACTGAAGATGGCTAAACTTGCTGCTCCTAAAAATACACAAGGAAAATAAGTTCTAAAATGACCAAAGCATTTAGCTTAGCCAACATAACCTCAGCTTTTGCTTTCCACTGCCTAATATGCAAGTAGCTGAAAAATACATGGGGACAATTGGATTATCAATGGTACTTTTCAATAAGCTGAATGGTGATTGAGCTTCAGCATCAATGTTTAAAGTGATGTCTCTGCTTCCATCCTAGGGTATGGATACCTACTGTTGTTTGAAAAATGTTAATGACTTGGTGTTAAATATTTCTAAGTAGAGGAAACTTTACTTGAGGCCAACCACCCCCCCCCCCCCCCCCCCCCAGATCACACTTTGAAGAGATCATCATGCTTAGGACAAAATTAGGTTAGAAAAAAAGAAGATATATTTTCATTTAAAAAAAAAGGCAAAAAACTAACAAAGATAATGGAATAAGCACTTGTGTGGCTTTTTTGTTGTTGTTGAACATCCAGTACCCATGTGTACACAATTTTGTCATTTAAAAAAAAAAGTAGTCTACAAATCTTCAAAAAATTAAATATGAAGAGATAACATTACACCTTTAATCTGTGGTTACAAAAATATCTGTCAAAGCTCTTAGTCTGAAGTTTAAGTTTCAAACTAATGAGTTGTGCAGACTTTTTTTTTAGCATTTTGAGGACATTGACATATTTGAAGGAAGTGGGTAAAAGTATCCTTCGAATAGTCAAGTGTTTTAAAGCCATATTTTTCCTATCCTCAGTTTTCAACATTTCGGGGCAAATAATTTTTAATCACTTTTACCAGGTGTGATCTGGATCCTGAGGGGTGAAAGATGCAAGAAGGAGGTAACTGTCCCGACAAGTGATACATAAAAACATGGTGGTGCTAACACAAGGGAAAATATTACCTGATTCTGTCTGTATGGACAGCAGAAGATTAAAATTTATGCAGGTCTACCTGAAAACAAAAGATGGAGTCTTCTGCATGTCTGTTGCTGTGATCTAAAGGCGGGTAAAAGGGGGGGGGGGGTAAGGGGTGGGGTGAAGGGCAGTTTTTGCAATTGATAAGAATTATATAAAACTGTGCACTTTTCTTTTTAATGCTTTATACATGTATATATATACACAGACTTCTGATTCAGAAAATGAATCAGTCAGTACTTTGAATCACAGCAGAAACAGAATACAACTATGTGATTGGAGAGAGCATGACTAGATCCAATAACTATGAGGTTTGTTAGCTATAAAACAACAGAATACCTGTATTTATTTTTGAGCCTTAAACAACAAAGACTTGCAAATGATTATCATGTAACACAATAAAAAGTACACATTCTGTCTGTGAGCAGTATCAACTTAACTTGAAGAAATTTTTGAGCATCTTTTTGTCAATTTTGTGCCATGAAAAGATGTGTGCATATAATCTACACCTGCTGATATGGATCAGATAGACCGAGTTTGTTTTGACTCCCTGTCCCTCTGAAGTACAAATTCACCTCTTTACAGATTTCAATATACTGCTTATGAAGGTACAGTTTGCAAAGAAAAAAAAAAAACCAAACAAAAAACCCCGTTTATATCTGAAGTACGGGAACTGAAATATATCAGTAAACTAAGCTGATAAAAAATCAAAAACAACACAAATTCAACATCAGTCTAACACAGCTAAAAAACAAAAAGGAATGGTATAGAAAAAAACAACAGAAGTTCAAATCAACTAACAATGTAAAAGGAAAATCACAAATCATCACAAAAACACTGCAAAAACTCTAACAACATGAACAGTATCAAATATAGCAATCGAGAATACATACATCCATTATACAAGAATGTACATAACACAGTCTTGGGTCTGCAGCTCCTCAGTGAGACAGAAGCAAGCTCACAGGCTGGAATGACAGAACAGCACAGGAAGCTGAACATCACGTCATCAAGGATGATCAGAAACAAACCATGACAAATATCAGGCAATTTTCCTCAATAAAATGAAAGACTCAACCACTGAATATTTCCCGAAATTGGAAGGCAGCAACCTTAATGGTGGGCCAACGGTCGCATGTGCACAATCTAACCATAGATGAAGTTTGGAACTCTAGCCCAGGAACGAGAAAACTTTAAAAAATCAAAAAAATCTGTGAACATATTACAAAACCATATCATATGCATGAAACCCATTATCACACTCTTAGCGCTCTGAGCTTTATAGTAAAACGCTACACAAGTTTCTACTGACATTGCATTACATTACAAAACACCCAAGATGTTGGAAATTCCGCTATATTTCACACCCTGAAGAAAGCACACTTAAGAAACCACATGGCTTTATTACAGGAAGATACACCACATATTTTTTTAGTATGTTTTCCACTTTTTTGTTTGTTTTGTTTTTGTGTTTTCCACTTTTTGAGGGGAGTTTTGATCATGCTATTTATTTTTTAAAAAGTGATGTACTTCTGTACTCATCTTAAAATCCTTGCAAATCGAAAGGTAATGCATTCATGAGACTGACTACGCAGTTAATTTTTGTTGGAGTGTGCTTTTGGTTCTCTATACACTGAATTTAAGTACTGTCTTGGAATGTCTTCAGATTAAGAGCCATTTTACTACTGACGTGGCAAACATGGACATCAAATTGTCTGTGTCACGTACATTATGGTTCAAATTTGGGTAATAAGGTCGTAAAAATTCAACCCTTGATGCAATAAGAAATACAAAGGTAACATTTCAGTATACAGTACAATGGAATGTCATGGATATTATTCAAAATAGTTGTAGATGTGGGTATTCTTTTTTCTTTTTTTTGGGTTGAAAAACTCATGCTTGTAATTACTCATGTTATCTCTCATTATTTTTATCAGTTTCACCAATATCACTGTTAATGTAAAACATGGGAAATTCATGCAAAGACAGCTGTGGGTGCAGATACGAACTACATGATACACTGGTATCCACTTGAATTGTAGTCCCTCCTTGTCATATTTAAGTAAACATACAAATATCCACAGAGAAACCACCACCCTCCCACCCTTACCAACACCACTACTGCAAAAACAAAACCAAAAAAAAGCAATTATGTTTCCAACTGAATCATAGCTCTTAAGTACAAAAGTGTATAAAACATGTACGTTGCTTGCGTACAAGTGTAATCGTAAGTATAAAAAGGCATATAAAAACTGTGTGAAAAACCCTGCGTAGAAACACTACTAGAATAAATCTTCGGTTTTCTCTAAGGAAAAACTGTGCAATGGAGGGGGGGGAGAGAATGGGTAAATGACTGGATGATTTTATGGATTGTTTGTTGCTGTCACTCACCTATATACATGGTACATACAGTATTGTTATGAAGCCTTTCTGGGAGTAAGAAAAGAGTTTATTGCACAATGATGTAAAAAAATTGGACGCTTCCTTTGATACTCTGTGAATTGTCACCAAAATCTAATAAAGAGTGATTGTTGGTGAGAGATTAAGAGAATGTATATCCCCCACTCCCAACCCCACCCCCCCAAAAAAAACAACCCCAAACCAAATACAACGCACCCCCCCTCCCCCCCCAAAAAAAAGAAAAAGAAAAAAAAGACCATAGAATGATGACATAAATCATAGTATCAAACAAAAGAGTTAATTCATTTCAGGCCATATCTTTCCAATACGTAATGATGTCCTCTTTTCTTCCATTGAGTGACTTATCTTTGTTGAATCATTCACTATGAGAAGAACATAATTTCCCATGTTTCCTTTTTGATTTTTTTCTTTTTATAAAAAGGATGGTAAGCTTGACAGGGTATCTTGTGCTCTGTAAAAAAAAAAGTACTGTCATTGTCATATTTTACTTTGATTTAAGAGATAATTTCTGACTGACTCTCTCAACAGCATGTTTATTTTCTTATAAACATCCTATTCTATCTCTAGACCCCTTATGGATGAAGATAAATCATAACAAAAGATGCTCACTTCCACCACCTTTAACTTTTTTTCTAGGCAGCACTTGGTGTTTTTTCTGTGTCCTTCAATAGATTTCTTACTGGCTGTATACAAAGCTTCTGAAATCTAATACATCTTCCTTTGTTTATGGATTCAAACTGCTTACAGCCCAGCGGATTTTCATGGCCACTTCAAGACTAATCCTCTTAAAGATAGCTTACTTGGCCAGATCTACAGCAAAAACAACCCCTCACTCATTGCCTATTTCTATATGTTTATCCTATATCATTATCTTTTTTGAAACAAGACGGCTTTTTAAAATGAAGAAATTCCTTTGTTACTTCATATCTTTGCATTGCAAATACTCTACCTCATTCAGACTGTTTGATGATCTCTTCAATCATCCAAAAAAGATGTTACAATTTGGTCATGTCTGCAATAACATCAGGAAGGACTTCATCTAAGTACACTGCATATACATGAGAGACACTCCCCTGCCCACCTCATCCAAAATAAACAAACAAAAATGAGTAAAAAGTGAGAGGTTTAGGGGAAGTCGAGAAAGAATCGGAATTCTTAAAAAATGGAATTCTTTTTTTAAAGAAAAAAAAAAGAGTTCTGTTCATCAAACTTAACAATACTAAATATGACATTCTTCAGAAGTTATTATGCACACAAAAACCAAAGTGTGCCTTCATATTATCTTTTGATTGTGTCAATATGCAACAATGACCTAAGAAGGCAATTACTTAAATCTTTTTCTCCTTGAGATATTTCTTACAAAAATAATGTTTTAAACAAGCAAAATCAAGACATCATAAAGAAGGAAACTTAAACAAAAGAAGTCCCTGCCCATGTCAGCTCTGAAAGGTGAAGAAACTATTTTGTTATCATTCACTTTCAATTCAGCTTTCTCGTTTTGTCTCGATCCATATCAAAGTTTTTGCAAGCAAAAATATACAGCAAAAACAGACATACAAATGAAATGGTGAAACTGGAGACAGTATATGCTGTATCATTTTTGATTCTCACGTACAAATAATCACCCAATTTGATTTTTTTAATATCATACAAAGCAAAATTTAACCTTCATGTGCGAATGCACCTTTTTTCATCTTTCCATCATCTCTCTCCCTCCACCTTCCCAAACAAAGCCAAAATAAAGACAAAAACCAAGTAACAACAAACATAAAAAAATATAACAAAAAGCATATTTTGTAAGAGAAGGTATAAGACTGGGAAATAGGGGATGGGGGTAAAAGAAACAAAAAAAGACATGAAATGTCAATCATTTTCATGTGAAAAAGAATGCAAGTTTAGCAATGACAATGGTCATGATGATTGAAACATCATTCTGAACAAGTTATGAACAATCCAGCACATATCCACATACAAACATAGTGATTTTGCACTATTTCGTAGGTCAGTTTTCACAATTTCTGCTTTACTCCCTCAATCAAACTGATTAAACTGACTGCAAGATTTGAGTCAGTTGTTTGTAAAGGTGACGATACAATTCTGCTGAAAACTTCGCTTTTCATGAATTTTGCTATCTCAATGCAATTTCCTAACAAGCTACAGCAACAACCTAAATGTCTGGAAGAAAAAAAAACTGTGTATCAACCCTTTCTTCCACATTTCATATCACTCTGAAGAACAGTAGCATTACATGACTCGGTGTTTTTTAGCTTTTGTGGAATCTAGTTTTCACATTTATCAGAAAAATCCACTATACTGAATATACCTACCTAAGCTTTTATATCTTATTTCCAAATACACCAGTCTTTTCTATAAACTAAATGTTTTTTTTTGAAATCTCAGTCTTATCTTTGATGTTGAAAATGGGTGGTGAAGTAAACATTTACCTCTCCTTACTTGGTACAGCAAGCTTTTCCCCTCCTTTCCTTCTCTGTCCACAAAGAGAAAGATTTCTTTCACTTCATTTCGTCAAAAGTAATCATAACTCATTTAGTGACGCTGCACAATGATGTGATATATAAGTAGAGAGGATACATTCAATGGTATACCGCAAGAAGTACTATATGTACATATACATTTCATTTCCAGCCATACGCAGGGCATATAGCAGGCAATGAGGCATTTCAGGGCATAACTCCACCAGCGACCCAACAAACTGAAATGAGATATCCACTTAGTCAATTCCTTTACTGGGTGAACAACTACTTTCCATCATAAACATATAACTGAACAGAACGTAATCTACAGTTAAATGCTTAGTTTAATTTTAAGTAGCATTATTTCAATATTTCTGGTGTCCCTCTATTGTGTGTGACCCAGATAACATGATTTGAAGTTAAAGGTGGTATGGGTATATACTGCTTAAACCTGAAGCTTGTTGCAAACCATCTGTCCTGTTATTTAGATTTTTTTGTTTTCCAAAACTTCCCTCATCATTTTTCTTTCTCCCCCCCCCCCACCTCCCCTATATTTTTTTTCTTAAATACTGGTACTTCCACAAATAGATATGTATTATTGTCTTAAATATGGTCCCAAATTTTACCATAGATAAAATATTTTAGAGCCAAATATTTTTTTTTTTGTATCATGGACACTGTTATACACATACAAAGTCACACACACATACAAAGTCACACACACACACACACACACACACACACACACACACACACACACACACACACACACACATATATGGGCCATCACCCACAGGCAATCATCCACATTCTCTCCCAAGACAACCGAATCTTTCTTTTTCCAGTCATGGAAAAAATAAATCAGCTCTCTCTCAAACATCCCCCTCCCCAAACACTTCCGACAGCTCTACAAGTACATCCCATTGATGAGATAGTCCGCTCGTTGGAGTGCAGGGGCCGGCCTTTACGCAACCGTCGGCGCACCGTGCGCAGGCGACAGGCCACGAAAATGAGCAGGATGACGGTGAAAGCAAGCCCCAGGGAGAGAGCGATGATGGGGCCCTGCATGTTGGCAACCTCCGTGTGCAAGTTGACCTTCTCCATGAGGATGAAGTCGTTCTGCTTGCGGATGAGCTCGTCTGTCTCGCTGCCCTTGCCAAAGGCTGATTGGCTCTGCATGCCGCTGCCTTTCGCCAGATCGCTGTCTTCCTTGGATGATGGGAAACCGTTCGTTTTGCTGGCAGGCGTGGTTTTCACCGATTTGTCTTGGTCAGCAGGTTTCTGCGGCTCTTCCTTTGCAGTGTCTGATGGTGATGGCTTCTCCTGGTCGCTTTTCTCCTCGGCTTTTGCTGAGGATGCAGCCTCCTCAGCACTGGACTTGTCCTTCTCTTCTGAACTGCTGATGCTTTCATCTTGTGCTGGGGCTGAAACAAGAATAATAAAGAGTCAAATTTCTATCTTTTTTCTTATGGTCATACTGAAGTTGACAGTGCAACTTTCTTGAAAAACTGAAGACCAGATTAAAATGGGTTGCAGGTATTTGGTATTTGAATATTTCTTAAAGACCATGGGAGAAAGTTCAGCTTAAGTTCAGATTACAAGCCAACTGTACCATGCAGCACAGTGATCCATAATTTGTTTGTTTTTTTAAAGTCAAAACATCATTAATTTCCAGGTGCAACCTAAACACTACTACATAAATTGAGAAGTCAAGCAACAAAATGAGATAATTTTCCTTTTTTTATAATGCTTCTTGAGTGTGACTCTGTGTGACTGTGTGTGTGTGTGTGTGAGAGAGAGAGAGAGAGTGTATGTGTGTGTAAGTATGCATGTGTGTGTGTCTCTCTCCAAAACACACATACACACACACAGAGCAGGGGTGGAGAGGAGATGAGGATTGAGGGGTGGAGAAGGCAGTGGTGGTGGTGGTGATTCAAGTGGGGTAGGGAAGGGGGCCAACTGTTTGATTACTATTCATGTAGATCTACAGCAGCGATACAACACAGGCCGCTTACCTTTGCCATCTGCTTTAGAAGGTGTATCAGGTTTTATGTTTGCATTTCCACCCAGTCTTCTGGTATCCCCGCCTGTTGATACAGTGTAGCAATATTATTATCATAGACATGTACATATATTTTACAGTGTGTGTAAGAGAGAGAGAGAGAGAGAGAGAGAGAGAGAGAGAGAGAGAGAGAGAGAGAGAGAGAGAGAGAGAGAGAGAGAGAGAGAGAGAGAGAGAGAAAATGTGTGTTTGTGTGTGTTTGTGCATGTGAATTTTGTATGTGTGTGTGTGTATGTGTGTGTGTGTGTGTGTGTGTGTGTGTGTGTGTGTGTGTGTTGTTGTTGTTATTGTTGTTGCTTCGATTTTATGTCTGTTCACTCAAAGTGATATTAGATGATGGGAAGGGGTTGGGGACTTAAGTTGACGGATGAATGAAGTAAAATGGATCTAATCCTAAATAATGTAGACAGTATACAAAAAAGGGCTAAACAATGATAACAACAAGTGATTACATGAGAAATGCTAATATAGTTTATAACTGTAACAAATTGTGTGTGTGTGCGCACATGTGTGTGAGTGCGTGTGCGTGCACATGTGTGTGCGTGTGTTTGAGTGTGCACGTGCACACGCGTGTGTCTTTGCATGAGTGGGCGTGCATGCGTGTGTGTATATGAGTTTGTGTGTGTGTGTGTGTGTGTGTGCGTTTATTTGTGTATATATATGTGTGTTTGTGTGGTGTGTGTGTGTGGGGGGGGGGTGTTCATGAGTGCGTGTATTGCACTCTATGGATGGGTGATGATGTGTGCCTGTCTTAGAGCCAATGTTTATGTGGATTTTAATAGCATGTACGAGAGAGAGAGGAGAGAGAGGAGAGAGAGGTGTGTGTGTGTGTGTGAGAGAGAGAGAGGGAGGGAGAGAGAGAGAGGGAGGGAGAGAGAGAGAGAGGGAGAGAGTGTGTGTGTGTATGTGTGAAGAGAGACCAGAGAGAGAGAAGGGAGGGAGGGAGGGAGAGAGAGAGAGAGAGAGGGAGGGAGGGAGGGAGAGAGAGAGAGAGAGAGAGAGAGAGAGAGAGAAGAGAGAGAGAGTGTATGTGTGTGGTGAGAGAGAGACCAGAGAGAGAGAGAGAGAGTGAGTGTATGCGCGCGCGTGCATGTGTGCCTGCCTGCCTGGCTGTGTTTCACTCCATGCACGGGCGACTATGTGTGGCTGCTTAGCTAATGTCTATACTGATCTTACTTGCATATATGACAAAAGATTCACTATGATAAGAACAACGCTTGACTAGACAACAGAACAATGACGACAATCTGTGATAATGAACATAATACCACTGTCATGCCATGCCTTTAGTGTACAGGCCAATACAAGTCAGACACTTACAAAACAAAACAAGAAAAAGGAAAATACAAGAAAAAGCAACCCCCCCCCCCTTCCTGAAAAAAAAGCTCTCATGACTCCTCAAGCAGTTAAGGGAGAAGTCGAGACAAAAAGTCAGATCAATCATAAATGGTGGTAATTAACACCCCCCCCAAAAAAAAATAGAAAAAAAGAAAGGCACAGTACAATGTCACAGAACCTGACAAAACAAAACACTCAAAGATCCTTCCCTCTCCAACAACAGGCTCCTCAAAACATATAGGCATAAACACACACCAAACCAAAACACACACACACTGGCGCACAGTTACCCAAAAATGTGGGAGCTGGTGTGAGAGAGGTGGGAGGATGAGGGAGGGAGTAAGGTAAACAGAGAACGTCTCAAGAGGCAACTCACCAGGCAAGACAGATTTGTCGTTTTTGCCGGCAACTCCTGGAGATTTATAGGGACCCTCTCCTGCAAATACACAAAGACATATCACAGGTGAAAGATATCACAGGTGAAAGACTATGTCGATTTAAAAGTGGTGAACAGCCTTTCCCAGAATTTAATACAGGGGAATTTGACTAACTCACTAACACAAATGCACACTCACACACAATACGATTAACTCAAAACAAATGAACTGTAAACATATTTCATTTCTCTTTAAGCATAAAAAAGTATTTTCAAAAATAGATATGTTCTTTTTTGCTCTTACACAACGATTTATAACTGTGAAATTTTCACACAAGCCCAAATACCCTGACTTTCCTAAATACCATCTCAAATAAAAAACAAACAAAAACAAAACAACCCCCCAAAAAAACAACAACAACCCACAACAACAACCCAAAACAAACAAAAACAACAACAACAAAACTCAAGTGTGTACACTACATGCATCAATATTTCTGTACAGCACACATCACATGGCAACTGAAACTGAATACTTTTATTGTTTTTCTGATCTTATACAAAGATGACAGAAAACTTGAATCTGAAAGATTGAATAATTCATCCAAACCCCTTACAACTTTGTTAACTTCCAAGCCTTCTTAACTTGCGGGTTGCAAACAGGTTTAAGCATAGTCATTCACAATGATCTTAAGAAGGTCAAAAGAGATAGTTTTTATTTTTGTTTATGAGAAAAAAAGACTTTGTCCACAAGGGTTAAAAACATTACCTCTTGCTAGGCCTGGGTTCTTGTTTATGGACATTGATGTTAACATTTTTTTATTTTAAAAAGGCTATGACTAAAAGTTTGCCCTGAGTGGTCTGGCAGATATAAGGTGTATAGATGCACAGGGAGGGCCTGGAGGCCTGTCAACCACCATTTGGTGGATGAAGCAAGGCCCCCAGCTAGGGTACAAAAGCTTGCCAAGAAGTGAAGAACCATCTGGGCGACCAAACTCCTAGCAAAGAGGTTGAAAGTGTGCCATGAGCTCAAAATCTTACACTGTAAGTAAATACTGTTCTTGATGATTTGCTTTCAAGCAGTACTTTCAAGGGTTTAAAAAAAAAAGTTTAAATTTCCGTGTAAGCAGTCATACAAAAATCTCTTGTATTAGTTAGGATATACATACCAACATACATAATATACACCCATAAAAAATATTCCAACAATGAAGCAAGTCACAAGAAGCATAACCAAGGGAAGGGGGGTGGGGAAGGGGAGAGGACACAGAGGTACTTGGTGCAGTGCAAAGCTCCCTCTAAGGAAAAAAAAGAAAAGAAAAACAACTACCTCACACATGTATACATAAATCCACTGCATAGATGTGAGCACTCACACATGCACATGTACACACACACATACACACACAATGGTCCTTTTCTTTGTTTTAAAAACTTGATTTACATATCTCTTCAAATTTACAAATCACTGTTACAGGTGTCAGTAAAAGCCTCAGCCTACAGAGGTTTTCCTTTTCTCTCTTCATACTACATTTCCCCTGTCACACCAAAAGCAGCATAAAACAGCTTTGCCACCACGGTAAAATCTGGGCCTGAAGTCTTAAACCTGTTGACTGAACTCTGATTTCAAGAGGTTTGGATAACAAAAAGCTCTCAATTGCCAACGGGGTGCAAACACATTCAACACCAAGGGCAAATACAGAGTGCACGAATCCTGTACTTGCTTTGTATGAAAAACGTGTCCAGGTGCACCTTGTGACGCATACCTACCTTTCTTTTTTTGTAGGGATTACTCTGAATATATATAGACTAAGCACACACCAAGACAAAGGCAAGCATGAGCATTCTATCTATCCATAAACAAAGAGATGCATGTGCACTTTGCATGCTGTTTTATACACTCCCACTCTATTCATTTGTAACCTCTAAAGACTTTACTTAAGTAAAACGTGACCCTCCACCACGAAATGAGTCGCTGTGCACCTGACCCACTTTTCTGCTAGGAGCCATTTTAGGCAGGTGGGGGTCAGGTTGTCGATTTTGAGGTTTTGATTGATTATAAAACTATAGCCATTATTCTACCTTTAATGAAATATCATGGCATATTTTTGTTTCCTTTTGCCTTTAAACATGTTTTAAAAATACCCAAGCCCCCATTCTGACCACCTATTATGATGTTTATCTTGTCAATTTCTCATTTTGTCACATCCTGCAGTGTATTATTTCAAATTGTAATAACTTTTCATAGAATTGTCTGATTTTCAATCTGTTTTTTGTTGTTGTTGTGTTGAATATCAATTTTTATGACAAATACTAACATGTTAATAGCTAAAAACTGACCTCTGGTGCAATGCCACTAACTCACTCTATGTGGTGGAGCGTCACAAATACAACAAGAAAAAAATATCTTGAAGCCAAATCTTAAAGTACAAAATGGTCAAACAACACAAGCAGAACTTTGCCATCCTCTGAGGAAAAAAGCCAACTTCTGCCACCAAATCCACTATCAACAACAACCAAAACTAACAACCAAACAAGAAAGAAATGACACCCCTTCCTCCCAAAAACAACCCCTCCACCCCCCTCATGATACACCTTTCCTCCCCCTCCCAACCCCCCACAAAAAACCCACCCCATCCTCCCATAAACTCAATGCAGTAAAATCTACTTTTACATTAAACAATAACAAAAGCAATGACAACACCCAAAAACACCAACAACTAGAAGTTCTAAAGTAGACGGTAGTAAAATGTTTATGAACAACAACAATAATAATAATAATGATAATGATGATGATAACAAGAACAATAATAACAACATCATCAATAATAATAATAATAATAATAATGATAATAATAATAATAGAATGCAATTCATAACCTCCATTCATAATATCAGAAAATGTTCATTCATTTCTGATAAAATCTTGGACTAAAAAAATCTACCCCAGACATCAGGAACATAGTGATGGGAAAGTCTGTTCAAGCTTAATACAGCCTTCAAACTTATTTCAACATCCCATCTTTCTTTGAGCTTAACAATGGGCTTGAGCTTTTTGTTTTTCTCTTAGTGAAAGCACAAGATACAGAAAATCTAATAAAATAGCAACAATAACAACACCCCAACATACAGAAAATCTAATAAAATAGCAACAATAACAACACCCCACCCCCTCCAAAACAAAAAACCCCCATCCCTTCTTATCTGTATGTGGGACATAAAAAACAAACAACAAAAATCAAAAACAAAACTAAACAAAAAGGAGGAAGGGAAGATAACAGTCAATACTGTCCAGCCTTAAGGTAGAAGATTATATTAGTTATTCAAGATTTCTTGACAGTTTATCTTTACGATTATGTTTTGAGTTTAATAACATTTAAATAAAAACAACAACTTTTTTTTCTGTAGTGACGAGAGAGAGAGAGAGAGAGGAGGGGGGTGGGGGGAGGCAGAGAGAAGAGAGAGAGAGAGAGAGGAGAGAATACGGTAGGAAAAACACAAGGAAGCGAAAGTCAGCAGTGAACACATCAACTGTAAATTGACAGACGTGCACTCCACGACAGCAATAACCGTAAAGCAGCAGGATGCAGGGACAATACCCCACACAAGGAAACAAAAGGGTTGAAAAAGAATGGTAGCAGGAAGACAATTGAAGGGGGGTGGGGGTGGGGGAATAAATGTATATAAATATATATATAAACGATCCCCCCCCCCTAAGGCCTGTCAATGAATAATGAGATCATACCTTTTATTTTCTCCATAAGTGCAGATCTTTTTATTTTCTCTTTTGTTTTGTCTCTTTTTTCTTGTTTGTTTGTTTGTTTTGTTGCTTTAAAAAAAAAAAAATTAAAAGCCACATTCAACTCAAGGGAAAAGGATTTAATTTAATTTCATAACTAAACAGTTTGGTTACCGAGTAATGTATGGAATTTATATAGCGCTGAATCTTGTAAAGCAACAAATCAAAGCGCTCGTACTGTGGGAACATATGAGATATTCAAAAACCATCGACTTAAAATTTAACTGACACAAAGAATGTTCTTTTTTATTCTTTCCGCACACCCCCACCCCTCCCCTTAAAAAACAAACAAAAACCTCTTATACTTCAATCATGAAATAAATCGTTAATAAATTGTTACTTCTTCCCTTTACACTCAGTCACCAAACTGTTGCTTTCATGAATTAGGCAAACTATATAGGGAAAAGTGGAAAAATTACCTCAAGAAACAAGGAGAGCATATTATATTCATAAACAAATGGGTTGAATAAAAGAAATGAACAAATAATCTACAAGCATGAGTTAAATGACAAGATGGGATGAAACAAGGCCAAAAACAAACAAACCCAAAAAGCTTTTTGACAGATCTTCTGTAGATCATTGTTGAACATTATCTAGGTGAATACAATCAAGTCAATACAATCACTGCAGTTCATACAATACATGTATACTAGCCCAACAGTTAAACTGCCACTTGGCAAATATAACACAACAGAGGGGGTGTAGTATACATGGAATAGTTTGTGTGCAATACTACATTTGGAACTTCTGTGACAAAAATTCCCCTTTTACTCCTGACCATCTAACAACATTTTATCTTCTCTACTTGAATATCACACACCATCAAGACAAAAGCTCACAACAGCAAAGGAAAAAAACCTGCAAGGATTAATAATACACTGCACTTCTATCAAATAAAAGTCACAGAAACTCAACATCAATTCACAAAGCAACAAAATGGTACACAAAAAGAAATGCCGCTGATGTATTCATGGGACTCCAAATAATGTGTGCAACAGTAATGTCACAACATCAATTGTGAAGGGCACAACAGCTTTACTGTCACAAAGGAATCCAAATCAGAAGGAGTAATCGTTTACCATAACCAAGCTTGTTGCCAGGCCGGTAGGAGGGCAGGTCATGACTTCCGGGGAAGGCGTCGGTGTCGGAGTAGGCAGGGTCAAACTCCCCAAACTCATACTGGGGAGACTGGTAGCCCAGGTCCAGATAGCCCTGCTGGGGGGGATACATCCGTTGGCTCTGACTGCCAGGATACAGCTGCTCCGGGATGCCCCCAAACCCACCCGCTTTGTTGCCAGAGCTCTGGGGGTAGCTGTTGGGGTACCTGCCATACTGGTTGTACTGTTGTCCATACCCTTGGCCTCCTGGTAAATACTGATTGCCGAAGGAGTCTAGAAACTGAGAGGAACCTTGTGCATCAAGATTGTTGAGTTCTGTTGGGTTGAGAAATGACTGTTGGTTGATACCTGACTGGTGCTGGCCCAGGTTGGGGTCTCCAATACGCACATCATAGGCTGAGTGGGGATGGAGCGGTTGTGGCTTAGCATTGGCATGGGGAAGGGAATAAGGTGAATTAGCATTACTCTGTGCATCACCATGACTGGCCTCTACGTAAGGCTTCTGCCCATCCATCAGTCTGGAGCCATTTGGGCTGACTTGTGACTGTCAAGAGAACCACTAGCAGCTGATCCTGTTTTAGCTGGTGATTTAGAATGTGCAGGTTTTAACACACTGGAAGGACCGCTCTGAGCGTTAGAGTTTCCACGAGGCCCAGCCTTTGGAGAAGCCTCCTGCTTAGAAGCTGGACCATTGTGAGGCCTTGAACCAGATGGCTGATGGTTTACAGAGCTGCCCCCTTCTATGACTGTTCCTTCCCCAGACTGTGACTGAGCTGGTCTGTACGGTACACTTGCCTGTGGCTGACTGGCTGTTTTGGAATGTGGAACAGGTACCTGTTGTGCTTGCTGATGGCTTCCTTTTACTCTGGAGGCTTGGACCTGCTGAGCTCCTGCAGACTGGAAGGACTGGGACTGACCTGGGAAAGACTGATCTGGAGCAGGCTGCTGGAATGGCTGCTGAGCAGCTGCAGATGCTTTGGGGGGCTGCTGACCATGCTGATAGGACGGCTGGGATCCCTCCTTCTCTGGCAACTTCTGAGGCAGTGAGTTCAAGTTTTTCTGCTGAGGAATGGCATTCTGATGCCCCTGTTGAGGAGGTAATGGGCGTGCTTGCTGGCTGTCTCCTGCCTGAGGCACAGGATGAGGTACAGCTTGCTGTGGTGACAGGGGGGACTGTCCCTGTGTCTGGGCTATTTTCTGAGGTCCTTGCCCTTCTTGTCAAGCAGCGGCTGACTGGATGGAACAGTCAGTTTTTGGGCTGACTGTGAGGTCTTACTGAGGGCCTCCTGTGCTGCCTTTCCTGGATACTGGGCAGCGCTGTCATACTTGTTTGGATCTGCAGGATAGGCGCTGGGCGGAGACTGCACAGACCCCCTCTGGGGCTGGTCAGAACCAGGAAACAAATATGGCTGCTGGGGCTGCTCTGGTTGTGCATTATAACCGCCATAGCCTCTATCCCCTGCCTGACTGTACGTCTGTCCTTCTGGGAAAGCCTGGAATGCTCCGGCATCACTGATTCGGCCCTGACCATGGTTTGGCACTATCATGCCTTGCTCACTGTAACTGTTGTATCCTTGTGGATAGGACTGCTGCTGCTGCTGCTGCTGCTGCTGTTGAGGTAACAAAGCTTGTTTTCTGCTGCTGCTGTTGTTGCAGCTGCTGTTGCTGCTGCTGAGATCCTTGGGCTGCTGGGATCTGTTGCTGCTTCTGTTGCTGAAGCTGCTGCTGTTGTTGCCAGGCATTGATTGGCAGGGATCCTGCTTAGCATGGATAATAATAATAACAATAATAATAATATATGGAATTTATATAGCGCTGAATCTTGTAAAACAAACAAATCGAAGCTGTCAAACTATTCCATTACCAACAACAAAGCATAGAAGGTTACCATTACTATTCTAAAATCTTTTCATTCCTGAAAACTGCTAACATTAAAAGCAGCTGCATGAAAAACAAAATGTTGGCACTGTCAGTTTTAAGTGAAATACATGAATCGGGACCAAATCTTCTGTAAGAAAACAAGAAGAAAACCAACCCTGAATGAAAAAAAAAAAAGTAGATAGTGAGTGCAGTATTTCACACAGCTAAAAGTTACCACGTAGATATATTATACACATAAGCTCATTCCTCTGTGAAACTCTCCCTCTAAACAATAGCTATGCCATGTTTCTCAATCTACTTTTGTTCTGTTAACCCCCCCCCCCCCCCCCCCCAACTCAAAGCAAAAGACCTTCTCTCTACCAGAATCTAGTAAGTTTATATCACCTGGATCAAGCTCATACACACTCCCCTCTATTGCATCACATGTGTGCTGGGTCTTTTGGCAGATTACTATAAACTCCACATATATATATATATATATATATATATATATATATATATATATATATATATATATATATATATATATATATATTTATATTCATACAGGGGGGAAAATCCATGTAAAGTTTAAACTCTACAAAGCCATATTCATACCAGGAAAAGTCCATACAAATTCCAATCCTGTTTGCATCATGAAACAGAGACTCTTCATAAAAAAGATGACTGGAAATTGGAAGTCATTTACAATATCACTGGAGATACAGAGCGGTTCATCTTCCAAGCCAAATTCTACAGTTGCTATAATCCTGCATTGTAACCGCGTTTTTGAGAGCTGAGCCAAATATAAACATGACTGCATTCCTTTTGTTCCAAGTACTACCACGATGCCCCTGACTGTAAAAATGCTATCATCATTTATCCTAGCTTTGAGAAAATATCTATTTTTTCTCATGCACAAGTACAAACTCAGTGTGATTGATGAGTCTGTTGATAGATTTTGATTTTCTAAAAACAAAGATTATGTTTTTGATATAATGTCTTGCTATAAATAATAAAGGCTCTTTCAGTCTTTGTGCATAACATGTGACTGATTCAGAAAACTGTATTCGCTGCATTTGAAGTTTCACTGATGAATGAATGTAAATGTTTTGAGTGTGTGTTGTAAATTATGTGTGTTTTGTGTGGTGTGTGTGTTTTGTGTGTGTGTGTGTGCGCGCGCATGCATGTGGTATGGTATGGTATGGTGTGGTGTGGGTGTGGTGTGGTTGGTGTGTGGTGTGTAGTCTGGGACACAGGTGAGGAGAAAAGGGGAATAGGGGGAAGAGAGAGAGGGAGAGAGAGAGGGAGGAGAGAGAGAGAGAGAGAGAGAGAGAGAGAGAGAGAGAGAGAGAGAGAGAGAGAGAGAGAGAGAGAGAGAGAGAGAGGGAGGGAGGGAGGGAGGAGAGAGAGGAGAGAGAGAGAGAGAGAGAGAGAGAGAGACAGACAGACAGACAGACCAGACAGACAGACAGACAGAAACAGAGAGAGTGGGTGATACTGATAGACACATGAGATATACACACAGACAGAGGCAAACACAGACAGAAAGAGAGAGAAAGAGAGAGAGAGAGAAGAGAGAGAGAGAGAGAGAGAGAGAGAGAGAGAGAGAGGAGAGAGAGAGAGAGAGAGAGAGAGAGAGAGATACAGACAGAGGGGGTAGGGCGCAGAGTTAGAGAAAAGGGGTAAAGGGTGGGTGGGATGAATAAATTGATTATACAGCAGTTCCTCATGGCAAGACTGAGGAGAAAAGATGCCCAGGCTGTAGAGAGAGAGACAGACCTATGCTGTCAACTTCTCTCCATTCAGCTTGAACATGCATGCTATTGCTATCAGGCTTTAACATAAAAAAAGTGGCGGAGCAATAAGAACATGGGTAAAAGCCAAGAGATCTATATGCACTGATTTATTTGTTGGTTTTTTAATTACAAAATCCATATCAGTTATCATGCTTGCACTTTATTACAATGACTTTTTCTTAAAATACCAGAAGAGCACGCATACACATGTGTGCACACACACACACAAGCATGCATGCACACGCACACACACACTTTTTATATATATATTTTTTTAAATTTAGATAGATGGCTTGATGAAAAAAAGCAATTGCACCACTTATTCAATGTACCATCTGACTTTGACTTTGACACACACTCATACAAAACACACAAACTTGTACATTATTTACAGCATGTGTTCAGTTGTGCATATAAAATGCTCCACTTACAATACATTGATATGGCTAAATTTCCTTGAGAAACTGAAACTGAATCCCCAGTAAAAACCATACAAGTGGGTAAGTGACACCAACAATCCCTTCATGCCACTTGTTTTTATGTCCTGAATTGACTAACACACATACAGACAATACACACACACAGAGGCACACACACACACACAGAGTCACACACACACAGTCACAACACACACAAAGTCACACACACACACAGTCACACACACACAGTCACTCACACACAGTCACATACACACACATCTCTCTCACACACACACACACACACACACACACACACACACACACACACACACACACACACACATTCACACAAAATGACACACATATACACTCAAACCATGTCCTGCAATATAACAGGCTAATTTTCCACAAACTTCAACTATATTATGTCACTCAACAGAGGTCACATGCTCTTCCAAAATGCAAGAAATTCAGTGTGTGAGTAAGAGTGTGTGTGTGTGTGTGTGTGTGTGTGTGTGTGTGTGTGTGGTGTGTGTGTGTGTGTGTTTTGTATACATGTGTGTGTAAGTGTGTGGGTATGTGACTCTATTTATATCACATGCAGTGTTGTAATGTATGGTTTTGTTTATGCAAATTATATGCGTTACAGTTGATTTTCTTTACTAAAATGCTCCATGCCCCAAGAGGGTCGAAGGCAAATTAAATCTTGATTCTTGTGTGTGTGTTGTGTGTGTGTGTGTGTGTGTGTGTGTGTGGTGTGTGTGTGATGTGTGTGTGTGTGTGTGGTGTGTGTGTGTGTGTGTGTGGTCAGATGTGTGTGAGTGTGTGTGTGCGCATGCTCATGCATACACTCATATTTACTTGCTACATTTTTACATACATATTTTTCAAGGAGTTTAATTAAGATCCACAGTGTGAGAGAATGATAATTATATTCTTTAGACATTGCAGGCATGATGATTTTGGGAAAAATAAAAGTAATCATGCAGTGGATATAGTGCTGTAAAGAAGACACTATTTTGTTTTTCCTCCCTCACTGTCTCTACCTTCCCTAAACCATTTAGTCAGACAGATTTCCTCAAATAACCATGCGCTACACAGAACACACAAAAGTTACTTTGCCCACACCAGTCTTGTCCTCTCTCACACAGATACTAACAAGCCCCTTATAAAACAGACACAGACAGTATTACAGTACAATCCAGTTAGAAAGAATGGACCTGCAAAACCCAGCCATAAATCCCCACTCCTCTTGGCGGTTACTGGTTCTCCAGTGCTGCCTGTCTCAAAGATTCAAGAGGCTGAACTATGAGCCTGTTTGCCATTCATGTCTCTTTCCTGGCCATATAAGACCAGAAATATTGCCATTTAACTCACAGGGAGGAAAGAGAGTGGGTGAAACTGAAAGAGAAAGGAAGAAAGAAATGAAAGAAAGAGAAAGGAAGGTTCGAAAGAGGAGTACAGTAAAAGGAGGAGATAAAGTGAAAAAAAAGTTTAAGAAAAAGGATACGAAAAAGGACTAAAAGGCAAGATCAAAGAAAGCAGGAAATTACGTTTTTTTCTTCAAAAAATGGTAGTGATAGAAAGACAAGGAAGAAACAAGCAAGGAGTATGAGAAAACATGAGAAAAGATGAAAGGCCAAGACAAGACAGACAGTATACAAGAAAGAAAGAAAGGCTTCCAAAAAAGAAATTCGATGCTTCATGTTTTATAATGTCCTAAAGCTGCTTCCACATTGATGCTTTCTTCAATTCCTCCACACACAATAATATCTGTCACTATCTAATCTTAAAGGCAGTAGCCTACAAATGTTACAACTGCTAGAAGAGTTAGCCCAGCGCTGCTTCTGGGTTACATTGGTGAAGTTGTTCAGGGGTGCTTTTTCTGATCCCAGAGACACACAGGACATACTCCTTTTTCTACTGATAATGATGAAAGTTCAACTCATGTTGTTTAGAACCCAACTCACCTCTGAGAGAATATCAGGGTTCTTGCCATGTTATTAAAACATAAAGCAAATAAGTAAATAAAAAAAATCAATTCATTCCAAAATGAACCTTGTCATTTTATCAACCTTTTCTAAAGCTGAAAAGAATTCCCAGTGTAACATAGTACTTTAACCACTGGATTCCTTAAGGAAAATAATACTAAAACAAGCTGAGGATGTCAAGTGTTCCACTGTAGTTTCTCATTTTCTGATAACAAAGACTACTCCGGCACTCTATATGTGCAGATTGGGGATGGGGGCATTGATTTGTAAAGAGTCTTTTGTTTTGGTTGGACATTGTTAGCATGATCCCTACTCTTACACACAGATGATAGGTTGGAAAGGATAAGACAAGAGAAACAGGACATATATATGTACATGTATGCATGCAAAGAAAGAAAAAGACAGAGAAGGGAGCTGATGAAAGCACACACACACACACACCCAGAAGAGAGCGAGCGAGAGAGAGCAAGAGCGAGAAAACCAGGCCAAATGACTGCATGACAAATGTTCTTGTCATCTACAAAAATACCCTCCACCATACAAATTACATCCAAATGGAATCCCCCCCCCCCCCCCCCCCCCCCCACACACAACAATAACAAATAGCCTCTCTCCTTCATGCTGTCCCATACAGAACTTAAATGCTTGGTGGTGATTTATTCCTGTAGCTTACTACGGTACATACCTGACTCTGGACAGTTGAACTCATCGGAACCGTCAGCGCACTGCATGACTGAGTCACAAACCTGGCTGACAGACACACACTCGGGTCCACGTCCTAGGGTTCCCAACTCCAGGCAGCCAAAGTTGGAAGGAGCACAATTTTTTCCTGAAATTATGTAACCAGTGATATAAATTCTATCTTTTGGAAATGAAGGGGGTTAGATTTAATGAATAATCATAAAAACTTACACATTTCCAGCAGATTGTCACGATGTTTAAGAAGTCATATTATGATAGCTTGAAAATTTATGTATAGGAAAGTAACTGAACACACGGCACACACACACAAAGTATGTACATGTATGCATGCACATATGCACACACACACACAAGTCCTTCGGATGAGACTATAAACTGAGGTCCCATGTGCAAATGCATGCAGAAATCTTGTGCACATGTTAAAACCTGTTCCGCTTTTCGGAAGAGTTGGCCATGGTGTGCTGGTGGGAATGGATGACAAAATTTACAAAATGGCATAGACACGGGGACGGGATGTAAAAAAGCACACAAGCGCTTATTCCATTATCTTCAAAATAAAAGATCAAATAAATAAATAAATAGATAACACACACACACACACATACACACACACGCAAACGCATACACACAAACACCATCTAGTTTTATTTTTAATATCTGCGTATTAAAAATCAAAACAAATAAAAGGGAAGGATCAGAGAAATGTAAAGAAGAAAGTAGAGAGGATGGAGGGACTAGAGTAAAGAAAATCAAATAACTTCAGTAAGTTGTACCTGGAGATCTACAGTCACACCCCTCTCTTCATACCAAGTTTTAATCCCTAAAGCTGAGTGTACAGGACACAAGATGTGACAGACAACAGCAACTCACGACAGATGTGGCCCTTTTGATAGTAGCCTTCCCTGCAGCGGCACTTCTTGTAGTTACACACAGCATTGGGGTCCTCACAGTGCAGGTCTCGCTCACAATGGGGGCCTTCCAGTCCCACTGCCAGAAACAAGCAAACATACACTCTTTATTTATTGATTATTTATTGATTATTGATTTTTGTTCCTCAGCTAGAGCTCCGAGGTTCAACGATGATACGAGTTTTGTGTATGAATGTGATCGTTTTTGCCCACCATTAAGGTAGCTACATTTCAACTTCAGGGTTGACGTTCTTGGAAACATGTCACCAGTGCAAATGCGGGCTCCTTTCTTTCTTTTTCTTTCTTTTAAAAAAACCCAAACATTTGTCAGCCATTCTTGCTGGGTGTGCAAGATGTTATGCATCCAATCACTCAGCTGACTTGATTTACAGTCTCATCCAAATGACTTCTGGGGAAGTGGAGTCAGTGGTGTTGACTCCAGAGAAAAAAAATCCCTCGAACGGGTGCTTAGGCATGGCTCGAACCCAGGGCATCAGATCATGAGCTCAATGCTCTATCCACTTTACTAACTATTACCCCCCCCCCCCCCCCCAAAAAAAAAGCAGTCATATCTGAAAAGCCCTCCAAATGGACTAAAAAGAATCTCTACAACATTACCACAAAATAGGTTGTGATGGCACTAGTTTTTTTAATTTTTGATCTTTCTTATGAATTACATGACAAAGACATGCACGAGGTTTAGTACACTTGGAAGAAAGTAATCACCAATATCATTTCAACGTGTTTATAGCTCTGCTGACCACTAAAGGGCTTATCAGGACTGCCACTTCCCTTAATACCATGTCAACCTAAAAAAAAAAACCACCACCCCAAAACAACCCACCTTAAACGATGCATCACCTTAACTATTCTATTCTGATCATCCCAGATTTTAAAATAAAGCTTACACACAAAAAAAAACCAACAAAAACCCAACAACCCTCCCCCTAAAACAGAAGAAAGAAAGAAACAAACAAAAAACACCAAAATGAAAACAACCAAAATACTTACCCCCTTTTTTTAAGAAAAGAAAAGAAAAAACACAGGTCAGATGTAATCTGAAAGTTTATATTCCTTGACATGTAGCTTCACCGTGAGTGTGTGTGTGTATATATGTGTGTGTGTGTGTGTGTGAGCGTGCGCTTATTTCTTTTATTTAATTTACTTAATTTTTTTTTTTACTTCCAGGATAATGGAATAAGCACTTGTGTGCTTTTTGTCATCCAGTACCTGTGTTATGCAATTTTGTAAATTTTGTCATCTGTTCCCACTGGTACACAATGGCCTACTTTTGTGAAAAGAGGAACACATTATAATGTATGTGCAAGATATTTTTCCTGTGTTTGCACACAGGATCTCAGTTTATAGTCTCATCGGAAGGACTTGTGGGGGGAGTGGAGCTGGCACTGAAGTTAACTCCAGAGGAAAAATCCTCTTGAACAAGATTTGAACCCATGTTAGCAGATCATGAGTGCAATGAGCATCACTCTAGCCACCAGGTCATCCTGACCCCTGTGTGTGTGTGTGTGTGTGTGTGTGTTTCATTTTATTTTCTATTTTATTCTTTTATATCAAAGATAATGGAATAAGCCCTTATGTGCTTTTTTACATCCAGTCCCTGTGTGTATGCAGTTTTGTAAATTTTGCCATCCGTTCCCACTGGCACACAATGGCCTACTCTTACGAAAAGCAGAACAAATTTAACATGTGTGCAAGATGTTCTGCGTGCATTCGCACACGGGGCCTCGGTTTATAGTCTCATCCCAAGGACTTTTGGGGATAGAGTCTGCACTGATGTTAACTCCAGGGGAAAATATCCCCTTGAACGGGAATCAAACCCAGGTCGTCAGATTGCGAGTGCAATATTCTAACCACTAGGCTATCCCTGTGTGTGTGTGTGTGAGTGTAGTGTGTATGCATGCGTGCGTGTGTGAGTGTGTGAATGAGTGTGAATGTGTTTGTGCGAGAGCGTGTTTGTTTGCATGCCTGTATGAGAGTGTGTGTATGTCAATCACTGAATGTGAGTGCTATAACTCCAATTCCAAAGCAGTCTCATGCGTAAATTACAAACTTATTTTAACAGTTTAGTTAAATGTATGTTGGAAAATTCTGAACCTGCTTCACACACACAAAACACACACACACTAACACACAACACAAAACACACCACAAAAGAATTAAAAATAAATTCCCCCTCCCCACCCTTCGTTGAACTTGAACATTATTACTTGTGAAAAGATAAGAACACACACACACAGAGTCACATACACACTACACACAGTATATACACTTCACAAAAACATCCCTTCCACCCAACATTTATTGCTTCACAAGCCCCCCCCCCCCCCCCTCCCCTCCCCACCCTCTTCTATCAGCATGGGATCAGGAAGAACCATAAATATCACCAACAGTAGAAGTCAGCTACCCTCCCCAATTGTTACACTTCACTTAAGTTACCCTATAGCCAATCATCCCTGTTCTCACTCCACACGCCATGATTTCTTTGTTTGGGACAGTACTATACTGTTTAGCCCCCACTGGTTTGACAACCACTGGAAGGTCAAAGCCAAACCACTGAGCACTATAAAGACCAAAGGAAATGACGAATTATAACATTTGGGAAATAAAAGAAGGGGTGGCCCTGAGGGGTCTAAGGTAGCTAATGCTGCATGAAACAACAATAGCTGACACGTGTGTGTGTGTGTGTGTGCGTGTGGCAGGGAGGGGTGACAGCTACTAAACTTGTCTGAAAGGGACGACATAACAGTAAAGAACCTATCTTCAATCTATAGATCATACAAAGTCCAACACTTGCGCACATAGCCTCGCTTTTATCTTATTGCTGTCAACCAGATACTGCTATCCATCATACTCACTCAGTAACTGATACCTTAGCTGTACGATAAACAGCTCAATGATAAACAGTTCTAACAAAGCAACCTATACACATGTGTATTTTTTTCCAACAAAGACAGATACCCAGTGGGATAGGCCACAATAGACTTATCAAAAAACCCCCAACCCAACCAACACAAATACATCCTTAATTCAAACACATTCTCCCATCCAAACTGTTTGCTTCGAAGGAAAATGCAATTCAAAAGGTTCTCTTAACTGAAGTGTTTTCTACATTCCTTTGCGACAGGTTGAACTGTTCCACTGAAGTGTGTGTCTCTGACTGTCCCCAAAACTGTTTTAACACAGGGCAGGTGAGATCAACTGACACTATCACTAGTATCAGTATCAGAGTGAGGTATCACGATTCACTGTACGTGTCTCTTGTTATGTGAGCTACCTCAGACAGAATCTGTGACGGTAAAGGCCATGAACAAAAGACATCACACACTTGACAAACCAGTCAGTACCCCACCTACCCCTCTGACTATCCGGGTGTCACTAAAGCATTCTCCTGGGGAGACATACCACTACCAGGGACTGTTTATCTACAGGCTTCAATTTTAACATTTATTTTCTCCAACCTACAAAATCTGGTGAAGCTCAGTTCATAGAGATAAGCTATGTTTGTGCCTTCTACGATGGATGTGTAGTAGTTTTCAGGTCACGAACAAGCATGTTGCTTCTTCTCAAGCTGATTAACTGAGACTATATCAACGAAAAACTTCCACCTGTCATAACTTTTCTACGTTTGCTTGGAAGACGAAGGTAAGCAGACCCACATTTTGTCAAATTGACTACAGTAATGGGGATTCTTGGAGCTGGATGCTTGAAGTTACTTTAACACTGCTGTAGAGATGGCCCACCCATTCACATTTATCTTAGAAACATGTAAGCAGCATACTTTAAACTCTGAGATGAGAAGGAATGCAGGGTGACAGCCTTTTTCTCTCACTGTATAGAGAAAAAGAGAAGTACAATACAAATGCTTTCAAAGCCAGTGACTTTGGAAACTGATCTGATAACAAAGTGTTAATTGCCTGCTAAGTCAGTAAATGTTGGGACATGGATGTCACTGTTTCCTTTGTGGCTGGTGAAATTTTCAAAGAGGCACCAAAGTGAAAAAAGGAACAGATTTCAGTTTTGGGACAACTATTTCAGTTACATCATTGACTTGCAACCTTACACTGTTACAGGTATATTATTCTTACAGTTCACAGATCAGCACCAAACTTTTTATGTCACTCACACAAAACACACACATATTTTGTATAGGTCTAGTCTGTAGTTTAAATTCCACCTGGTGTATGTTTTGCATATACGTAGACTAGGTAGGTTAGTACAAATGGTAGGCAGGAAAGCAGAGGATGGAAGAGTATGTGTGTGCATTCATGTCAGGAGTGGTGTGTGTGTGTGTGTGTGGAGTAGTAGTAGTAGTAGTGGTAGAAGTAGTAGTGAGAGAGGTAGGTAGGAGAAAGAGTCATTCAGAGAGAGAGAGAGAGAGAGAGAGAGAGAGAGAGAGAGAGAGAGAGAGAGAGAGAGAGAGAGAGAGAGAGGTAGGTATGGGAGAGAGGGGAGAGCGAGAGAGAGAGAGAGAGAGAGAGAGAGAGAGAGAGAGAGAGAGAGAGAGAGAGAGAGAGAGAGTGAGAGAGAGAGTACAATGACTTCTTTTCATCCAGTGCTAAAAACAAAAACCACCAAAAAAAACCATTACAGTGCAAGTAATATTTCTTTATCCATATACCCCCACCCCTCTCTCTCTTTCAGAAAGATTGATAGGTATACATACATATACATACATATATATATATATATATATAAATATATACATAGATATAGATATAGATATAGATCTATAAAGGCAGATGGATTGATAAGATAGATCTACAGATCATAAAAAAAATATACAGATCATAGATCATGTAAGATAGATTGGGATTGGGATTGACAGTCAGACAGACAGAACAGGCAGGTGGACAGAAATGGATCAAACAGATATCGATCTATAGATAAACAGACAGGCACTAAGACAGACATGAGACAGACAGATAGATTTATAGATAATACTAAGGGGACAGGACAGCCTAGTGGTTAGAACATTGCACTCACAATCTGACGACCCAGGTTCGAATCCCGTTTAAGGGAATATTTCCCCTAGAGTTAACACCAGTGCACACTCCACTCTCCCCAAAAGTCCTTCGGATGAGACTATAAACCAAAGCCCCATGTGCAAACGCACACAGAACATCTTGTGCACACCTTAAATCCTGTTCCGCTTTTCTAAAGAGTAGGCCATTGTGTGCCAGTGGGAACATATGACAAAATTTACAAAACCGCATACACAAGGGGAATGGATGTAAAAAAAAGCACACAAGTGCTTATTCTATTATCCTCGATATAAAAGAATAAATAATTTAAATTAAAAAAAAAAAAAATAAATAGGCAGACAGACAGCAATATGGATCATGGGTAGATCTTATTTATAATCAGATTTTGTTTTACAACTTCTAAGAATTCCGGCCACGAAAATGTGAATATCGTTACTAAAAATATTTCCCCTCCCATCTGCATAGTTTCCACACCTTTCTCTACCCAGGTGTAAAGGACAAGGACCTAGTATCCTGGTGTGATCACCCATGTGTACTGGAATGTTAAGTATGCTGTGTTTGGACTGCCAGCAACTATCAGTTTCATTCAGCAAATGACAAATACGGATAGGGCAACCAAAAAAACAAGTCAAATGAATTATAAGATTTTTGGACTAAGGAAAACTATTGTTTTTTCAGCAAATGACATGAATACTATTAGGGAAAAAAGTATCGTGATAAAATTATTCTCTCCCCCACCCCCACCCCCAACAAAAAGTCTATTTTTGGGGGGTGCATAACAAGGAAATAATGGATTATGCCCAACTGGACTTATAAATTGAGGTTGATTACAGATGAACTTCATTGAGTGAGCAAACACATTATTTATATTAATATCTGTGAAAGCATAAATGCCATAAAATCTTAAAACTAAAAACACAAACAAAAAAAGTATAATAATTTCAAAGTACGCAAGCTTTGAATGCATGAATATTTTAAAAGAATGTGATGGAAGTATTTTTCTATTCAAATGGGTATTAACTGGAAAACATATAATTATAAAGCAATCTCCTTTTTAACTCTTGACAGCTGCAATAAACAGACTGTGTGGCAAGGATCTATAAACAGAATCACATGGGAGAGGTGAGAGAGAGTTAGCAAAAAGAGAGAGAGAGAGAGAGAGAGAAAGAATGTAAGAGAGAGAGAAGAAGAGATGATGAACAAGCTATTTACATCATAATATTTTATAAGTATGCATGTACATGTTTTTCCACTTATTTACTGAGGTGACACACACATACACACTCGTGAGCGCACGCACACACACACACACACATGAATTACACTCTCTATTACTAACATACTTCTGACCTGACAAGGAAAGACAACTAACTTCATCATCTAGTATTACACGCTATTGAGAGTCTTACACTACAGTCGTTCCTGTATGGACCTCTGTTCTTTTAAAATTTTTGGTGTGGTTTTGTTTTTGGATAATATATAATTATATATACTGTATGCTATAAATGGGTAGTCTTCTCATTTTTTATTTTAATTAAACACATAAGCAAAAATTGCAAAGGCACAACAATACAGTTGAACACCAGATGTAGACTGGAAAAAAACCCATCAAAAAACGACCACATGGTACATTTTTAGCATTATACATTTTGTACCTCTGGCAGGCCATTAGTTATAATTTCCAGGTATAGGATTAAAACAAAATATGAAGGGGTTTTAAAAATTGCACAATTTTATTATTTTTTATTACTTTTAAACATTGTTTCATAGTTGCACATTTGTATCTTTCTTATTGTAGTATCTTGTTTTAATTTTTTTTAACTCATGATTATTATCACATTTTATTTTAATTCTTTTACGAGATCAATGTGAATTAATGCACCTATGACTTATTTATCATTATTCATTCTTCTATCGAGGTAATGGGAATTTTGTTTTTTAATCCATCCATGTTTCACGTTCAAGTCTGTGTGTGTGTGTGTGTGTGGTTCTTCTTTAATTTAACGTCTTTTCACATTACGTGATATTTTTGACAAGTTGTGTGTGTGAGTGTGTTTGTGTGTGTGTTTGTGTGTGTGTGTGAGTGTGTGTGTGTGCACGTGTGTGTATGTGAGTGGATGTGATCTTCAGTTTAACGTCTATTCACATTTAGTGATTTTAGACGGGAAAAGGTAATATAAACAAGAGAATGCAAACAATAAAAGAAAAATGTCAGATAACAGTACTTAATAAAAACTAACTTTAACATACTACAAAAACTGAATTATCGGACTTCTTATCAATCCTAACACAATGTTCAACAGTAACGATGGTTCAGACAAAATCTGATCCAGTGACAAACTTGGTACAGCGGGTAAAAATGCCTTTAAATGCCCACAATCAAAAATAACATGACTATTGGTAATCTTCTCCCCACAAATACAGTTTACATTTTTCACATATTTTGTCCTGAAAGCATTTAGTTTAAATCTGTACATAAGGGATAACATATTTCTACAATTATACCAACCACAGACTTTGTTTGAAATGAAAGCATTTCGAAAATCTATCAAATTGTTTGTACAGCCATTATAAAGACAATAACCAGAATCATATATTTTCTTTCTGAAGTGCTTCCAGCAAGCGTTTTGTAGCAAGCTGTATCCCTCATGCAGAGATAAGGCACCAAAGGTGTGTGTGTTTGTGTGTGTGTGTGTTAGTGTGTGTGTGTGCTTGCAAATGTATGCACTGTAATCTGCATGCATGCACACTTGCAAGTGCATGCATACACATGTATGCATACATTTCATATATATATATATATATATATATATATATATATTACTTTATTAGTGTAATACCTGGCTGTATACAAAATTTTTATTATCTTAAGATAATGATAGTTACCTGAGTGGGCTCGGATGTACGAAGTAGACGTAGGTGCCTGTGTTGTTGTGACAGGTGTTGTCGGGTTGAAAGAATTTTCTTTGTTGCTGACAACTTTGTCAGAGTCTTCATCAAGGTTGATCAAGTCCAATTCAGAACCATCTGCCGCACTGGCAGGGGGCTGCTGAGGATGGCGCACAATGATGTTAGAAATGTAGCTGCTGTGGTGACCAAACAGGCACTTTCCCTCACATTGGAACAGGTAGCAATGGTGATCCCCCTAAAATGCAAACAGAGATCAAAATGAAACATAAATTACACATTCAGTGATTGAACTAGAAGAAAGAGATTTGTGATAGACTAAAGGATTAAAAAAAAAAGGTAAAGGTGTCCCATAACCTATGTGGTCATAGGGGAGTGAGGAATTTGATACCTCAACTTCTCAAGGGGCCAGCATATTGAGGGCACCAAATAACAGATAATGAAAGAAATAGATAACACCAGTCACCAGTAGAAGGGGGAGGTGGGGGGGGGGGAGAGACAAACAGAGACTGACTGAGAGACAGACAAAGTAAGAGAACAGAGACTGATCTCGATGATGGGGGGAGGAAGGGTTGTGGTGGTAAGCACAGTCTTTGAGAGACGACTGAAAATATTCATGAACATTAAGCTGTACACAGAACTCCAGACAGAGAACATAGAATACAAAATACTTAATTAAGTTAATCATATGATAACTTGATAAGTAAACCCAGAGAGACAGTAGCCTTTGTCACAATAACTTACATCCTAGTGGAGATTTCCAATATAAAATTCAGGGACTGATGGAGACAGTTAACATCAGTGCCGACTCCACTCTCCCCAAAAGCCCTTCGGATGAGACTATAAACCGAGGCCCCATGTGCGAATGCACGCAGAACATCTTGCGCACATGTTAAATCCTGTTCAGCTTTTTGTAAGAGTATGCCATTCTGTGCCAGTGGGAACAGATGACAACATTTACAAAACTGCATACACACACAGGGACTGAATGTAAAAAAGCACATGAGTGCTTATTCCATTATCCTTGATAGAAAAGAATAATAAAAATAATAATAATAAAGTAGTCAATAGAGAAACAGAGGCAATGACAGATAATGAATAAGTCAGAAAGACAATGCGAGACAGCATACTTAGTCACTATATCATATATATATGTGTACAGTGTGAGTGTGAGTCAGTGTGTGTTTGTGTGTGACTGTATGACTGTGTGGTGTGTGACTGTATGACTGTGTGTGTGTGTTTGTGTGTGACTGTATGACTCTGTGTGTGTGTTGTGTGTGTGTATGTGTGTGTGTGTGTGTGTGTGACTGTATCAGTGTATGACTGTGTGTATGTGTGTGCGTGCGTGTGCATGCACGAGTGTGTGTGTGCGTGCATGCGCATGTGTGTGTGTGAGAGAGAGCGTATGTGTTATTATAATAAATTATATGTGTGTGTGTGTACTAAAAAAATCATGTGGGTATGTGTGTGACTGAGTGTGAGCGCATTACATAATTTACAATTTACATGTAACATCACTTTATCAGGCAAATGTATTTTATTTTCCACATTAAGAAAGAAGTTGACAACATAATCAACAGTTCGACAAAATCTTGAAACCATGCCCTCTTGGCATCATAACTTTTAATATAGTTTTTATTTTATATTCTCCAAAGTAGAATACAGAGCTCTACCTCAATCTTCTTCTTTCCTTTTTTGTCATGTTTCTCCCAGGGGAGGTTTGACATTGATGAGCCTTCTCCATCTCTCTTTGTTTTGAGCTCCCTCCTTATTCATGCCCCTTTCTCTAAGATCATCTGCAATACAGGCAGCCCAGGTTTTGCTAGGTCTTCCCTTTGGTCTCTTTCCATCCACTACAAAGTTCATTGCTCTTTTTATGATGTGGTGGTCTGCTTTCCGTTGAACGTGCCCAAACCAGCGCAGTCTATTGCTACTAGCTACAGACTTCAGATCATTAACTTTGCACATTCTGCATAGTTCTTTATTTGTGATCCTGCCTTCCCATTTGATCTTTGTCATGTAGCGAGGCATTCGGTTTTCACTGCTCTTCAACAAACGTTTGACGGTTTTTGTGAAAACCCATGTCTCCAAACCATACAGGAGAACAGGTCTAATGCAGGCCTTGTATATCAGACAGCGTCTCTCCAGTGGGATTTTCTATTTTTCTGAGCAGACTTGCCAATTCTTTCCATTTCTTCCGAGCACTCGCAATCCTGGTTCTGACAGCTAACTCAGATTTTGCTTCGCAACTCATCATCTCTCCTAGGTAGCAGAATTCGCCTACCACTTCTATCTTCCCTTGTTTGAATTCTAGCTCCTTCTTTCCTGCATCGGTATGTCTTCATCCTTCTTATTTATACAACTGGGGCAGACAAATACTCTGTCCTCCTTCTTCAGACTTTTGAGCTTTGAGCATCTTTTTTGACACCAATATTGACATTTGGAGCATTTGATCGAATTGTTCCCTACACCTTTGTGGCAGACACCACACGGGTATTTGCCTTGCTCTCTATGTGTTCTGCGATCTTTTCCAACTGTCAGTGCTTTGGTCTTGTCAACATTCACCTTCATTCCTCTGCGTTCTAATTTCTGTTTCCAATTGCCAAATCTTTGAGTAGCGTCATCACTGTTCTCAGCTACCAGTACTAAATCATCAGCATAGAGCAGTCCCCAGATCTCTTCTGGCCACTCAATTTCCCTGGATATTTCATTCATCACGAGGATAAAGAGCAGAGGGCTCAATGCGGATCCTTGTTGCACTCCTACTTTTATCTCAAAGCTTTCTGATGTCCCGATTATAGTTTTCACTTTTGATCTGGAGTTCTTGTACAAAGTCATAACCATTGAGATGGTGTGCTCTGGTACACCTTGTTTCCTCAAGGCCCATTGGATTACCTTTCTGGGTACTCTATCAAAAGCTTTTTCCAGGTCAACAAAGATGTGCGTCAAGCTCTTTTTCTTCTCCATATACTTTTCCTGCAGTTGTTTCACAATAAATATTGCATCTAGAGTTGATTTGCCAGCCTGGAATCCAAACTGTTTTTCATCAATATTGCACAGGCTCTTCAGTCTTCTTTCCAATACTTTTTCCCAGATCTTCATGCCATGTTCCTGAAGCCTGATTCCTCTGTATTTTCCACATACTAGTGCATCTCCTTTACCCTTGAAAATGGGAACAGTAATACTGTCTTCCCATTCTTCGGGCATTTGTTCTGTCCACTGTATCTTCTGACATATTTTCGTAAGTTGTTTCACTCCTTCCTCTCCTGCTGCTTGTATAATTTCTGTCACCACTCCTGATGACCCTGTGGCTTTTCTCTTTCTGAGTTTGAATTGCTCTTCTGATTTCATCTTCAGTTACTTCTTGTACAGGTGCTTCAACTTTCTCCACTTCCTCGATTGCATGAGGATTTTCAATATTTAGCAGATCATGAAAGCAATCCTTCCATTTCTGCAGAATATTGCGCTTCTCAGTCATGATATTTCCAGACTAATTTTTTTTACAAATTTTGCTACATTGGTGTCTTTCCGTTCTTTCCTCATCTGCCGTGCAATTCGAAACATCTTATGCTGACCTTCAGTTGTATCAAGTCCAACACACCATTCATTCCACGCTTTTTCTTTAGCTTGGGCTACAGCTTTTGTGGCTTCTTTTGATTTGCTCCTGTATATCTCTGTCCTCAAACATCTTTGTTTGCTGCCACTTCCTAAATGCTTTCTTTTTCTTTTGGATTGCTTCTTTCACTGCATCACACCACCACCATGTTTAGAACTCGCTTTCGATGTCTTCTTCCTTTGGTCTCTCCAAACGTTTCTTTTGCTGCTTCCATGAGCTCTACCTCAATGGTGGGTAAAATTAAACGTTTGCATATATAATGATATAATATGCAAAATCTCACCATTGGTGAGCCTCAGATCCATAGAGCTCTAAGGAATGGGGGGGGGGGGGGGCACCCTTTAATAGCATAATACTCTACACACTGCGCTAGTTGGACTTATATCACCAGACTTGGTCTTGGACTTCTCAGCTGGGGGTATAGTACCACTCCAGGTCTTTCATTTTCAGGGCTGGTTACATGCTGTGTATGTTTGTGCTAGTTTAGATCTACTATACCACTTACCAGTGACCACTGCAGGCCTACTAAGCTGAGGTGTCCCATAACCTATAAGGTCGTAGAGGAGTGAGGCGTCAGAGACCTCACTTCTCTAGGGCCAGCATATTGAGGGCGGCTACTCTACTCTAAGCTACTCTAAGCTTAAAGGGCAGATGGATGGATTTCAATGTGTATCATCTATCATGTATACATGTACTGAGCTAAGTACTCTTAAAACTAATAAAACTATTAAAAGGCATATGGATGGGATTTCAATGTGTATCAATCATGTATATACATGTATCATGTATGTAAAGTTCTTTTTTTTTTTTTTTTTTTTTGCTGCCTCATCTTCTGTGACGTCCCCCGTCCTGCTGTTCCCACGCCGCTCATTCCAATCTCCCCGCCACAACCATACCCAGGTTTGTTATGTCTCATCCTCAGAGTCGGAGGTCCACAGGGAGCCAATCACTATCAGGCCGCCGTGGGGCCACCAGCCAGAGGGGCCCTGCACTGCTGCTGGGTCACTTTGGCGGTGTTCAGTGGTGCCTGTTCTGAGCTAACATACGCAGGACACCACCTACTAAACCCCCTACTAACGACAGTATTAGCTCAGTCGCGGAGCCAGACTGAGTGAGTTGCCCACCCGAGGTAGCAACCACCACAACGTCCCTCCAACAACCGTCCCCCGCAAACCTCCAACCCCAAAGGCTTTGACACAAACTCACCACAGGCACAGAAGTGTATGGGCAAACCGAATTTGAGGCCACCATGAGACCAGAGAAACTGGGACCACCGAATCAGAGGCAATTTTTTTAATTGCATGATGATCAATGACAATGAGGATGACGTAATGATGCTGCTGTGGAAGTGCATATGCTTTGAGACTACTTGACAGGGCTGTACTCTACGCTTACTATCATAATATATCCCGGCGTCAACCGGGCCCGAGAGATACAGACACCTGCAGTGTTGGTCAGGTAATTTGAGCAACACTCTCAAACTCGCATCCGTTAAGTGGATGAAACTTGACTGTGTGGTCCCAGTCTTCCCACTGAGCCCACAGCACACTCACTCTGGGTAGGAGCCGGCCGGAGTCCGAAAAATCCCTATGACTCTTATGGGATTCGAACCCGCGACCTTCCAGTCCGTAACCCAAGGCGCTAACCACTGCGCCATGGCGGCTGGTGTATGTAAAGTTCTATGGCATGCAACATGTTCTGCATGTGCTCACACATGGGATCTTCTTCTTCTTATTATTATTAATCACATTTAAACTTAATTAAAGCCAAGGACTTGCAGGGGAATAGCTTCAATATGAATAAGTCATAATTCATATCACTATCAGTCAGAACTAATGTTTACTCTAGCTAGTGTCATCTTGAGCAAAATACTTTAGAACAAGTCAAAGAGATATCTCACCAGACTCAAACAAGCACCTTAAATTGTTCCACATTACATGTCCATCACTTTAAAGTTTATCAAATGACTTAATGAGCTATCCAACTTGCATTGTGGGTTATTTGCTGACTCCATTGTTTGTGCTTGTATTGATCACTATCAGTGTATGCCTAATTTTTTTAGTATGGTTATAACCATCAACCTGCCTTTTTTACTGCTTAAAATGTAATGCACAATAATATATTAATAGTCAATACCCCAGTGACTGGTGCACTACACAATTTAAAAAACAAACAAATAATTGTTACCCATAAAAAAATGCAGTAAATCTGATGAGTGACCTCTCTCTCTCTCTCAGTGAGAGAGTCTCACACACACACACTTTACACACACACACTGACAGTCACACACATACACACATCAGTCATCATGTGTACACATAGCAAAACAAACACACATTATATCCAGTCCATTCTCAAGTTCTACGGGTGATAGCTTAATGATAATCTTATTATTAATTAAATCATCACTTTGTTTTAATATCAGTTTTTCTCAAACAGTTTACCTATCTATAGATAGTTCTCTCCCCCCCCTCTCTCTAGTCTCTTACACCCACACACAGGCATGTGCACATCAGTCATCAGGTCTTACCTTGTTTTCATAGACCGCAAGGTCACAAGACTTATTTTTGCAACACAGATCAGAACATGCTTCGTTAGTCTCAATATCTTCGCGAAGAGTTAGAAACTCTGCTCCATTATTCTCCGAGTCGATTCTTTTGATGATAGAACTCGCGTTTGTTGTCACAGCGCATCGAGGCGACTGACTCTCTTCTCTCCACCTTTCATCATATTCATGATTTTTTCCCAGACGTTTCACGAGCTCAATCAGGAGAGTTTTCTCATCTTCTGGGAGACTGTGTAAAGGTACATTTTCCTTAGATGCAAACGAAGGAACAAAAACGAAAATAACTGTAAATAAGAGCCGCATATTGAGCGTTGAAGCAGACGGATTTTGACGACAATCTATGGCGGATGCTTCCGGAACGCATGCGCACTAAACAGGCGAGATGAGTAATACGATTGTCTGTCGGCGCTATAAAAATATAGTCCTTCAAATGAATTGAAATAGTTTCCTCATTTCATGTTACCTTTATATAAAGATTGTCATCTTGTCACACATAGTATATTTTCTTACTTGACTATTCTGTATTTGTTATCTTAGTAGTGAATAAAATTTATGAATTTGTGTTTATACACAGGTCACGACCCGATAGTGCACAATGAGCCATCTCAATCCGTTCCGAAAGACTGTTGGCTTTTACGAAGTTATGGCGACATCGTACACAACTGGGAACAGCGATACGAACTACTCATCAACGAAATCGATGGAAACGTATCCCCCAAAGCCAGCACGGACTGCTCATGGTGTTAATTCTTCAGGAAAATCTTCTCCTAAAGGAGTATCTGTGAATTTTGATCCAAAGGATAAGTCAAACCACGCCGAAAAGCGGGAGAAGTACCTGACGGCAAAGTATGGAGCACACCAAATGCTATTGATAAAGAAAAGACTTGCTGTCGAAATGTGGGTTTTCGAAGAATTGTCACGGTTATACTGTACAGAGGTAAGTGATAATCTACGTAAGTGTCATTATTATTATTATGGATGTTTTAAATATGTTTTGGTCAACTATTTTTGCAACACAGAAAATAGGCCAATGGTGAAGTAACGATAGTCTGATCATCCTTATTAGATCGATGTACAGAATCATGCTTACACTACAGCAATGCAGATCTATGCAAAGATTACTATTCTTAATTCGTGGTAGGCAAGTCTGTGAACAGAGAAAAGGGGCAGATGATTCTTTAAAATTTTTAAGATATTACTATAATCACTGTTGGAAAGAGGAAAAAAATGATCTCATTCTATGTTTGGTACCAGCCCCCCACACATGATGTCTGTAGAACTAGGCCTAAGGCAACAAACACAAAAGGCAGGGCAAAACAAGGCGAGTCGAATTTAAAGGTTTTTAGGAGGGTACATGTAAGAGAAGTCAAGCATAACTTGTAATTGATCCAGTTTACAATTTACATGCTCATGATGCTGTGAGTACATTATAACTGAGGGGATGCCATATTTGTTATCTGCTTGTGCCCAGTTTTAGTGCCAGTTGTCCTAGGCCTTTGTACTGTAGATAGGCTAGATGTCACTTGCTGGTCACTGTGCACTTTGTTTACAATGAAAGTGTTTATAAATAGAAAGTTTCGGGTTTTTAAAAAAAATGCTTATTAAATTTAAACATGCAAGTTTTTCCCAGTTACACCAGTGATCATGTTATTAATTAATCTTTGGACATATTAAATTACAATATTATTAGTGACATGCACACACGTTTACATGATCTCAGATCTTAGATATTTTTTTTTGGGGGGGGTGTTTGTTTTCTTTTTTTATCCCTAAGAATTGAAAAGTTTTTGTTGTTTTAACCCCACCCCCACCCCAGCTAAAACAAACATGTCAAGTTGTAAACAAACAAGAAATGATTCAAGATACAATTAATCTCATTATCTGCAAACCATCATGTGATCTGTAGACAGTAGAAAGTGAGTGAATTTTTTATTTTATTTCGAAGGGCAAAAACATTTTGCAAACAATATAATGGGACTCTACTAAGACAAGTTGAATTGTATGCCACCTCTTACTCACTCGGTTTTCAACCCCCCCCCCCCCCCCCCCCCCCTTTCCCATCTGGAATAAAACAACAAAAAACAATACAAATCATTGAAAACAAATTGAAGGGGATTTTATTTTCAAACAGTGTTGCCAAAATATATTTTGTTGTTGATATTTTTGGTCTGTTGCCCAGTTGGTGAGGCCAGGTGTTCTTTAACTGTAGGCCTATGCTCTTATTCATTATTGTTGTGCAATGAATAATGCATTGTTTAGTGTGACTGGTGAGTGCACTGCTGCTTCATAATTGTGCTGGAGAAGGACAGGAGCCCAGTCATTTATTGATGGATGCAAAATCAATAAAAGTACTGTGTTATGAAATGTGCTTTTTCCACAGTTTGTGTTCAACTTCAAGAGCTATTGTGGCGTTGAACTAGTTTAAAAGGAATGGGAGTGGAAAGTTTCATACTATTACAGTGTGTGTTATATTTTTTTCAAGACATTTTGCTTCATATTGAGATTATGTTTTTTTCTTATAAAAAGTTATACTAGCTATAGTAGCATAGCAGGTAACAAGGCTTATTGCAAAGTACTACAGTCTTCCTATCTTGTGTTGAGTTACAAATGACAGTACTGTCTGTTGTCTGTCTCTAGTATCGGTTTAATAAGTAGTTAAGTCAATTTTGTCTCGTTTGTGGTCAGAGATCTGCATGTGTGTGTGTTGGTGTGTGAATGGTTACCTTTCAGTTTGACTTTGAGAGGGTGTGTATGCCATTAAACTTTTTTTTAAAGGCATTATGTACTTCATTACATGTGTTTACATGTATCATTGTATGCATGCATACACCACATGAATACAAGAACATGACATGTTGATCTCTCATTCATGAAATACATAGCACTCTGTTATATATATATATATATATATTTTACAATATGACATTAACATATGATTCAGAATTCCATAATGGGACAGTGGGAGAGGAGCCAGCCAGTAGTACTGCTGTAGATGTATTGATTAATTTTGTGCTGATCTTAATATTTTAAACAATTTTGATACAATGTGAATGGATGCAGACAAAATAAGAACATGTAGTAATGTAGATTATGTATGGATGTTGTCCTTTACATTGTGGTACTTTAAAGTTTAATTCCCTTATCAAGTATGTGCTTGGAGTTGGAGGCAATCTCAAATTTATACAATTAAACATGAATTACTAAGGAATCTAATACTGCCTTCACTGGTTACTAATATTTGGAAAGGTTGTAACTTAATCAGATATACTTCCCCTAAGTTGGAATGTGGCTACCTTAACAGTGGGTAAAAATGGTCACAAAATCTCGCTATCAGTGAACCTCAGAGCTCTAGCTGATGAGCAAAAAACAATACAAAAACAATAAAAGAAAAAAATCATGTGTGTGTAAAAATAAAAATTACATGCATGCCATGGCTGTGAAAGTTTGAATTTGAGAATTATAACTTAAAATTTAAGTTATAAGAATTTGATCTCTTTCTTTTTTCTTTTTTTTTAACAATACATAGCCTCAAGAATTGGTTTGAATTGTATCGAAGATAGAGTTTAGTATACTTAAGTAAGTAGCAAATTAACTGCAGTATGAAAATCTCATTTGTGGCAGTGATCAAAGAACTTTTCACTGAGAAAGTGAATTCTTATTCTAAATATATTTTGTAAATTAGTCTAAATTAGTAAATATCACCTGTTACAATGTTAGGCAAATTAAAGCAGATTTTGGGAAAGGGTGGGGAGTTAGGTTGTTTGTTCTGATGGTTAACAGGAGTACTTACTTCAATGTGGAGTGGGTGGGAGAGTGCTGGGGGAGACGATTTGGCAACCAACCACTGTCGCATTTTTTCCCTCCCGGCTCCGGATTCAAGCTCCGTTGATGGCAACAGAAGTCAGCGTCAATCAGCCCGGCAGCTATTTTGGGGACTGAATCAATTGATCTTTATCAAAAGTTGTTCTAGCTTTTGATGCAGACCAGCCAAGTGCCATAGTGGTATCCATAAAAAGAGGTCATTCGGTGACAGAATTGAAGCTGTCAAAATGTTTCCCCACCATAAATTGGCATAATAATCTTCATGAAGGGAACATAGTACAAAGTTTCAAAATTATTTAATGGCTAAACCTGGTCTTTTGAGAAAAAACATTTTGCTAAGCTTAATCGTGTTTGCAAGTCAGAGTGACAGGTGCACTTTTAAAATATTTTTTAAATAAGAAAAGGGATGGGGGTAGGGGGGTTAGAAGTTAGAGGGAAGAGTGAGACAGAGACATACTGGTGTGAATGAAATTCTACAGTAATAAAAATGAACTTAAGAAGTTTCAAGAATCATATTTTGACAGCTTTGGTAATCGGTGTAAACTGTAATGGTAGACCTGTATGAATTCATCACCCCCTGTCCCTTCAGTTTTCATGGACTCACTAAGTAAGTAAGTTAGACCCTGATTCCAGGCAGCTTTTGAAGAATGAAAAGTACAGCCTACAGGTCTTCATTATTTACTGACAAGTACACAGTTAGGCATATGATACTTTGTGTGTGTGTGTGCACATGCACAACTACAGTCTACATGCATGCTCATGCATGTGTGCTCACACACACACACAAAACACACACCACACACACACACACACACACACACACACACAACACACACACACCAACACACACACACACTCATAACTCTCTCTCTCTCTCTCTCTCTCTCTCTCTCTCTCTCCTCTCTCTTCTTTTCCTCTCTCTCTCTCTCTCTCTCTCTCTCTCTCATGTCAGTGGGAAGATATAAAAAATTTGGGAATCTGAAACTAATGCTTTTTTTGTACCTTGATACAAATTAGTACTATACCTACATTGAGTTTGAGAGGTGTTGCTTACTTAAGTTACTATCAGAATTTGGTGCTAATGATGCTAGCACCTACCCTGTAATGCTGCTGCAGTAACTAGCTTTTTTCCCCCTTTCCTCCAGCGGGCTTAGTCAGTAGCGAACCTTGTAAATGATTTTAATTGGATCAGAACTTGATATAGCTATTAGGCATGGAGGAAGTTGAATCACAACACCCTGTGCCTCATCCCCCCTCCCCCCATGAAGGAGAAAGGTTTCCCTATTCTCATGGTCCTATCTTTTCCACCTTTCCTGTCTCCTGTCACTTTGATCTTGATTGATCATAATTAATGCTTCCGGTTGGTAAGATCACTGGCAATCACTGTCAGCTACTGAGCTACGTTTGGAGATTCAAACTGAGAGGGATGGAAGTGGGCTCCTCAGCCTGGCTTCTAGCACACCTTGTCTGCTCCTTCATCATCCCCTCCCCCTCTTCTTTCTTTCCCCCATCCCTCTCTCAGTCTCTGCTCCTTTTCCTTTTTTCTCTGTTTAGTCTATTGGGATAGAGCTCTTTGTGCAAAATCAAGCTGAGAAAAGAGCATATAAACATTAAAACATATTACATACATACATGTATGTATCATTGTATGTGTATATTTATAATAATACTTAAAAGTATTTGTAATAAAATTACCTATGTGTATTTATTATTATTATTATTATTCTAACCAGCTGTTATCATATGTGCAGTTGCACTGTTTTAATCGGGAACTTATCCATTATCTTGCAAAGTCTGTAAATTGTAAATTTCAAATTGTGATTGTGTGAACAATGATTTTGAAGGAAACATGACATGATAATGTTGCTGTAAAATGGTGCTGTACAATGTAGATGAGGTGTTGATTTGATCAACTATCGACCAGAGCTAGAGAGAGAGCTACAAATAACAAATGGATGTTTGAAGATAACTTTTTGTTTTTGTCCTGTAATGTAATTCATATGTTAGCAACTGTGGCATCTGAATAAATTTTTAAAGGCTGTAGTTGGACTAGAACCTCCTGATCCCCTCCTGGCAGTACTCCTTTACTCTCATGGTTCCATAACATTAACAAGTCTGAGTATCTAGCTCTGTCTTCAGCTTTCTCATATGAATACTCTTTTCCTCCATGCACTATATAGTTCTGCACAGTGCTAAATCAAGAGATTTTTTAGAGACTCAATGTCTCACTCTCACTAGTCTCAGTCTTTCTCACTTTGCTTGCAAGAGTACACGTGCGTGCACGTACACACACACACACACACACACACACATACACAGTAACACATACCAGGCAGCACTGACTTGAATGCAATATAGAGGACTTCTCCAGAGTTGGTAGCTCGAGAGGGTGCAACACCAAGCCATTTAATTATTTATGGCACACACACACAAATATTTTAGATCTGGATAGATCAATCATTTACAGGTCTACACTACAGCTCTGTCAAATATTCTTGATTATCACTCATCAGAGTCAGTTGCAGACCTATACAGGCTATAGGCTATACTAATGATATACCACTTCACTTCAGGAATAAATATTGCGATCATTGGTGCCCACTCTACTCCACCAAAAGTTCTGAAATCTTGCACACACGTTAAAACCTATTCCTCCTGTAATGAATAATTAATCAATTTGTGCCAGTGGGAACAGATGACAACATTTACAGAAAACTGAGAATTGCATGACCACATGGGAACTGGATGTAAGAAAGCTTTTGAGAAAAGTTGAGGGTGTATGCCATTATGGTCCTCAAAATAAAATAATTTAAATTTAAAAAAGAACACACAGTCACACACATCACACACACACACACACATACACACACACACACACACGCTGACTAAAAGAATTTTCCTGTGTTCAATTGTGATCATATTAATGATATTCTCCCTCCTTAAATTACATGTTTATCATCAGCATCAGTTTGCTCATTCAGGAGTCATAATTAATTATAATACATGTACCCAGTAACCCTGTGCACTATACAGTGATACTCCATACCTTGTGCTCTTAGTGTTTCCATTAATTAATGAGTAGGCATTATCCACCAAATGCTGACATAAATTAAAGGAGTTTTAAGATAAATTAATAATAATATGCACATAACATTACATAAAGTCATGTGTACATTTCATTGTGCATGAAGGGGACAGGCTTACCATTTCAAGGCATTTGTTACCAAGGCACTTACACTGTTACAGTTTGCACACAGTTGATTAGGTACAATAGATGAAATTACTATCTAGAGCTCTCTGATCAGGTAGAATCTAGTGAAATGACTAGAACTCTTTATCTTAGTTTGAGTTTAAAATTTACCAGATGTTGCCAATACTGGCAATAGTTTAAGTTTAACAACCCATGACATGACTTTCAAGATCAGAGTAGCTCTAAAGGCAGTAAGAGCTACAGAAGTCAAAACACTCTATCCAGTCAGTTTGTGAACAGGTCTGTTAATTGTTATTGTTAATTTCAAAGAGCAAATTTGCATAGATAGTTTTCTGGAGTGTTTATAAAGTTGAACAGGTTTGAATGATAAGAATTTTAAAAAAGAAGAGATGAATAAATTATTTATATGATCTATTTCAGAGGGGGGTTGTGGGGGGGGAAGAGGGGTAGCTGTGATATATAATGTAGTCTTTTGTTGTGAGTGTGCATGTCATGCTCCATTTCCTCGACAAGTGGGATATTGCATTCAACTGCCTGATCCTGCGTAGTTGATTGACACATTTTGTTCCCAGGCAAGCACAGTGAGCGACTGATGTATCATAACAGTGGCTTTTCAAAAGTGGGAATTGCTGTTAGCTCTGTTTGATGGTTGAAAGTACAGAGATCAACAGCAAACATAGACACAGTTCTATTACATTATTAGTAACACCATGACAAAGCATGGATGTGATGGGCAGCACACTCTTTGTGTTATCACACACTAAATTGTGCATGTTTGCTCACATTGGCTTGTTCTTTCATGCACGTGTGTGCACACACTGACACAGATTTTCATAACAGTAACAATGACAAAGCAGTTCCATACTTTGATTGTCCATGCAAATGTAATGTATGCACGCACTCGCAGACACGCATGCACACACACGCACACACACACACATGTATGTTAATTGCTATGCATCATATGCATCATGAGCATTTACAGAGGGAGGATTATAAATGTAATCTCTATTCTAGAGAATTATAGATTAGAAAATTGGATTAGATATTAATATAATAAGATATGAGTTTCTAGTGTTTCTCTTTTTTTCCCCCTTGCAGTATGTGAAATCGCAAATCTTGCATTATGTATTATAAATATGTTAAATTGTAGTTCATAATGAAACTCACTGTCTCGGTCACTTTCACTGTTTCAGTGTCTGTGAAGTATTCACTGGTGTGTGTGTGTCACAGTGTGTGCATGCGCATGCGTGAACACTCGTGTGTGCATCACTGCATGTGCATGTACTACTCTGACAGTGGGCGGTTTAGGGAAAAATAGATTGCATTATTAATATGAATATATTTGAATACTTTGATTAGTGAGCAGCATCACCATTGGTTAAGTAAATGATGGGAAGAAAAAAAATCTTTTAAAGTTTATTGATCATGGATGACGTGCTAAAATCATTGGATCATTGCCAGTTCAGAACAAAACTTTGACTCAGCTATTGGAAATAAGAGGCACTGAGTGCATTTCTGCTGAATGATCTTTTGTTGCGCTGGCTCTCTCTGTTGTTCTTTGTTATTCTATCTCTTTTTCTATGTCCCTTGTCTTTGTCAGTGTGTCTGTGTGTGTGTAACATGTGATGTGTGGGTGGGGTGTAGCCATTGTAGGAACAGACCATGAATGGATTACTGGATTGGATGTGATTTGCATACATGTTCAAGATTATTTTCATTTTCCTGTGTCATAAATTTGTGGTGCATGAATCAGTACGATAATGGAATTTATTTTATGTACATTTTCAAAAGAGAACCAGGAAAAGACTGCAGTTCTCTATTTTTTAATTTATGTCATATGGTTTTTGACAGACTATGCTATCCAAACTGTATTGATATGCAATGTGTGTTAGTGTTAATAGTTATTAAGTTAGATGCTTTTATTTTTAACCAAATCCTTTTTTTTTTTTAAACTTAGGTCATGGTATTCATCTGATGCTTGATGCATGCATGTTGACAATGTTGTGCATATCAATTATCATTATATTTGATGAATTCATGAAGAAATGACATAGCAATAAAACTAAAAAGTAAAAGCGAATGATATGAACTCTGTGACTTGATCTATGAACACATTTTCATTGCCAACCCAGACACAGGCATAGTGAGTAAAATCCTTCACTTCTAGGTGGTGGACTGATTTGGGTGTTATGCATCCATGTGGTATCACTATCAGTTGAGTTGTACAGACTGACTGACTGAGTATAGATGACATCAAGAATTTGGTCTTAGAGAATGGGTCATGGCATATAATTTTAAAAGCGCTACTTGAAGAGTATGAGCGCATATGAGCACACATTTGCGTGGGTGGAGGAGGAGAGGAGGGATGTCATTGCAGGCAATATTGTCAGTACTAGCGCAATGAATGCCTAGTATTTTGTAACGTTTTGTTCCTGTACCTTTTTATTTTCTAAAATATGAACGTGAAAATGAAAGAATGGATGGTATAGTAGGTGAAGTAATTTATTTGTTTGATGTTTTATGATTTTATTTTTTTTAATTCTTAAAACATTCTTTACCTAAGTGTGCGTGCATGTGTGCATGAGTGTGTGTGTATGTATGTGTGTAGTTTGTATTTTCCAGTGTATTATTTTATTGGTTTTTCTCTTTTTACTGACCAGTACAATTTATTGGTAAAGGTTGCAATAATGTAGTATTATTAAGAAATTTGTTATTAGATAGATGGCTTGATGAAAGAAAGCAAATGCATTGCTCATTCAATGTTCCATCTGGAAATAAAAATTTGACTTGACAGTTGACTTGACGTCACACACATACACACACACACACACACACACCACACACGCATGCCCAAAGTCACACTATTATCTGTAATTGTCAGCCCCCCCCCCCCCCCCCCCTCTTCATTTTCTCCTATTTTGCCATTGACAGTGAACAAGTTTTTGTTTCTTTGATTTGTTGTTGTTGTAATGCATTTGTTGTTTTGTTTAGGGTTTTTATTTCAATAACTTTAAGTTTAAAAAGAACAAATGATCTTTTCAGAGTCTGTTTATTCTTGTTGCCCTTTTCTTTGCTTGAAAGTGATCTTGGTAAAATCATCTCTTGAAAATAAAAAGCTGCCAAACCATGAATGATCTTGTCATTTTGGAGAAAAGTTAAGCTTTTGATGAAATTAGAACCATGGATCATATATAGCTCACTTGCAAGATAAGGGCGTTAGCAGTAGACCACCAAACAACATTTGGAATTTCATTCTTCAGCAACATCCTGCTAATCTTGGAATTTATAATCCAAGTCTTGACCCTGGTCCTGGGTTCTTGTTTACTTAAGTTTTAACTTGTGCAAACAGGAGTGGCCCTGTAATACATGTACATGTATGGTTGTACTGGGTGAAAATAGCTGTTGGTTTCTTAGGTATATGTGGTGAAGGCGTGTACTATAGAAGTACTTAGGCATGCATCGTGTCGCCTGTTTATTTCATCATGGTAATGGGAGGAATGGGTGGAGTGACTTGTGATGTATTTCTTACACTTTTGTTGATCTGTACAATACAAGAACACTGGAGTTCAGAAATAGAATGCTCTTACTCATAGTTAAATAGATTTCCATGCAATTGGAGTCCCCAGTGGGCAAAACCACTTTTTAAAATACGAAAATGGAAAAGAAGAAAAAAAATGGTGCTTGAAAAATCACACACACAACACACACAAACACACACACACACACACACACACACACACACACACACACACACACACACACACACACACACACACACACACACACACACCAACACACAACACAACAAAACACACACACACACACACACACACACACACACACACACACACACACACATACACACACACACCACAAATACAACAAACACACATGCACACACCTTGTGTGCATGAATGCACACACCTACCAATTTCATGTTAAAGAGGACCAGTACAAGTATTAATACCAATACACAATTGAATTAGTAAAAACTTGCTGTTTGTTGACAAGGATTGAATTACAAGTATATATATATCACATTTATGATACGGCTGGCCTACCACGATGACATAAAACAATAGTTTTTGTGTTGAAAATCCCGTCTTTTTCAGTTTCCCTCCTTCATTTCGCCTTTTCCTTCCATCCTTCCTTATGCCTCGTGTCACCCCCTCCTTGAGTGGCTACATTCTTGACATTTTCAGTCTACATGCTTGTGGCCAGTGTAGGTGATAAGTCAGTGTGCAGCATAACTGTGCCTCCTAAGGTTGATATTTTATTTGTTAACTCAGATTCATCAGTATAGGTCATAAAAAATCAAACAGGCACAGCAACAGAATCTCACATCTCCACTTATTCCCCTCTCCCCTCCACCTTTTTTGTGTGTTGATAATGAAATGGTAAGGCATATCAAATTATCAGGTAAAGTGCAGTTTTTATTCCTTTCAGTTTCAGCTTTCACCCTATCTTCACAGAAAAGTTGAGCACATTCCAGTGCATGGCCAGAGCATGCACAGTCTACCATAGAAAACAACCAACCCATTTTTAAGTGTGCTAAGGTTGCCAGCTTAGAGGGTTTTGCAATCTGTTTTTTTAAACATGATTTCTCACTTAAAACAGAAAGCTCTCCTTTTCTTAACATGGTTATTCACTCAAAATGGAAACAGCTTGGAAGAGTAGAGTACAAAATAAGAGTGCTCAGCATTCAGCATTTAGACCGTAGTGTACCCCTTCAATGAGGGACTTACATAATCAACAGACAACACTCTGCAGTGTCAGAAAATTAGAAAAGCTTATTCATTAAAGTCAAATATTTTTTTATAAAGTAGTTCCACTTCCAAACCTTTTGTTGCTGAATTCAAAGACTTTACAGAACCGTTGGAGTGTTGCTCCACTTGTCCACTGTCTTTGTTACGAGGTCAACCGATTAATATTTATATTGATAACCATTGTTAAATAACAATTGTCTGTGGCCAGAAAATGTGGGGAATAACATCATCATTAGGAATGTCTAATTGGCACTTGGATCCAGGCCTTTATTACAGGAAAGACCTTTTCCTCTGCCCATTGGCGTCTGGAAACGATAACCACAGGGCCAGCCTGTGTGTAAGAGGCCACTTGGTGCAGGAAATTATTAACCTTGCCCACTTCAATCGCACGTCAAAACCCAGACCTGTGCTGGTCATGTCACATGTACTGTAGGCAGCCTGTGGCCAGTGTGGGTGATTAGTGGCCAGCTCACTTTGATGGAGGAGATCCTACTTCTGTACTTTGCTGCTAGTATGTTGCTAAGAGTAAGATTAATATCTGGTGACTGGGACCCATAACTTGCACCATGTGGGGAAAGGCCTTTGGTCACACCCATTGAATAAAAAATATTTCCAAACCAAAACATGTATGGCTCAAAAGCTTCACTGAGAAGAGAGACCAAAGTTTTATCTTTATTAGGGGTGTGACAGGGAGAGGGCCACAGTACTGAACTTCTAACTGAAGGAGGGAGAAAGAGGAAGATAAGAGGAGAGGATTGGGTGGAAGGTTTAATTCAAGACTGGTTTGTGAGCAGAAGACTGGGGGAAGTGTGAGGGGTGGGAAGGCTGTACCGTTTAACTTTCAGTTTCAAGTAAAATAACTTGTTTTGGAGATACTGAAGCTACACATTGTTTCGGGGAGCAGGGCTTTTTGTTGTTTTTTTTATCAACTTAACTGCAATTTTTAAAAAAAAGTCCTTTGTTGTTGTTTTTTGTTGTTGTTGTTTGTTTTTTTGTTTGTTTTGTTTTTGTTTTTTTGGGGGGATGGGTGGGTGCGTGTTCCTAGGTTAGAGCTCTGAGATTCACCTATTATGAGAATTTGCATTTTATGCCACTGTTTACCCACCATTAAGGTAGTCTGCATTCTGACTTTAGGGGTAATGTCTAAAAATGTCACTAGTTAGTAGTTAGTAGTTTGCATGCAATTTGTAAATTTTGTCATCTGTTGCCACTGGCACACCATAGCCTAGTCTTCTGAAAGGCAGAACAGGTTTTCTTTTAATGTGTGCACAAGATGTTGTGTGTACATTAGCATGTGGAACCTTGGTTTATTATAGTTTCATTCAAAGGTCTCTTGGGGAATTGGAGTTGGCACTGATGTTAATTCCAGGGGGGAAATCCCCTTAAATGGGCACCTCATTGATGGCTCAAACCCAGGCCATCGGATCAGTAGAGCTGCACTCGGACCACTGGGCTGTCCTGTTCCCCCAAGTTTCATAATGACATAATTATTAATTTATGAGTTTGACTTCAATCCATCCTGTCATCATTGCAACAAACAAGCCCCTAGCAAAAGGCAGAAGCCACAATATTAGGAAAACCAAAATATGCTTCAAGGTCATCTTGTTCTTTCTCAGATGTTTTATTCTATAACTTAGTTTATTGTTGTACCCCAGCAGCTGTTGGCAGGCCCATCTGTCCCCCTCCTCCAAGGGAAGCTAGGGTTGCATGGCTGACAATCTTAATCTTCTTATTATTAATGGTTTGATGGATGGTACATGACACCAAAGTGTGGGGGCAGAGATTGATTGTGTCTTTTAAGGGCAGTATTGATCAATTGATTTTGGGAATTATTTCTTCTCAGTCAGTGAGTCATTGAAATAGGTGTTTTTTTCTGTTTGTGAGTTTTACTGACAGTTTTGCAGTCATATCCTTTTGTATTAATTACTTTAGTTCTGTATAAAGTGAAGAGCATTTTAGAAGAGATGTGTCTTCTCTTCCTTTCTGTTTTTTTCTTTTTCTTTTTTAATTATAAGCTATTGAAATACAAAGTGAATGAAGGTGGAATATCTGCATACTAAACCTCCATGAAGTGAATAGCAGGACAGAAAGCTTTCGAAGGCCTCCTCCATCAGTAAATTCCTCTGTTCAGTATTATCTATTGAGACAGCATTTTGGCTTTGTCCATAACTCTCAAGGTTTTCAGTAACTTGGCAAAAATTAAATCCAGAAACCTTGGGAAAGGCTTGGTTTATTTTTTTAAATTTTTTTTATAGCAGTTTTGTAGTCACTTTTCTTTATCTAAGCCTTTTATAACTTGTCTAGTATATCACAAACAGCTATCAGTGTAGAATGTGTATTCTTTGTGAAAGAAAGAGTACTGATTGCATTCTGTTTGGAAATAAGAAATTGATTAAATCAATAAATGTACCATGTCCCAAAAAATAGTGATGCAGCATTTCTCTTTCTTTCATTTTTTTCTTCTTCTCTCGCACCCCGCGCCCCCTCTTTTTTTTTTTTTTTTTAAATAGAGAAAACAACAGTGGCAGTATGAAGACAGCTTTACAAATTAATGTTCTGATGTTTTGACTTGTCTGATTTCAGGATGATGATCATGACTGCAACTTAGAGGTAGAGGAAGTCCTCAACTTAGACACAGACGATGAGCGAAGAGAGTATGCTTTGGTAAGTCCCTGTAGTGTGTGTGTGTGTGTGTGTGTGTGTGTGTTTGTGTGATGTGTGTGTGAGAGAGAGAGAGAGATATGTTTTAAACTTGGTGGAAACTGTTTAATTAATGACTTGTCTGGCCAGGTGCAGCATGTCTTTCTGTATATAATGTATGTAAAACATTGTAAAGTAGAACTCTCCGTTTGTAAGGGTGTCTATCTTCTCAGTTGTTGTCAACATGTTTTTGTGTTTAATTTTATTGTCAGTATGTTTGCTAATTGCTCTCAGATTTTGTTAATGTATCTGTTTGTCTTTTAAATTTATGCATATTTTATGCAAAAGCTTCATTTTGTGGAACTTACTAGGGAGGTAAGTTGAAAAAGAATCGACAAAGTCCATAAATTTCCAAACCTCTTTTGTCAGCAAGTACACTTGCTTGTTTAAGTCTAAGATAGGTGGAATGACTTTTTTTCCTGTTCTTCGTGTTAGAGCTTCAGGGATTACCAATGGTGAGATTTTTATGAAATGTATACTTGATCCACCTTTAATGAAGCTGCATTCAAACTGTGGGGATGATGTCAACATGACACCATTCGAACTGTGGGGAAGATGTCAACATGACACCATTCGAACTGTGGGGATGATGTCAACATAACATCACTCATCAGTGTCCATTTGTTTTTTGAAAAATAATGTTGTTGTCAATTCCTTCTGACACACAATGGCCTACTCTTCTGAAAGGTGAAACAGGCTTTTAATGTGGGTGCATTCTCTGTGTGTTGGCACATAGGACCTTGGTTTTATACTCAGTATAATTTATAGTCTCCTCTGATTGACTTTCGAGGGGGTTATGGATTTGGTGCTGTCACGCAGAAGATCTTGCCTGTTCTGCCTTTCGAAAGGGTAGGCTATTTAATGTATTTATTTTATGCTGGTAGGAACAAATGATAAAATTTACAAAATCACATGCATATATAACTAGGGTCTATATAATTATAAAGCACACATGTGCTTATTCCATTACTCTTGAAATTAATGATGAGTGACAGAAAAGAGGAAATTTTGAGCACAGAATTTCCAGGTGGGGATGCTATAATTTATTCTAACACAGTAACAGGCCCCCGGCATCATCACAGGGGAGAAATTAAATGATTTGTAGTTCACACACACACACACACACACACACACACACACAACACACACACACACACACACACACACACACAACACACACACACACACACACACACACTCTCTCTCTCTCTCTCTCTCTCTCTCTCTCTCTCTCTCACTCACTTCTCTCTCTCTCTCTCACTTCTCTCTCTCTCACTCACTCACTCACTCACTCGCACGCACACACACACACACACACACACACACACTCGCGCGCACACACACACACACACACACACACATACACACATACACACATACACACACACACACCAGTGTGTGTATATCTATATATTATATATCATTATATATGTATACACACACAGTATGACTATGTATGCACTCTCACAGTCACTCACTTGTGTTATAAAAGAAGATGACCTCATGATAGAATGGCAGCATGTCAGAAAGGTTGTCGGGTGAAGTACTTGTAATAAAAGCCAAGGGTCTGGCATTGTGTGAAACTAGGACGTCTATACTGTGTGGCTGACTTGGCAGACAGTCCTGTGTTGATCTCTGTCTGACTCTGAGTGTCTCTCTGTGTCTCTGTCTGTCTCTGTCTGAATGTCAGTCTGTTGCTTGCTCTCTCTCTCTCTCTCTCTCTCTCTCTCCTCTCCTCTCTCTCTCTCCTCTCCTCTCTCTCTCTCTCTCTCTCCTCTCTCTCTCCTCTCTCTCTCTCTCTCTCTCTCTCTCTGACCATAGGAATACCAGCACCCTTGCTGACCTTATGATATAGAATGGCAGCATGTCAGCTAGGTTGTGGGGTGAAGCACAATTATAAAGGCCAAGGTTCTGGCATTGTATGAAACTAGCATAGTCTAGATAGTATACTGTGTGGCTGACTTGGCAGACAGTCCTAAGCTTAATCTCTAGGCGTCTCTTTCTGAGTTTTTCAGTGTTTGTCTGTCTCTCACTCTGTCTCTGTTTCTGTCTCTCTGTATTTCTGTCTCTCCCTCCCTCCCCTCCCAGTCACACTCTCAGTCTCACTCTCTGTGGATCATACAAAACAGTTGAAACACTGGCTGACAAATGTATGCATGCATACATGTGCATTGTATGATATAATAATGTGTTATAAAATTCTGGTAAAAATATACATTATAATACAAAAGATTTCATGTAGAGTGTGTTCGAGGGCTGGATGAAAAAAAATCATTGCCTAATCTATTGCCCTCTGTAAATAAAATATTATGTCATATACATGTATATCATTATCAATCTGTCTTTCTCAGTTTTTCTGTGTCTTTGGTATTCTTTCAGATTCACACAGATCACTAGTAATATTCTTGTGGATCTATTGATTATGTGAACATACTTTTGTACACACACACACACACACACACACACACACACACACACACACACATAATATATATATATTATATATATATATATACACACACACACACACACACACAGAAGAAATGCATACTTGCTCACAAGTGTGTGGGTATGTGAATACATCGTGTGCCATAAACTTCTTTTAAATTTATCATATCCAGTACACTTGACAGGTGCAGAGGATGGGAGATATATTTAAACTAACATTCAGTGCATTTGGCAATATATTATTTGTGTGTACAGAAAGTGCAGATTGTTTAGAACAAGATCGTGGTATATTGCCACCCCCAAATGTTTGTGCTTTATTTTCTGTTGAAAATAACAGATTTGAAGCAGTTCCATGGTTACACACTTTTGCTTCATAATGTTTGTTGACTCACATTCAGGCTGTCATAGTGTCAAGCATGCATGTGTGCACACACACAGAGTAGTAGTAGTAAAACTAAAAGGTGAAAGATTTTCTCATTATTTGAAGAGAAACCAGAGACACACAGAGAAATACATACACATGCATGCCCGTGCGCAGACACAAATGTGTAACACACACACTCTCTCTCTCATACACCACACACACACACACACACACACACACACACACACACACACACACACACACACACAGGTTCACTCTCACTCTCAATTGCTATGCCTGTATCTGTATAAAATGTATGTGTAAACACAAACACATGCAGTATTTTCACATGCATGCATACAAATTCACACTCAAACAGAAAAAACCCATATGGCCTAGTCACACTTCAGTCACAATGCACACACAAATGGCATGCGCACACACACACGTTTGTGTGTATATGTGCATAAAACATTGGTGTACCTGCATTGGCAGCCTACCAAGAGTGTGACAGAGAGAAGTCTTCTGACAGTTTGTGGCTAAGCCATGTTCAGCAGCACTGATTATACGCCCCCACCTCCAGTTTACACACATGTATGCACACACACATACACACACACTTTTTGCTCCTTCCATCACCCTCCCTGTTGACTCCAACCCCCCCCCCCCCCTCCCTTCCTCTTGCCATCTCCATGAGTATGTATCCCTACTGTTAGTGTTTTATTAGTTAATGTGCTGACCATCCTTGTGATTTATATTAGCAATTTTTGATATGACAGGGCGTGGAGCTATAAGTTTATGATGACTTTTTGATGTGCATGTCACAATGTTTCATCCTTGTTGTTAATCCTGTGGTCCTTAATAATATTACTGTAGATAGAAGAACAAGCCTTGTGAGGAAGTAATGGGAGGCAGCTGCTGGGTCTCTTGTATGTGTCCTATCGTCTCTTCTTCAGTTCTTGCTTATCCCTGTTCTCTTGTCTTCTTTCTGTCTCCTCCAGTTCATATCTTGACAGACAATGGGTCATGGACCCTGGTCTCACACACCACACACACACACACACACACACACACACACACACACACACACACACACACACACACACCCTCTCTCTCTACCCCCCCCCCCCCCCTCTCCTCCCCATCCTCCATCCCTTCACCCCTCTGTTGTCTCTCTCTCTCCCTCCCTGTCCCTCACTCCCTCCCTCTGTTGCTGGACCATCCCAGGATACTGTGGCTGTTAAATATTACGATAATGTTTAGAACTGTGACTGGGCATGAAGCTGTCAGTTTAAATGTGACCTTTTGGTGTGGTATGCCACATGACAGAGTGGTGGCGTCTGCTTGTGGCTGGTCAAGTAGCACATGCTGTGACAGTGTAAAATGTTTGCAATTGGAATTAGCTGGGTGGGTCTGTCTCAGTGTCTATGTGTGTCTGTGTCTGTTTCTCCCCGTCTTCTTCATTTGGTAGTGTTACCCCTCTCTTTAGTATTGTTTTATACAGATCTACACACATGCTGTCATGCATGTATGCTGCATGCATGCGTGCACACAACCACACACACACTCAAACAAATATATATATATATAATATATATATATATATATATATATATTATATCACACATGCAGTCTCTCTCTAGCACTGTAAAAAACGGTTTAATGAAATGAATGAATGAACATACACTGATAGTGATACAGTCATGCAGTAATGCATGCATATAGTTTGTGTACTCTCTCTCGCTCTCTGAGTCTCTCCCTCTCTCTCCTCTCCTCACACACACACACTCCCAGCACACTCACATTTTTATGAGAGATGGATGAAATGAAGCTTGTATCAGCTTAACCTTTTGTCCTCAGGTTGTTTGTGACTTCACACTGAAACTGCACGCACGTGCATGCGCACACACAAACACACTCACTCACTCACTCACATGGACACACACTCACATGTGTGTACACACACACACATACTAATACACACGCTCTGTTGAGTTTATCTTTTGACAGGAAGAAGGTGGGTGGATGGCGTTATTTATTCATTTTTGTTCACCAAGGGTGAGGTTTATGCGTATCTTCAGTCTTTATTCTTTGACATTCATTGATGTAAACTAATTGCTGTGGCCTACACGGAAATGCTATGCTATATGGTGTGATGTTGAGATTGTCTTCAGCCATGACAGGCTCTTAGTCTTTAGTCTTATCATAAAATCTGCACTTTGCTGACATTAAGATTAAGATTTATTTCATACAACTTTACAAGTTTTATAATGAATCATTCAGCAGGCACCGTCAGTGGTAATTCTTTATCTTGTACTTTTCCAACTCTGCCTGAAGCTGTATTGCGATTTTATTTTGCACTTGCAAGGAAGTGTTGACTTCGATTGAATAGATCTCCTGCCTGTCCTCATGACAGAATGCCTTCATGGAGCTGTCAGTTTATGATGACCTATGGTTTGGTTACACATGTATCAAATACATGTATGTCTCCATGTGGCAGCGTCATTAATATGTCTTCAGTCATTAAGCCTGTACTGTGAGTAATTTATAGGGCTCACTGGGGTCCATGTGCCATTTAGGAGGAGTGTGTGTGTCTGTCTGTCTGTCTGTCTGTCTCAGTGTCTGTCTGTATGTCTGTCCCTTTTCTTCTTTTTAAAAAAAAAACCACGTGTAATCTTAGTCCTTTTAATGTATTACTACTATTACTAGTATTAGTGTATTTATAATTAAAGTGTCAAGAAAGGCTCAGTTAAATGACCTACAAAAGGTCATGAATTATGCTTACACAACACCCATTTAGGAACTGAAAATGTGAGTGGTGTGTGTATATAATATATAAATTAATAATAAAATCTCAAAGTAAAGTATGTTCAATTTTCAAAAAGTTTCCAATTTTATACAAGCCCTACAAAAGTAAGTCTTGTCAAGTCAGTTGTATTCTTCGCTTGTACTTGTTGGGAATTGTTTTGTTCTTCTTCTTCTTCTTTCCTTTTTATCCTTCTTTCTTCCCCCCTCAGATTCCTGTTTTCCTCCTCCTTCTCCTTTCATTCGTTCTTTTTTTTCTCTCTCCTCAAAATGTCTTTTTTGTGTGTGTGTGTGTGTGTGTGTGTGTGTGTGTGTGTGTGTGTGTGTGTTGTGTGTGTAAAAGTCTAAAACACTGCTGCAATCAAAGCTGCACCATTAAGTAGTCAGTTGCTTTATACATGTGCACATGCAGTAACTCAACGACTGCCTACAGGCGAATGTAAGTTGGCCTCGCACACAGCACTTAGACTATAAAATCTGGCAATATCTAGATTATTCCATCCCACCATGCCATGTGTGCAGCTTGCTCTTGCCTTGTGCAAACTGGATAGACTGTACTTTCTTTTTTTTTTCTTTAAAAAAAAAAAGTGTTACTTGACTCTGTATGACTGTAGGGCAGTGTGTTTGTACTGGGCCTGACAAAATATTTGCGGTAATGACTCAGGCTGCCAGTGGCACAGAACATACCTATCCAGGCTATTGTCTGTGAGGTTATGGTGGTGCTCAGAGTTTGTTGACCATTTTTCTCGACTTTTTTTCCAGCCTTTCCTGTTTATTCTTTCTTGCTCCCTCCCCCCTCCCCCCCCCCCCCCCCCTCTCCTCTCTCTCCTCTCCTCTCTCTCTCTCTCTCTCTCTCTCTCTCTCTCTCTGTGAGAGATTATTTTCAGTTGCTATATTTTTCAGCCCATTTTGGTTATTCTATTTGCTCCATCCCCCTCCCAACAAATAAAATTATAAATCCCCCCCCCCCCCCCCCAAAAAAAAAAATTTTTTTTTTAAAAAGAAAAGCAACTAACAAAACAACCAACAAAAAAACAAGCAAACAAAACAACAAAATCTTTAAAAAAAACTAACTGTGCGACTGCTATTCTTAAAAATTTCACATGTGCACAAAAACAGTATAATTTGAAGCCAGTGGTGACAGCACTGATATTTTAAATGCTCACTGTTCCTCAGAATGAATACTCTGCGATTCTTCATGTTTGAACCTCTCCAGTAGTAGTATTTTGAGTATCTTAGTGGCAGAGTAATTTATATGATATGAATGCTCATGTAGGCCACTTATTAGTAATCTCTGGATACTATGTCATGAATACTCACAGGTGTGAGTCAAATGATCTTTTAAAAAAAAAAGTTAAGCAAGCAAAACCTTCAATGTTACTATTAATTTCCAACATTCAGATAGTCGGCAATAATAGATTTTTAACATTTATTTGAGTGTGTATTTTTCATAGAAAAGATAGGAGGAAAAAGACAGGCATCATGTGGTGAGAAAACCTAAAAGGATACTGCACAGAATGTGATGTACATTTGAGTAGGCTGCGTGCCCTTTCTCAGTTTCAGTAGCATGAATCATACCCCAGGGCCGCCTGGGTATTATTGCACACGAGGCCAGATTACATTTGAATATAAGGAATTTCCTTGTTGGTGTATAGATTTTGCACTTTTCGGCTGATTATTTTTCAACAGATTGCACACATGACTCGTTATATTATTGTGCTTATTTTGCACTGTATGTGCCCTCTCTCTCTCTCTCTCTCTCTCTCTCTCTCTCTCTCTCTCTCTCTCTCTCTCTCTCTCTCTCTAACCAGTGACATGAAGGATGTGAAAAGAACAGCCTAGAGGACCTATTTATCACAAGGATGACCCAATGAAGATGTATACTCACTCAGGTGGACAAGAAGAATGCCAGGTATTTCAGACCTTGATTAAGTCAAAAGGGCAGCACAGAGTGGGGGGGGGGGGACTAGAAATGAGATGAAAAATACGAGTTCATGGACAATAACAAAAAATATTCAGTTGACATTAATTTTAACGATGTAAACTAATCGCCATGGCCTACACGGAAATGCTATGCTATGCTATATGGTGTGATGTTGAGATTGTCTTCAGCCATGACAGGCTCTTAGTCTTTAGTCTTAATAATTGTTTTCACTCATGACAAGCTCTTATCATAAAATCAGCACTCTCCAGGGCATGCTCTTACTTAGTATAACGACATGCACTTTCCTCCTGTAAAAGGAAAAAGTCCTCTGAAGTCGGGAGTATGGCTGCCTGTGTGGCGAGTTACTAGAAAGAGTCATACACACAAACTTCTCATCCAATGAACTTACTTTAGTCTGACAGTGATCCCCCGCCTGGGTGAGTGCATGTTCTGGGTGACCCCCGGTATTTTTAAGCTGGGGAACGTGCAACAATAATATCGTCTTCAGATTTGACAGTGTCAGAAAGGACGAGGTTGCCAAGTCGGAAGGCAGTGAACAAATTATTGATTTGGGGAGACATCAGCGCGGCGGCAGTGACCGGAATTGGACACGTACATCTCGATTTTATTCACCGATCCACGGCCCGGAGACGTGTTCATGCATTTTGCATCATCACTTCTTAGAAACCTAGCTCAAGTCAAGCTGGGTTTCGTGGGACTGTATGTTTTGTTTGGCTTTTTTGGTTTTGTTTGTTGCTCAAGAGGTTTTCTTAACAGAATGTTGTACATCGGTATATATTATACAGTCTTTACCGAGACCACCTCGTGTGTGTGTGTGTGTGTGTGTGTGTGTACATTTCTGTAACTATGAATATGCGCACAGTGTTCAGTCAGAGGCGTCGTGGGTGTATACACCCCCCACCTCCCCTTCTTTTCCCCCCCTTCTTCTCCACTACCTCCCCATCCAAAGAGCAGTTGAGAGACATATGTAACAGTTCTGTTAAGCCATGTATGTACCTGTTAATGACATTTGGCGTGGGTACCATTCCGCTAACATAGGAAACTTTCATCTTCCCCGCAGATGATATAGTTCGCTCTTTGTGCGGGCGGCTGGCTCAGATTCCAATAGGAAGAACAGACCTGGCAAGTAGCACGTGCATGCTCGGCTAATCATCCGCGTTGCAGATGTGGCAAATGGCGTGGGAGCGTAGAAAGGTCGCCAGCATAACGTCGGGGTAAATGCATCCCCGGTATTCCCGCTGAAAAGTTGTTCGAGCCAGTGGGGAGCAAGAGTAGCACCGTAGTGGTTTGGAGATAAGATGGAAATTTGAGAAAGGTAAAATATATGGCAGGCGCAGGCTTCAAGACCCGTTTTTTTTCGGTCTTCCCTTTACTTCATCTTCGATCGCTCAGCCTCTCACGCTTACTCATTACAACTCCAGCATGGTGGTGGTGGTGCCCGGTGTGTGTGTGTGTAACTGTGTGTGTGTTGGTGGTGCCCGGTGTGTACACGTGTGCGTGCACCCCCCCCACCCCCCCATCTCCCGCTCCATAACACACATGCCCCTCAAGCTATTACTGTTGACATTGACATATTGTGATTTCAACATTTGACTAATGATTCGAAAGAATGTTCTGTATCAGTTATGATTGAGCATTTGCATAAAAATGTTACTGTGGAAAAGAGCCCGAGGTTGTGTAAAAACTTCCTACTCCAGGACTTTTCAAGATTGCTTGACACAGTCATGTCATCGCACTTGTTGTTTCTGGCTTTTAGTACTTTGAAATACAGTTGATGGTTATCGCTTATGCTTTTGTTTTAATGTCTCCAGTCTAATGAGGGAATGAATGAATAAATGAATCGGCGATTGTTAAAGTTCATGAATATCCTCCACATCAGTAGGGGTGATCACAGTATATTAATGAAAGTCTTATATTATGGTAAGGTATATTATTTGAATTTCCTGTGGGATTTTTTTCCACTCACACTCCCGGGCGCACTTGCTCACAACTCTCTGTCTCTCTGTCTCTGTCTCTCTCTCTCTCTCTCTCTCTCTCTCTCTCTCTCTCTCTCTCTCGCTCGCTCGCTCGCACGCACGCACGCACGCACGCACACACACACACACACACACACACACACACACACACACACACACACACACACACACACACACACAGCACATTTTCAAACAGGTGTGTGCCCTCCAGCCATTAATTTTAAAGTGACGTACCTTTTTTTTTCGAAATCTTGTGAAGTAAAACTGTTGGAATCGATTGAGTACTTTCAGCATTTGCATGAAAACGTCGTGAAAATGTGAGAAAGGGCCTTGGGCCTCATGTGACAGTGGTTTCCTGCAGTGGGGACTGTTAATCCTATGGCACATGCTATCGGTGATGGTAATTCTGGGTTGTCGATTTTAATTAAGGAGATTGTAACGACCAACGGTCGAAGGGAAGTTTCTAACTGGGAAATTTAATGAGGTTAAAATCAAAAGTGCTTCCAAATTTTTAATCTACTGCAGGGGGTGAGGGTGTTATTTTTGGTTGGTACCCTGGTGAATGATTAAAGTTGGATTGAAGCTGCAATTGTAAACAGACTTCAAAACCAAGATAAAATAATGACTCCATCATCATCATCATCATCATCATCATCCATCATCATCATCCATCATCACCATCATTGTCGCGTTGCGTGTTCATTATCGTCATCGTCGTCATCATCATCATCAACAATAACAGTATAGCACTGTTGCTCGGGAGTACGTTCTGCCTACAGTGCAAGCTTTAGCAAGAAACAGAATAATAATAATAATGTATGGAATTTATATAGCGCTGAATCTTGTAAAGCAACAAATCAAAGCGCTCAGATTTTATTTCATACCACTTTAAGTCACGGCAGATTTCTCTCCGTGAAATTCGGGCTGCTCTCCCCGGGGAGAGCGGGAGAACGCGTCGCCACTTAGCGCTGCGCCACCCTTTCACACTTTTTTTTTTTTTTTTTTCTGCAGCTGTATTTGTTTCCCTATCAGAATCAAGGCAAAATGTTTGTATCACGCGAGCTTGTGTTCCTATATTTAACTTTAGTTTTGTCTTTTGTGTACCAGACCTGAATGGGCAGAAGTTTAGATTGAATTCAGACAACAAATTTAAGTCATATCCTGTGGGATTCAGGAAGGGGTGGGCGAATGACTAATGTATAACTGACACTGACTTTAGGTGACGTTACTTTAGGAAGGGAGATATGATATAGCTGACATTACTTGGACGGCGACGTAAGTTTTCTTGGAAGGCCAATGCCGCGAGTCAACTCTTGTCTTGGCACAAATGACAGGTTCGCCCCTCCTTTGGGCTTGAGTGCAAGGCAATGTCTATCAATATCATCATCAGTGACCACCACCATCGTCGTCGTCATCATCATCATCATCATCGTCGTCGTCATGAGCAATGGTATAAGGGCAAATTGCAATTATCGTCATCATCAACAACAGAAGTGCAGATATAATCATCTCAGATTTGAAGTTGTCATACGGCTGTTATAAGTCACTGAAATATAGCAGCTGACATACTAGTTATATATAGGCGCTCCGGCCACTACTTAAGTTGTGCTTCAGATGAAGAACCTGTGGTGTACATTGATGTTTATCTGTGTTGCTGTATCGCCCGTGATGTGCCCATTACGGACCCACCACCAGGACTCATGAAGTAAGGCATGTGAATGTCAGGAAGACGTTTGCTTTTTGATGTTCCACAAGACGATGATTTTGTGAAAGAAAATCTTGTCTTTTATTTTGTTTAAAGTGAAATGATTACCACCAAGATTTGAAGAAAGGTGTTATTTTCCCACATAAAACCCCCCCCCCCCCCCCCCTTTTCTCTCTCTCTCTCTCTCTCTCTCTCACTCTCTCTCTCTCTCTCTCTCTCTCTCTCTTGACGTCATGTCCTCTCAGATATATAGCTTTGCAGTCGGCCAGGTGAACAAAATTGGAATGAATGATTGAATAGATAGTGAGTGTGATGACAGTACTTAGGAAGCCAAAAGGAACATGGCATCAATTCAGAATGTCAGGAGTTGCTGGCTTTTAAACTAACAAAGTAAAATACAAACAAGAACAAGTTTAAAATATTATCATGAGAATTGCACAACTTTCACTCATTTTCTGTTCTTCCTTCCTTCCCCCTTCTGTTCGTCCTTCATTCCCTCCTTCCTTTCTTTCTCTCTAATATGGTAAAAAAAATGTATTAAAAAAATTTTCTACATGACTCTAGGTGCCATTTGATATTCACCCTACCCCCTTCCCTGTACACAGAGAGAGATCAAATTTTGTTTGATTAAAACGAGATATTTTATTATATGATATTATGTGCATGCACCTGTAGACATGTTTTATAGTACTCGAACAAAATGCTGTACTGTGGACTCGATTAATAATTTTTTGTTCATTAAGAAGGGATTTGTATTCAATTGTTTGCAACTCTCTGGATGCGCACGCGCGCGCGTGTGTGTATGCGCGCGCGCATGCGTACACATATATGTATATGTGCGCACATGCATGTTAGCTTATATGCACGATGCACGTGTGTGCACGTGTTTGGGTTTTTTCTCCTGTGTTTTAATCACAAGCACACTCTCAAGCCACACACACACACACACACACACACACACACACACACACACACACTACCCCAGGGTTGACCTAAGTACAGTACAGCTACACTTCACCTCCCCATCACAATGGCATGAACTGGAAGTTATAGGGCAGCCTTTGTCCAAAGTTCTAGTCAATACGGAAAAGTTCACGTCTTCTGTCTTCAGCTTTGGAACATCGATCGGTTTGGAGTCGAGAGGTGGCAGCGAGAACTAAGGAAGAGCTTATGGAAAAATAAAGTAGTGATGTGAAGGTGTTTTGAGTTGGGGGGTTTTGTGCTTGTGTGTGTGTGTGTGTGTGTGTGTGTGTGTGTGTGTGGTTGTTGTTGTTGTTGTTAATGTGTGCCTTGTACTGTTCTTTTGCTCGGTGGAGCAGATAAAAATGGTAGGCAAAGAGGGTGACCTTTTTTTTTTCGGCCTCCCGGTCCAGAATAATGATTGTAAGGAAACTTACAGCTGGCGTGGATAATATGAGGGTTAACTTAAGGGAGCGGTATGATTGCCATTGGGTTTTTCTGGGCTCTTGCGCAGTCTCTGCCTGCGTGCGTCGTGCATTTGTCATTTTGGTATGTTATGATTCCGGAGGTGGGGTTGGGATGGAAGTAGGTCAGGGGTAAGGGGCAGGAGTGGGGGTTGCCGTTTAAGATCAGCGGGGGAAAAGGGAGAAGATGAGAAGAAAAAAAGAAGGGAAGGGTGGTGATGATGGCTGTAATAGGCCACTGTAGTTAATGGTCTTTAAGAAAAAATGAAATTGTGGCTATGTAGAATAATGTGAAAAATGTCGTGTGCTTAGAAAGAAGATTAGTCAATTAAGTGATTTTGAGAGGGAAAGTGAATGTTGGCATTATTTCTAAAAACAATGATTTCTTGACTTTTTTCGCTGAGTTTAAGGAATGGTATAGGTACCTGATTTTCGTCACTCAAAACTTTCATCTTTTGCCCCACTCCCAACCTGAACCACATTTTTTGTATAATTTAGTTGATATGGCAATTTTTGTTTTGTTTTTATTTCATATAGATTTAGGCCCTATGAGTAAGAGCCACTGGGAGAGGCTAGGCTGATTTGTGGGTGACAGCGTTCCATACAATGCTCTATCACAGACAGTTTACACTACCTTTTTCATGTGTGTCTTCTTTTCCTCAGTTCTGCCTCAAGATCTTGTCGACAGGTGTTTTTTGATCTCCTTCTTCCCCTCTCTCCTTGAAGATTTCACACGCGGGCTATCTGTTGTTTGGAAAGTTGCTGTATATTTGTTTTTGTTTTGTTGTTGTTTTTCGTCATTAAAATGTGTGGTATGTTAGTTGCCTCTTTATGTTTGGTCTGCCTTTTCTTCTCTGTCTTTTTAGATTCCATGTGAGAGTTTTCTTGTGTTGATTGTAAAAGGGACCCCAGGTGTGAACAGTCGTTGTCATTTAAGCTTTGATCTTCCTCTTTTGCTCTTTGTTTATTCCATGTGAGGGTTATCTGATATTGGTTGTAAAAGGTTTTACCCCAGATGTGAACCGTCGTTGTCATTTAACTAAGCTTTGATCTTCCTCTTTCTCGCTTTGTTTGTGGACTCCATGTGAAAGTTATCCCGTGTTGATTGCAAAAGCTGGAAAGGGGCTTTCTCAAGATGTGATCTGTTCATTTTCATTTAGCTTTTGATCTGTCTCTTTCGTTCATTCCTTATGGATTCCCGTGACAAGTTCTTTGAAACTAAAGGTTTGTTTTTTTTAAGTGGGACTTTTTTCTTTTAACTACATTAACTTTCCTCTTTTCTGTCTCTTTTTGCTGGTAGCCTAGATTTCATGGGAGTTCTCAGACGTTAATTATAAATTCTTTCAAGTAGTCGTATGTCCCCGGATTGCCTGCCATTCATTCGCTTTTTGACCTGGTGTTTTAGGTTGGTTTGTTGGGTGGTTTTTTTTTTTGGTTATCAGGCGATGTTGTAAAATGGGGGGGTGGGGGTATGTGCCACCTGTCTATCGCCATTGTATTTTTTAACAGATGTTCGCGCCTTTTGTCCTTCACCAGTTGTTTTGAGTCATAGGTCATTGTATATAATTAGTGGCCTTAACCGGCCACTTCAGACTGAGGATCCGGCAGACAGCTGCAATGAAAGGTTATAGTTCTTTCAATCATGTCACAATTCTCCACGGCTCAGATCCGTGGAGCTTTTATGCTCCCCCCTCACACACACACACACACACACTTTTTTTTTTATCTGCCTTTTTTTGTTGTTACCAGGATCTGGCTTGATAGGGTGAATACCGTACACCCCCCCCCCCCCCCCCCCCCCAAAAAAAAAAAAAAAAATTATATATTTATATATATATATATATATATATATATATAATATATATATATATATATATATATATATATACAACTCGTGATCCAGAGATCGCGGGTTCGATCCCCGCTCGGCTCGGTGTTGTGTCCTTGGGAAAGACACTTTACTCCTATTTTCCTCACTCCACCCAGGTGTACAAGTGGGTACCAGCTCTGCTGGGGAAGTATCTGGCGACAGACTAGCGTCCTGTCACAGGGGTGGTGAAAAACCATCAGTTCGCTTAACGCTACAGAAACCGGGATAAGCTCCGGCTCTATGGGCCTTCTGGCTCGAAAGAACATACTTTTACTAATATATATATATATTCAAGGGATTGGGGAAAGGGTGGGCAAGCTATAAACTTAGTAGAGGGAATGATAAAGTGGGAAATGTGTTTTCATGTCTGCAGGAGGGCGGGAAAAAAGATGGGGGGGGGGGTGCGTACGTTCACCACTCCCATTCTGAACTCTCAAGAGTCAAACGCGGAACAGTTCTGGTATGGGAAAGGGGGGGGGGGGGGGGGGGGGGGGGGGGGGGGGGGTGGGGGGGGGGGGGGGGGGGGGGGGGGGGGGGGTACACGCGTACGTATTAAATGAGAGAGGGGGAGAGTGTTTTTTCTGGGATTGTCGTTACAACTACAACGTCGTTCATCGGGTCAACACCCCTCCCTCCCTCCCTCCTCGACAGGCTAAAGCAGTCCAGCTTGACAGTTGGAACAGTCGGTTATGATTGAGCTTCATGCGTGACCCGTCGGCGGTCTGCTTGCAGATCGATAAGGCTGCCAGTCGATACCTAGATACCTTTGGCCATTGGTGAGGAGGGGGGTGGGGGGGGGGGGGGAGTGTGACCTGGAGGTGGGGGTGGGGGGAGGCGATTTGAGAGTAGAGTTGAGTTTAGGGGGTGGTGGTGGTGGTTGAAGTTTGTATACTGTCTCTCTGTCGGTCTTTCTGTGTGTTTAACTGTAATGTAGCTAGAGAGCTAGAGGTGTGTGTGTGTGTGTTTGGGGGGAGGAAGAGGGTCCGGAATCAAATCAAGACAGAATGGGTGGGGTGTCTTTGTCAAGAACTAACCTGGAAGAAGGTGGTGTGTGTGCGCGCGCGCGCGTGCGTGCGTGTGTGTGTTAGAGTTAGTTAGTGAGTGAGTGTGTGTCAGAGAGGGGAGGGGGAGAGGTGTTGCCAGATCAAATCAAGTGAGCAGTAGTGGGTGGGGTATCTTTGTTAGTTAATGTGGTACTTGAAAGTAGGTGTGTAGCTATTTGTATTGTGTGTGTGTGTGTGTGTGTGTGTGTGTTGTATCTAGGTATGTATAGTACCTGCGCACGTATATAAATGTAGCACGCATTAGAGAGAGAGAGAGAGGAGAAGAGAGAAGAGAGAGAGAGAGAGAGAGAGAGAACTCAACTCAATAATTTAATTGTATAGGCCATACAACCCGTTACAAATATGTGGGCAATCAGGAATGACTGGATGTGTTGAATGTGGCATTACAGTAGAACAAAACACATTGTAAAGGAAACATCAGTACATCAAAGCAATCAACAGTGGGTTTCCTAATGACATTAGCGGCGTTTGTTGGCATGATAAACATATCAGAGAGAGAGAGAGAGAGAGAGAGAGATTGGTAGCAGAGGAATAGGTAGAGTTGGTGGAAGAGGCGGTGTACCCTTCGGCATGAACGTAAAGCAGACCTCCATTATATTACGCCCTTATCTGTCTGTATCAAAATAGATACGCACAGACATAGTCATATCTACCAGTGTATAGGTAGGTATACATGGTGGACATCACATGGTATGAGGTTGTTTTGGTTTCACCTAACTGGCCCTTTGCTGACCTTGAACCTCTGCCAGCTCTTGGACTCGGGGCACAAGACTTCGGGCACAACACACACACACACACACACACCACACACACACACACAACACACACACACACACATAGCTGTCAATCACTAAGCAATCAGAGGACACAGTAGCAGTACAGGTCACGTTATGGAGTTAAACCAAGGTGTTTGAGAAAGGATTAAGCTTTTAGGTAGGTGGCCTTGACCGCTTGGCCAAGCTTTCGGTCGCCAAAAATCGTCACATCAATCTTTATAAATACATCGACACGTCAAGTTTGAATTCTGAAGTGACCCCAGGGTTCAGCCTTTTTTCGTTATTTTCTTTTTTAAAGGGATAGCAACTTCCGCGTGTGCGTGCGTGCGTGCGTGTTTGTGTGTGTGTGTGAGAGAGAGAGAGAGAGAGAGAGAGATGGGGGTTGGCTGGGAGAGAGTTAAGTGCAGCCAGCGTTTATTTCAGATGAAAGGGAAATCTGTTGCTTTGTACATGTTTCTTGTAATCTGATAACTCTGGGTGAACTACTATAGCATATGATAAAAATAAAATCAAAGGCAAAAAGACACACAAAAAGGTTAAGAAAGAAGAGTACCACCTTTTCGTGGTCATTGTTTATAGCACAGCTTACTGTAAATGCCACATTGAAATTATCTGCTCAAAGAAACCAAGTAGAAAGTGGTTGCTTCAAAGAGACCTTACATACACACACACACACACACACACACACACACACACACACAAACACACACACACAACCAGAGAAGAGAGAGAGGAGGAGAGAGAGAGAGAGAGAGAGAGAGAGAGAGCATTTTGTCTCATCATTAAAGACACTGAATGTTTGGTGTTTTTTTTTTGTTTTTTTAAAATCCGAGATTTCCCTTTGTTCATGATTTTTGTTTTGTTTTGTTTGGAATAGATCTTTATTTTGAAAACATGAATAATATTCATACACAAATTAAGAGCAATAACAAACAATGATGATTTTGGTGATTTTGTTGTTGTTGTTGTAATTTTTTATTTAGGTCATAACATTGAGATTGCCGTGTCTGGTACTTTGAGTGACTGCTATTACTTATGACGTATGATTAACGCTTCAGTTAATCTGATGACGATTTTTAAGAAATCTGTACTGCAAACCAAGGTAGAGCCACAAACATCATACTTTGACCCATACACTTCCTTTTCATTGGTGAAAGCCCTACAATATCGCTCATATTGACGTCAGAGTACGCTGAGGCGCGCCCTTTCCTTGAAAAGTGAAACTAAATAGTGCAGAACTATGGCTCAGAAAATTTTTAATCTCAGGAGCCCTCCTCACTCCAAAGGCTCGCCCATTCTTTTCAAAATGATTACCCGCCGGTTTTGCTTGCGTCATATTGTTGACTGAATTGTCCAGCGCAGATTTCGTGTTTGACAGTAACATGGAACGTATAGGACAGACCAAAGAGAGAGAGAAAAATTATTTGTACGAAAATCAAATAATGAAAATAGGAAAAGTAAATATAAAGAAATAAAGCAAAATAAATATTGAAAACAAACGGTAGCATGGAACGTATAGGACACGCGAGAGACAGAAAAACTATATGAAGAGAAGCAAATAATGAAAAACAGCTGCCCCTCGCCCCAAACAGCCCCCGCCACCCCCACCCCCCAAAAAAACGCGCGCGCGCACGCACACACCAGTCATATTTGCTGTACACAGTGCCGAGAGCAGACTGAAATTGGGATGGCCTATGATACTTTAAAAAAAAAAAAACTATTACCTATATTGGCAAGAACGTTATGGAGTCCGGATCGAAAAAAGCAATTGTATAAGCTTTCATAAAGTTACCTTCCAGTAACTTTTGACAGCTTACAATTAATGAAATCATAGGTAAAGCAAACAGAAATGACTATTGCATTTTTTTTTTTTTAATCAGAAGTACTTTTCTTAGAAATGCTTGCGTGTTTTTGTGCTTTTCTTCTATGAAGTTTGTGATTGTGAATCGATCAGTAATAACTTATTAACCACTGTCATAAACACACTCGTGTGATTCTATACGCACAGTGCGTACACACACAAGGGCGCGCACGCATACACACACGCTCATATGCACGCAACCACGAGTGTGTGCAGTTGCATGCATGTGGGGAGGAGGACACTGACTGAAATGAATGAATGAACAAAATAACCACCACGGCACAGCCTGTTTAACAAGCCCACGCTTGTAGTCATCCATAACTGTCCTGTGGGCAGCAAAAGAGAAAGAGTTAATGTAGACCGGTTTCTTTCGGTTTTTAAACATGCCTGTCCTGGGAGTGACCTGCGAGGCCTTGCAAATCTGCTCCCGTGACATCATGCGCTCCTGGCTGCCCAGCAACAAAGCCTGAGGGGTCTTGCCTCATGATTAGGAATGCCACGCTGCAACCACACCACCACCACCACCACCACCCTCCCCGCCACAACAGATTGCCACCACCACCACCATCCACCCAGCCACCCCAAAACAACCCCTCCCCACCACCACCACCACAAGCATTTTTAAAAACAAATCGCCACTTTTTTTTTCTTACTGAACAAAACCATGTAGTGCTGAAGCGATCTCTTGTTGTGTATCCTCAGTCCTTGCAATCAATGGTGTCATCGAGTCCTGTGGTTCCTATTGTTCGTTACTTCGATCTTTTCCCCCTCCATCTGATCAGCCTGTCCTATTATATGGGAGGAGGGAGGGAGTGGTGGAAGTGTGTTAGAGTGTTGTGTGTTAGTGGGGAGAAGTGTGTGTGTGCGCGCGCGCGTGTGTGTGAGAGAGAGTCAAGCTGTTCTTTTATTCCAGATAGTACAGTGTGTCGGTATGGATGTGTGTATGCATGCACACGCACATATGTGTGTATGCATACGCGCATGTGTGTGCGTGCGCTTGCTCGCTTGCATATCCTGTTAGCAGGCGCAGATCAGTATCCAGTATTTTCATTACTCGTAGGAGAGACCTACGCGAGCAGTAAAGTTGTTCGTAACTCTTATGGTTCTAGATTTCCACTGCTGCTTCTGGTCCTCATCTACCACGTGACTTTCATACTTCTCCATTGGCGGTTTTGGTAGCTACCACAAAATGTCTACAGCTGTCGTTCTTGCGGGAGTTCCTCCTGTTTCACACCTGTGTCATATTGCTTGCTGTGATTTGTCATCATATTGCTGCTGCACAAATTACCGTTTATTTGTCCACTATTGGTGGTGGTGATTGTGGCACTACTGTTATAGCTCCTGCTCCTCCAGTCTTTCTCTTGTTCTTTTTCTTTCTTGTCCCTCTCTCGCTCTCGCTCTCTTCCTCTCCCTCTCCTTCCCTCCCTCGAATTGTAGCAACAACCGCAAAAGGAGCGATCTAAGTGGGATGAGAGAAGAGGACAGGTGTAGGTCTTGACAAAGCATCGGTCAACATTTACCACGGGGAAGCCGGTTCAGAAGTGGGGATGGAAAGGGAGTCTGTGTGGCAGGCATTGCTAAGCTATCCACGTGTGTAGGGGGAAAGGGACTGTGCACAAAAAGAGCATCAAAAATGTATTCAGAATGGTAAAACAATTAACCTGACATGGTTTCCACGTCCTTGAGTTTAGTATGTCAGTTTTTGTATCTAGTTTTGTTTCAGTCACACTGTAACGACAGACAGACAGATAGGCTGAGAGAGAGAGAGAGAGAGAGAGAGAGAGAGAGAGAGAGAGAGAGAGAGAGAGAGAGAGGAGAGAGAGAGAGAGTTGAAATGTGTGTGTACATAAGGCAGGAGTTAAGGAGGTTGGAGGTTTGAAGAGCCAGGTTTAGGTTTGTCGACGACAAAAAGTAAATTTGATGATCACAAGTGCTTGTGCACAGAACGGTGTGACTGCATTTGAAGTCACCCTTCGCCAGTTTGGCATCAAACAGACGATTTGGATTAAACAGCCTTGAGTAGTCGCCTGACTCTGTGTGTGTGTGTGTGTGGTGTGGTGTGTTGTGCGTGTGAGTATTGCGTCTATGTGCACACGTTCACAATGGAAATGTGTGTGCATGTGTTTGCGTACATGCTTTTAATTGTGTATGCTTTAGTTGCGTGTACCACACACACACAGTAAATTGAGATAGTCACAGATGGTCGAGCACACACACACACACACACACACACTGCCATTCCTATACCTAACACTTTCACGCTTTCCCACACTCGAAACGTGAAAAGCAGCAACTTGGTAGTAGTCTTTGTGACACTGTTTACCAAAATAAAAACATGTTGTGCGGCTTTGCCCCTTCAAACTATTAATTTCTTATTATGATACCATGGATCTGCGTTAATGTGTTTTTAAAGTATGTGGAACAGACGGTACAGTTGCACTGGTATGCAGTCCTGCAGGCAGGAAGTAGGTGGACAGCATTGTTGAAGGCTGAACTTGAACTAAAAAAATAAGCCATGGCTTGATGTTCCTTCCCTCGCTGTTTTGTTGTCAAACTTGTGTTTTGTTGCTCGTTTTACTGAACGAAATGCTTTGAGTTGAAATGGAGAGGGACTTTGAGTTAGCCTGGAGGTCTAGCTTATTTCAATTTGATGGAATATGAAGTAGGTGTTACTTTGTTCCGTTGTTTATTTTGTTTATCTGTAGTTTAAATCCTGTTGACAAGACATCCTGTGTTCATTCATTAAACTGGCAAAATCTTCTCGACTGCGACTGCGTACACAGGGTTGTAAACCTTAATTAAGTTATTTTACATCAAGTGGTGAAAAGAAAAGAAGAGAAAGACTTTGTTAAGAAAATAAAGACAAAAAATAGCGAAACATTTTAAAGGATTATACAAAGTGATTGCTCTAGTAGAGTATCTTTGGAGTGAAAAAAGCATGTTGTAAAGACTTTGTATCTTAACTTCCTAAATATGCCATCTATAGATAGATAGATAGATAGATAGATAGATAGATAGATAGATAGATAGGGAGAGAGAGAGAGAGAGAGAGAGAGAGAGAGAGAGAGAGAGAGAGAGAGAGAGAGAGTCTTATACACACACACACACACAAACACACACACACATAATTATTTATCAGCAGGGATTGTGGTCTGGTTCAATGTTTGTTCGTCACCTAGCTCACATAGCAGTAAGTAACAGCTGCTCGCCTAGTGTCATCCGATACCGTTACCTCAGAAGATGTGTGCCGCCTCTATAACATAATGTGGGAGCAGAATGGGGGGGGGGGGAATAATCTTGTTTATTTATTATTTTTAATTTTTATTAAGCGCTGATGTTCCGACACGCCGAAAGTGCAGAAAGTCTAGTCATCGGTCTTGAAATCGGTCTAATAAAGTAGAATTTACATCCATCTCCCTTGTCACCTGTGCAGATCGTTATAGACTTAGGATAGTCATGCTTGTCACAATCTGTCCTCATTGACTTTGTTTTTTCGTTTGGTTCGGTTTTGTTGTTGTTGTTTGTTTGTGGTTGGGAGGGGGGGTGGTGTCGTTTTTGTTGTTGTTTGGGGAGTGGGGGTTGGTTTTTTTTTTGGTGGGGGGTTGTTGGTTTGGGGGGGGGGAGGGGGGGTCTTGTTTTGTTGTTTTGGTTGGGTTTTGTTTTTGGTTGTTTTTTGTTGGTGGTGGTGTGTTGTTTTTTTGGGGGGGTGTAGGTGGTGATGATGGCCTCTCATTTGTTTTTAAGATTTGGAGTCATGCATTATAATACCGTAAGAAAGTCGGTTCATTTATTTTTTAAAATGAATGGAATCAGTATTGTGGTTGATACTCGGAAGCGTATGATAGGAAATTATGGACGTGCCTTTTATACACATTTGCGTGTGCTCATGTTCGCGCACGTGCACACACGCACGTACACACACATATACACGCACGCACATGCACACACGCACACACACACATACACACACATCACACACGCGCGCGAATCAACAAACATACCAGTCAAGCAATCATAGTTATTAAATCAATGAAGCAAATACATTGCCTAGAGCACGCATTGCTCTCAGTATGTGTGCTTTTATAGCGGCTGTAACTTCTAAATAAAGAACTATTTAAACTAGATGTAAAAAACAAATCAAGCGATCTACAATCCGCAAAGTGAATATCCAAACATTTCAATATACAAAAAAAAAGACCAGCGGTACAAAGGGGGGTGGGGTGGGGTGGGGGGGATAAAGATGTGATGGAGAGGTAAACCAGGCCAGAGGAGGGCGAGCTAGCAGGGAGGGTGAACAGAAGGGTCGGCCTAAGTATACAGACCCTCGGAGGCTTGTTCGTTTCGCCTGCTATCGAACATATAGTGTCTGCCACTTCACTTGTTTGTCTAGTTGTGGTCTAACCGCCCATGCACACGGTTTCTGTGTTGCAGTTAACTAGTTAAATACATCTTGAATGCACAACCACTTCAGGTCCTTTTTTTTTCTTTTTTTAAATCCCCAGGAAGTGGCCCGAGTTATTTGCTCTCGGTGAGGCTGTATTTTCGTGGTTTAGAAGGAAAAAAAAAGGGGGGGGGGGGGGAAGAAAAGAGAGAGAGAGGAGAAAAAAAGCAATTGACGACCTCACATAGCAGTCAGCAAAGCGTGTGAAACTAAAAGTGGCACTGAAAACACAAGAACTGTCGTTTGTAACACCCACTGTCCTGTAGGTCGTTCCCCGAAAGTACTGGCGAAAACACAGAGTACTTTTCATTGTTGTATTGGTTTGTTTATTCATTTACTTATTCACTCATTTATCTAGGTTTCTCCCCCCCCTCTTCCCCGAAATATGGAAGGTTTAATTTCAAACATTAATAAGTAACTCACCTCCCCCCACACACACTACGACAATTATGACACACATATACATATGTATGTATGTGTGTGTATTATATATATATATATATATAGATAGATAGATAGATAGATAGATAGATATAGATAGATAGTATGTATGTATGTATGTATGTACTGTTACGTAGCCCGTTGGGTGCTGTTAACAAAAATAATCCAATCAAAAAACGGTCTGTGCAGTGGTATAAGGAGACATGAGCTTGAAGTCTTGAGAGAAAGAGAGGATATACAATGTGTGAGTTGTCTCCCTCCCCCACCCCCTATTTTTTAAAGCCAAAAGGGGACTTTGCTTTTCATTGACAGAGGAGGAAACGGGCTCCAGGATTGAACCACTCGTCGCCAGGAAGAGAGAAAAGTGAAGTGTATGACGGAGAGTTGGGGTGTGGAGTTGTCGAGTGGGGGTAGGGGAGCGTATCAAAGAACGTATGGATGGATGGCAGAATTTATGGAAATTTGACACCCACCTCCGGTGTTAGTGTGAAGCAAGAGGAAATATGTTAATATTGAAGCCCAGTTGTGCATAGCATATCATTTGTCAGTGTCAACCAACAACAAAAAGAAAGAAAATGTTTAACCGAATTCTCTCTCTCTCTCCTCTCTCTCTCTCTCTCTCTCTCTCTTCTCTCTCTCTCCCCCCCCTCCCCCCCCTCCCCCCCCCCCCCCCCCCCCCCCCCCCCTCTCTCCCCCTCTCTCTCTCTCCTCCTCTCTCTCTCTCCCTCTCTCCTCTCTCTCTCTCTCTCTCTCTCTCTCTCCCTCCCTCTCTCTCTCTCTCTCTCTCTTCTCTCTCTCTCTCATCTCTCTCTCCTCTCTTTTCTCTCAGGTCAGCTTGCCATGGCTTACTTTTTGGGGGATGTTTTTTTATATAATTTCTTAATGCTGTTGGATTTGTTGTTTTGGTTGTTGTTTTTTGTTGGGTTTTTTTTGGGGGGACGAGGGGGGTATCCTAAGTGTTAGAGGGTTGCGCTTTTGATCTGACGGCCCAGGATCGAGCCACCGCTGAGGCACCCGTTTTTCAGATTACAAAAATAACAAGAAAACCAAGTTTGGCCAACCAAACAAACGAAGGCGTGAACAAAGTGGGTTGAATCTCTGACACAGACATGCAGTTGTGCACAGAAGTCATCGCAGAAGGCTAGAAGCGAAGAGAGAAACAGCACACGCTCACGCGCGCCGACACGCACTGCACACGCACGCAACACACACACACACACACACACCACACACACACACACACACACAAACACTCGTAACAAATAACTAACCCCGTCCAGCAAACAAAACCCCTTTTTTGCTTGGAGTGCCAGAAAAGGTTCCTCTTTGGTCGTGAATACAACCGTTGTGGAGAGAAGACGTTACAGCTCTTTGTTCAGTTTTTTGAATGCCTGCTCTGTCTTCAGTGTCTGAGTAGAGAAAATTCATGAACGATTGGGGGCTCTCGTGTGTATATGTGTTCATTCTGCACTCATGTATGCATATATTACATAGTATATAGAAATACACGCACACAGAGATGTAATTATGGTTTGGTATCTCTATGATGTGTATAGCTGAAATCGTTTCCGATCAATCTCTCTCTCTCTCTCATCTCTTCTCTCTCTTCTCTCTCTCTCCCTCTCTCCTCTCTCTCTGATGTGGTCTGTCTGTCTGTCTCTCTCTGTGTCTGTCTGTCTCTCTCTGATCTGTCTTTCGTCTCGCTTTGCCCTCTCTCTCTCTCTCTCTCTCTCTCTCTCTCTCTCTCTTCTTCTCTCTCTACTCTCTCTCTCTCTCTCTCTCTCTCTCTCACACCACACACACACACACACACCGCACACGCTTTTCTTTAATCGTATTCTAAAGAATGTTAGATACAGGAGATAACATTCATTTCAAGTTTGCAATTATTATAAAGATGTGTGTGCATGTAGTTTCTGCATGTTATTACTACTTCTTCTACTACCACCCCTATTACTACTACTACTACTACTACTACTACTACCACTACACGTCACACGATTTTTGTACTTGATGCCGTGTGTGTGTGTTTCCAGAACATAGTTTGAAACATTTTGGTAATCTCATGATAACCAAAAACAAAACAAACAAGAAAAAGAAGAGAAAAAAAGAAACCCAAATATAAAGCCCTGCTATTTACCTCCTTTTGTTGGCTTTAAAAAAAAAACTTTCTTTTTGTTTGATTGGGTTTTTTGCGGGGGGGTGGAGGGGGGGGGGGAATCGTGAAGCTGAGGGACAAGAGAAAGGAGGAGAGAGAGAGAGAGAGAGAGAGAGAGAGAGAGAGAGAGAGAGAGAGAGAGAGAGAGAGAGAGAGAGAGAGAGAGAACGTAACAGGATCAGGGAGAATAGAGAAAGAGGGATTTACACAACATAACTAAATCCGCAGGGTGTGGTCAGGTTCAATCTTTCCTCGTCAGCTGGCCGTGGCTCACACAGCAGTAGCAGCTGTACGACCCAATATCAAATACATACAGTTATGTCAGAAGATGTGCCCGTGTGTTGCCATGCCTCCTTTAAAATTTAGGAACAGAACGTCACTTAGAGGCGTCTATGTCAGTGTGCGTGAGTTTAGTCATAGGTGAAATTGAAAGGCATCTGTATTATAATCAGGATGTGGTTTTACTGGATTTTTAACCCCCTGCTAAGTGTCATGCACGTCATCGTTGTAGGTATATGGCATGATGTCCTGTTATCGTCGTCTTCGTCTTCAACGTGTGTTGTTGGTTTGCTTTCGTGGCTTATTTTGATCTTCAACATTACTTCACCACATACAGACACACGCTTATATCCTCGCACACGCACATATGCGTGCTTGAACAACTACTTTCAAGAAGTAGTTCGGATGGATAACATTGTAAAATGGTGACGCCCAAAACTCAGTAAAAACATACATCAATTTCATGCGTCATATCTCTTCTAAGATACGAACGCGCGCGCGCGCACGCACACACACACACACACACACACACACACACACACACACACACACACACACACACACACAACACAAGTCGAATGGTGTTGGTCATAGACCTGGGATGGCTATTCGTGTGCGAAATTTTTATGACGTGTTTAAAGGGGGGCCGAAATTAATGGTGTGGTCACCGAGGTTCTAGCCCTCGGTTCGCCCACCCAGAGAGAGAGAGAGAGAGAGAGAGAGAGAGAGAAGAGAGGAGAGAGGAGAGATATAATGTGCTGGTCTTAGACCTAAAATAGCTTTAGATCCCTGTGTGAAATAATTTATGACGTAGTTAAAGCTTGGCCGAAATTAGTGGTTTGGTCACGTAGATTCTGGCCTATTGTTTTTTGGTGGGGTTTTGGGGGGGGGGGGGGGGGGGGGGGGGCTTGTAAAGTGCTGGTCATCGACCTAAAATAGCTTTAGATCCGTGAGTGTGGTAATTATTTATGATGTGTTTTAAAGGTGGGCTAAAACTATTGGTGTGATCACGTTGGTTCTAGCCATAAGCCCCCCCTCCCCTCTTACCACACACACCTTAGGAGAGAGAGATATTGGTATAAGGTGGGCCAAAATTGAAGAATAATGGTATGGTCTCATAAGTTTTAACACCCCCCCCCCCTTTTTTTTTTATGGAGAGAGCCTTGGATCTTGTGTGTGTGTGTGAGAGAGAGAGAGGTAGAGAGAGAGAGAGAGAGAGAGAGAGAGAGAGAGAGGAGAGATGAGAGATGGATAGTGTATGTGCATATTAATGTTATGCTCATGTAGGTTCCCACCCCGGTCACGACCCATATGAAGAGAGATTGCAATTATTATGCTTGTCACTGTTCTAAAGTAGCTTTAAATCTGTGGGCGGATTCATTAAAGTTATTAACTCCTAAGGCGATCGTTTCCTCTCGCAGGTTCCCACCCTTGTCTCACCCACATAAAGGGGGGGGGGGGGGGGGGGGGGGGGGGGGGAGGGACAGACAGACAGATAGTTTATTCAAGGAAAGGCCTCCACACCTTAACCTTGTGAAAGGGTGTATATGTATATGCATGCTAAATGTAAACATTCTCTCTCTCTCTCTCTCTCTCTCTCTCTCTCTCTCTCTCTCTCTCTCTCTTCTCTCTCTCTGTTACACGCAAAGGTTTTGTTTTTGGTGGGGTTTTGTTGGTTTTGGCTTCTTTGTTGGTGGGTTTGTTTTGTTTGTGTTTGCTCTTTGTTTGTTTGTTGTTGTTTTTGGGGGGGGATTAGTAGGTGTAGCTTTGAACAATTTGAAAAGGATTACCTGACATTAGTAATCAAAATGTGAACATATTTGGTTCTCTGAAAGAAAAGGTGATATTTTTTTTTAGAGATCGATAAACCCTTTTCTGGTATCTTTTTATTAATAAAAAAAAAAAAAGGGGGGGGGGGGGGGGCAGCATGAAAGAGTGAGTGAGAGACAGACAGACAGAGTTGCATAGCAGAGGGCTTTGTTGGCGGAACACATGGCCCCTACGCTTCATTACACCTGAGCCCCAAAAGGGGCGATGAGGTCATAGGCAAAATCACCCCGTGACGCTTTCTCTTCCAGTGAAGTGTGAACACTCCAGGCCGCGGCTTAGGACCCCTTCTATTCCCTCTGCTCCTTTACTTCTTCTCCACCCCAGACACTGACATTCAGGAAAGGGGGGGGGGGGGGGGGGGGGAGTTGAATACCTTGAAATTAATATTCAGTGTGTGTGTGAAACTGGGAGAGAGGAGAGCAACTCTAATCTTCTAGTATGATTGAGGGGGATAAAAGTCTGCGTTACTTAAAGAGGATTTACTTCCTGTAGACACCTTGACTTTGGTGGGTTAATGCCACATGGTCGTTAATTACACAGAGAGAGAGAGAGAGAGGGGGGGCCAGCATCGTAAAGTTGGTGCCGGATTTCCGGCCATTTCTTTCCCAGTGCATTCTGTTCATCCAACACCCTCCTCCGCAGAACCCCTTCAGTTTAAATGAACCGATTTGCTCTGCGACACAGGTTGTAAACGTTGGAACCACACATATATCAGAGAGATAGATTAGATAGGCTCATTTGAGCAGTAAACTTGCAAATCATTTGCCCTTGCAGAGGCCATCTAGCTACCGGGCACCACGCCAAGGGGGGGGGATGGAGAAGGGAGAGAGAGGGGGGCAACTCTCAAAAGATTTGGGAAGACAATCCTAGGTGTGTTTTTTTCACAAGGGTTTATGTTTGGGGTGTTTGGTTTTTTTTGTTGTGTTTGTTTTTTTTTTTGGGGGTTTTTTTGGTTGTTTTCTTTTTTTTTTTGGGGGGGGGTGGGGGTTGGGGTTAGCCTTGTATGTTATACCCGCCCCCAAATAATACATGCATCCAAAGCTAGAGCTCCACTGCGCGCACGCGCACACACACATATACACAAACACGCACTCACACATATATACAAACACACACACACGAAAATGTACAGTTGCGAGGGAACAAAATGGAATGTGTAAATTAAATTTGGTTTTAGCATAAAATGGGTACCTTTTAGTCTTATTGTCAATTCGTAGGCTTTACACTGTTAATCAGTTTATCTGTAGGGAGTGGTGGGTGGGGGGGGGGGGGGGGGGGGGGGGGGGGGGGGGGCTAATGGCTAGAATGTTGAACTGTGATATGACGGCTCTAGTTTGTGCCACCACCAAGGCTCCAGTTCGAGGGGATTTTTTTCCCCTTAACTCTTTTTCTTCTTCTTCTTCTTCTTCTTCTTCTAACGTTTAGACAGCAACTATTGTTGTTTGTCATATGAGCGAAAATGCGTTGTGCTGCCTTATTAAGCGCTTGACAAAGTCAGGCCCAATGCACCGACTTCGGCGTGGGAGGGGATTGTTATCTTTTAAGTCTTTCGGGGGGATGGGGAGAAACGAAGCAAGAAGGCAGAAAATATACAAGAAGCAAGTGACAGGAAGGAAAGGAACAAGGCAGAAACAGAGGGTAAGAACAGAAGGAATTCCTAGCACAGAATTTTCAGAAGGTGGGGTGCTATTTATACTGACAGGCCCCTGGCAATCCCCTGGACCTGACCTCCTCCTGCAAAAGTCTTTTAGATGAGACTATGAACCGATGTCCCGTGTGAGAACGCATGCAGAACATATTGCACACATGTTAAAAAACCATTCCACTTTTCGGAAGAGTAGGCCATTTAGTGCCGGTAGGAAAGGATAAACTTTTGAAAACCCTTGCGCACTGGTGTTGTGCTTCTGAATACATTATCCACGAGAGGTCGGAATGCGGCTACCTTTTGATGGTAAGCAAAAACAATCGCATACGCAAAATCTCACCATTTGGTGAATCTTGAAGGTCTAGCCGAGGAACAAAGCAAGATAATGTCATCTGGGCCCTGAGCAACACGGAACAGCTGCATTGGTGGCTGTGATTTCCTTGTAATGGTAATAATACTACTAATAGCAGCAACAGACGGACACTATAGGCAAGTGGTTAAGACCATTAATTTTGAAATCCGTTTGACTTCAATCTTGTGGGTCCATGAAGTCATGGGTTCGAATCTGGGCGGTGGCGTCTGGTGAATCAAGGGTGGGGGATTTTACGATCTCCTAGGACAACTTCAAATGCTGCCATGCCTTAACTCCCTTCGTGTAATATACACTTGCAAAATATCAAATAAGCGCGTTAAAGATTCTCTGTGATTTATCATGTTAGTGCTCGATTGGTTATGAAACCACAGCAAGCAATGAAATGTACGATGAAATGAGCTGCTCTGAAGTCGGCTGAGGCCAGCCAGCAGCGCAGATGTCCTGCAAAATCACAAGCACAAGGGAAGACTAGGTACTACGCACCCCTTCCGGTAAGGGAACACAGAGAAGAGAGATAACAACAACAAAACCCGCAAAAATACAAGTTGTATAAAGCCATCCTGTAAAGATAGCCATTTACGACAATGGGAGCGTTCTTGTAGTCAATGTTTTGTTGGGCTGCTGGCGTGACAACTGTACACAGTATTAGCCAGTGATATGTTAAACGCTGTACCATGTGTTTCAACTTTTTGCCCATTTGCTATGACAGGACCTGAAAGGGCAAAAAGATTGAATAATTGATGGGCAAGGTAAATCACTGATCCCTGTTTCTAGAAATGGCATTTGAAGGGACATGGAAGGGGTGGCAGGGGGGTTGAGGAATGTTGGTCTAGGACACACCATGATACTTTTAGTGCCGATATAACTTAGCTTCTTACATGTGACACTGTTCGTCTGGTGATATGTGTTTGTGTGATAAGACGATGGAAGCCAGTGAACAAGCCATTAGTAATTATGCATACAACACTTACAGTGCCAGAGTAACGGAAAAACCAGGAGTCCAAGGGAGGAAGGGGGGGGGGGGGGGGGGGCACTTGGCTAAGACTTTTATATTGCAGAAAATGATATAGGTGAGGTTGTTGCCCAGAAAGGCTGTTGCACTCACACATTGGACCAAATGAACTACTGCTTTCGTGCTTAGCATTACAGCATTTCAGCCAGGCTTATATGAATCAGTATTGTTGGTAATGAATGGCTTGGTAAAGGTCAGGTCATGTCAGATCAGTTGATTCATCTCGTGCTTGGCAATTTTGGAGAAGTATATCATGATATGGTCATTTGAGAAGATCACGTATGTTATAGAGCTCTGATGGCACAGACCAATCTGAAGTGGCTGTGCCATTTCATTCTCCAGGATAAAGAGCCATAAAGTATCGGTAGCTTTAATTCATCGTGAGGTAGATGTATATCCATTTTCACCACACTTGGTTAAACAAAACCTTAAAGGCAGTCACACTGAACCAGTGATCTGTAGTATATGTTACGGATGGAATGTTAAGAAAAGTTTTCTCCCCCAAACCCCACTGTAACTAAGTGGATAAGTAGTGCTTAACTTCAGTGCTGTGGGTCCTCGTGAAGCCATGTGTTCTAATCTCGGCAGTTACGTCTGGTGGAGATTTTTACTCTCCTGGGTCAGCTTAAAATGCAGGCCTGTCAGTGCCTCAATTCTCTTCCTGTATGGACTTATGAACAAGAATAGACACAAAAGATCTCGTAATTCATGTCGGCGTTCAAAGGGTTGTGGAAACACGAACATACCCAGCATGCGCCCTAAATCAGGTTCGACTTGAAGAGAGTATAGTTGTCCAGAAGATGGCACCAGTTCCATCACTCTCACTGACACAGCTGTTGCTCTTTCAAACTTCTAATTCTAGCTTATAACTTAAGTTGTTGTGCAAGGCTGGAGGAACCTGTTGAGCCATTATGCAAAGAACAGTGATAGCTTACCAGCGGCAGAAGCAAATAGCATCGAGTGTTACAGGGTAGAAAGTGGAACTTTGTGGTCGTTGTACTCGGATGGGCGATCATAGTTAACTGTTCCCCTTCAGAAATATTGCACACGGCAGGAGTGCGTCCGATAGCTATGCAGATGACTTGATATGGTAATATGCAAGGCTATTACTTGTCTGGTCCATCCATCCACACACACACCACACACAACAACACACACTCACTCACACTCTTCCTCTCTCCCTCTCTCCTCTCTCTCTCTCTCTCTCTCTCTCTCTCTCTCTCTCTCTCTCGTGTATGTGTGTGTGAGAGTAGACCAGAGTGGAGTAGCTTTGCTATTTTTCGACACCACTATGACATCCGTGCTGTTAACGGTTTCATGGAGTACTGTAGTAAAGGACCCTTAATTGAAATGGAAACAGTGATCTAAATAAGAGTTACCAAGTAGTTCCTACTCCATCATATTTACGCTGACATGATTGATGTATTGATTCGTTAACAAAACAACTAGCAATTTCCTGGGCATGGTGTAATGATGTGTGTGCACCGTTTTTCATCATGTGTCATTTATATCATTTTGGTCAGAATTACTATCCTTTGTTCCGCGTGGCAAAAAAACAGTTTAACATTGCCTACTTGAACAAAGTAAATCTGATAAAATCAATGTTCTTGTTCGTTTTTACAGATCTAGGACACAATTACTGATACAGTTAATGTTTGGCTGACCCCTTCCTTCAAAATATGAATACAATTTGTATTTGGTTTACTAGTTTTTGTATCCCCCCCTCCTTTGTCTAAAGGTGTGGGGGTTTTTAGCATTGACAATTCTCTCTCTCTCTCTCTCTCTCTCTCTCTCTCTTCTCTTCTCTCTCTCTCTTCTCTCTCTCTCTCAGCTTCGTGTGTGTGTGTGTGTGTGTGTGTGCTGGTTGGCTGGATTGTGATAAGCCAGTGAGCAAACAACCCGTACAGACTACCACAGCAGAAGGGACTAACATAGCAGTGGCGCAGTGCAGACTTAGTGGTAGGGGGCGAACTGGGTGGCAGGCAGTTGGCCGCTCTTGGACCCACCACTTAGACAGGCAGCCCCGATTAACTCTTTTCCACGTTATGTAAACGGTAGGCGATGCCCCATTAGCTTTGGGCTAATGCAGACGGGTTTATATATATTATGATCGGTACTGTTACGTAGCCTGAAGTCTGCTGGTAGGAATGGGCACTCTGGCTGGGTCTAGAGGATAGTCTGGAGTGCCCTAGTCATTTTTAAGAACAAAATATGTAACACTTTTTTTTTGCAGTGACTGTAACGAACATGATCAAGAGCAGCGCAAACTGTTATGGGTAGAAAGTGGAAAAGGTAGGTCATCACAACTGGACATGTGGCTGTGGTAGTTAAGTAGACTGTAAATGACATCCTTTTATAATCATAACTTATGGTATCATACAAAATAATCATTTGATACTTGATGATCTCAGTGCTGAATAGTTTCTGTGTAAGAAAACTTGTTGGATGCCTTAAATACAGATCAAACTGAAAGTCCATATCCATTTTAGTCAGAGTAAGATGATTTTTTTATATATTTTATAATCAAAGTCTATGTTAAACTCCAGTTCACGATGCTCAGCTTGACTCGACCCTGTAAACAATCTTTCTAGATGGAACGATAAACATCCCTGTGCGCATGCCGCGCGCTCTTACAGTATAGATAGCCCCCCCTCCCCCCTCCCCTGATTACTCTGTTTCTGTCATTCCCCTCTCTCTCTTCCTGCTTTACTAGCCCATTCTTCTGCCTTTTTCTCTCAAGCAAGTCTAACAAATATGTTCTGATATTTTACATATGATTTTTGTTTTTAATGATTTTTAATGATCTACCCTGACTTCAGAACGCATGGGCTGAGCCCAACGGGCAGACCTGCTGCTTAGTCACAAGCACGGGAGAAGACCAGGCACTAAGCACTCCACCCAACAGTGCCATCCATGCACACGGCCAGGGAACGCAATGGAAGGAAAAAGAACTATAAACATGCAACGAAAAATGGCCAATTCCCAGGCTGGGTTGTCGAAAGATGTGCATGGAATCAAAATTACCTTAGCTCCGTGGTGTCGAAAGATTTGCTTGAAATCATGACGACTGGCTAGGATACGGACACCACCCTTGTCACTTGCATACCCCCACGTTATTACAGCGCGGATACTGACACAGCTCTGTTTATTGGACATGATTTTTTTCCCCGTAGATGCACGGAATCTACTTCCTCATTCATGGTGAAAATGATGCAAACAACTGCATACAAGTGGTAGTGTCACAGAGAAGTGGAGTGTCCTGGGCATGGGTTGGAAACGGGAGCAGGCCGA
>CM054137.1:14460575-14494205 GCA_028751875.1 Rapana venosa
GGATTAGGTGAATATACAATACATGCAGTGTGCTTTTTTGTTGGCAGAGAGAGAGAGAGGATGAAATATAAAGCATTATGTTAATGTATTACAGCACCAGTCCCCCCCCCCCCCCCCTTTAAAAACAGCAACAAATCCACAACAAAGCAATAATCTAGCATCCTGTAGTTTTTGTTGCACACCACTCAATGTTTTCAGTATTAATAGTACATCAAGCATCTCTCTCTCCCTCCCCCCTCCCCCAACACACAGTGATCACACACACTCTTCTCTCTCTCCCCCTCCCTCCCTCCCTCTCTCCCTCCTCTCCCTCTCTCTCTCTCTCTCTCTCTCTCTCCCTCCCTCCCTCCCTCACACACTCCTGGTGGGGTTTTTTTTCTTTTAGGAAGAGAGAGAGAGAGGGGGGGGGGGGGGGATATGTTAAATATCTTAAATCATTACCAGACTGTTGAGACTGATTTTTTTTCTTCATCAAAGAGAAGGTAACTTTGTCTAAAGATTGGGTGCTTCCAGCTCTCATACACCTGACCTTAAAATGCTGCAACTTGTAGCCTGGACTGGGGTTGGGGTGGGGGTGTTGTGTGTTAAAGCCTAAATAATGAATGGACGGCCACAGTGGTTTTCTTATTCAGTTAATTTCTGTTGTTGTATTTTCCCAGTGATTCACTGGCTAGACACATGCTTGCTTTTTTGTTTGTTTGTTTTGGGTTAGGGTTTCTTTTTTGCCAGACACACCTGCTGGGAACTTTCAGTGCCTGTTGTAAATAGCAGCTGCATATGCAGCTGTTCTGTGAAACATTAAGTTGGTTGGAGCAGTCATGTGATAAATTTTCCTTGGAAGAAGCCCCCCCCCCCCTCTTCCCATTACCCATACTATAGTCAATCAGCCATGTTTTTTTTTTGTTTTTCTTTTTTTGGGGGGAGATTTAAAAAAAAGAAAAGATTAACGGAAAACTTATTGCATGTATTGATTGTACATAGCACTATGAAAGAGTACTCTTTCGTGTATGTTTTATTGTTAGTTACCACAGGAGGAGTAAAAATGCACTGATGGAATACTGACATATATTTAAGTTCTTATAAAGTATTTAATATATCAGTTCTCTTTTAGAAGAAGCATAATTCTTATTCACAGATAAAATACACTATAGGGGAATTTGTGTAAACTTTGAATCAGCATCTACTGTAAAAGTAGCACTTCTACACTTTTAGACAAGTTCTTTTGCAAGTGAAATATGGAGTTTAGGGGGGAAAACTTACTATTATGGGGTGATTAGTGAGCATCACCAAAATTTTATTGACCTATTCAAAGATAGTTTCCTTGCTTAATAGTTTTTTCAACATTCAAGGTAAAAGATTGGTTCCGTGCTTTAAGTTCTTTCAATACATTCACAAACTAAGCAACAACAGAGAAAAACCACCAGTCCTTCCTAGAAGAAAAAAAATCAGACGCAGTGTTTTTCTGCACAGTTATTCATGACCCATTGTGCTATGTTACCAGATCCCTGTAACTAACCACCACAGGTCACATATCACTAGGGCTTTTGTTGGCAGAAAAGAATCAGAGGATAATCTGGTAAGGGGTGAGGTGGGGGGGGGGGGGAGAAGTCCCAGGTGGGGTGCCTAGAGGGTGGGTGCTGTGTACTGTGTGTGGTTGGGCCATGTTTTCTCTTTGTTAGCTTGGGTCGCAGTGCCAGCCACAGCATCATGCCAGAAGAACATCCATCTCTGGGGCTAGATTATGCTGTTGTGGGAAACAATAATTGGTGCTTGGATTTCAGGCTCTGGCTGCCTGTTGTGCTCTTTCTGTGTGTGTGTGTGTCTGCTTGTCTGTCTGTTGGTCTGTAATGACCCACTTCCCTCCCTTCCCTGTGCAGCATGCATACTTGATTAAAGTAGAAGCACTTATAGAAAAGTAGAGATGTACGGAATCAGCGCTATCTGCATTGGCACAAGTGCACCAGTGCTTGCATGCAAAATGCACACAGTGACACACACACTCACACGCGTGCACACACACTCTCTCTCTTCCTCCCCCCCCCCCCCCCCCCCCCCCCCCCCCCCCCCCCCCCCCCCCCCCAACCTTTGCCCCTCCCCCCTCTCTCCCCCTATCTCCATTAAGAAGGCTAGCACAGAACCAGAACAATAAAACTTGGGTACATCCTGCACTTGTTTTAGCACGCAGTTTAACCATTAGACTACTTAGATTGTTGACATAGGTTGTCAGCAATGTCAAATCGCCCTTCAGGATATTGGTCAAAGACTGCTGCCAGTGTTTGCCAGGCCCTTCATTCCTAAATGTGACAGACACTTTAGCCAAGTGGTTAATTCTGTGGGTCTGTGAAGTCATAGATAAGTATCTTGGCAGCAGCACCTGGGGAATTTTAAGGCTTTACAATCTCCAAAGTCAATGGTGTTGATTTAAAACAGGAGTTGAAGTGTGAGAAAGTTTTGTTTGCTATTGCAAATAATTAGTTGTGGGGGGGGGGGGGGGGGGGGGGAGACACATGAAAAACAAACTCGCAAAACCTTATATGACTTACCTGTTTTTACCAACCATTCTATTCTGAAAAGTTATCTCCCTCTTTGATGGTTTTCTGAAAAATATTCACACAAACACATGCACACACACACACTCACACACCCACACACACACAGAAAGTTTCATACAGAGTTTATAGGTTTTTCAGGAAGACCTTGATAACTAAGACATCCAAATAGAAAATGTCTGCTTACCATTCAGTTTGACATTAAAATGTAATTTTTGTGTGTTACAGGAGCAGCTTACCAATGCCAAAGAATCACAAGAGGAAGTCCATGTAAGTACACATAACCTTTTTTTCCCTTGAGTTTAATAATGTTTAAAATTTAAATGTAAAATCTGGTGTCAACGTTACATCTGGATTCATAGATTGAACAATTCCACTAAGTATATGTGCTTGTATCTGTTCACTTTTAACTGTACTGAAGCTTGTTCTAGTTTCTCCAAGCAGATCTCTTCTTATCAGAAAGCCTCGTTACTTTCCATTTGATTTGCTGTAATGGATGATTCAGTTAGACAAAACTACTCAGTATCAGCACTCGTCTTCTAATTCTTTATTTATCATGAATCCTAATCGTATTGAGATCCATCTTCAGTCAGATTAAGTAGAGAGTGAGAAGTCACTGGTTACCACCATTGACTCATGAGAATGGTAACACAAAGAGGGCATTTACCAAGATCCATTCCTATGTATGAATATGAGTTTTTAAAAAAAAAATTATATTCTATGTGTGAGCTGAGATCTGTGATATGTTTTTGTGGTTTATTTTTTTATACACTACTTGTACTGTTCACCTTACTTCCAGTTTCATTTCTATATGATCAGTGTCAGGAATATTCACATAGAAATTGATTATTTTTTGTTTTTGTTTCATCTTTTTGGGGGCAGATGTTGATAATGATTTGTATTATTTCATGAAATGATAGATAAGTCTGATATGAAGCATTTAGACAGCCTGTTTCCCCAGAAAGGAATAGAAACAGCTCAAGATACATTGAAATGGTCTCCTTGTCAGAACTACCACAATAGACAACTGTGGACAAAATGGTTACAGTGTGAACTAGACAGTATTGAGCAACAACAATTGAAAGCAGCAAAGTCAGTGAAAACAAGCTGGTAATGACAGCTTCTTGGCAGACTGTTAGCACTGGAGGCAAACCTATCTGGTTTTGAGAATTGCTGTATACTTTCAGTCAAGACAGCTTTCTCTGTACCAAGAGTCATGCAGTTGTCAGAGAGACTGTTGCCTATTAGAGAGAGAGGAATCAACAGCTAGCTGTCTGGTAACCTCTTAGCAGTCATCATTTTGGACCATGATATATAGGGAAATTGTTGACTCGACCAATTTGCACAAACAGTGATCTCTTGTGACGTTTTGTTAAAAGTCTACCAGAAGGTTGTGTTCACATGAAATACTTGCTTTTTTTTTCTTTGTTTGTTTGTTGTTGGGGTTTTTTTGACAGTCCAGGTCATAAACAGATTTGCTGATAATTCTTTGTTCATGTACTTTGCATGAATATTAGATCCACTTATGTTGCTTTTTACTACATATGTCTGGGGATGGTTTGTTAGTTTGTTTTTCTTGTTTTGTTTTTTTCTTTGTTTCTTGTTTGTTTTTGTTTTTTTTGGGGGGGGGCTGTTTGTTATTGTTTGTTTTTTGTGTGTGTGTGCTTTTGGGGGGGCGGGCAGGCAGTGGTTCTGTTCCCTTGAATGGAGCCTTGAAGCTCTCATCTGGATGTTTTGATGACACTTGTTAGTTCAAGAAGAGGACAGTGCCTCCATTTTATTGTTTAAAGTGATCTGTTTGATGTTTATTCTACTGTTTTTCCACAATTACATCTACAGATATCTGAATTCAGTCATTGCCAGTATAAAAAATAGCCATGTGTTCACTTCAACGACAGAAAAAGAGGAGATAGAAAAAGAGAGTAATTAAGGAGTAAATTTTGGTTTCAGAAATTTGTGGAGGAGCTGCTGAAGAAGGCAAAGACGTTATAATGCACCAGGCCCACAAGCAGAGACAGACGACCCCACTCTCCATTTCGTCGCCATGTCAACAGTGTGTGCATTTGTCTTCACCAGAGCAGCTCATCACACTTGCTCTCTCGAGTCTCTTTCTCTTGCTCTCTCAGTGGTGTGCGTGTCTGCCAGTCCATGTCATAGCCAGCAGAGATCTGTCTGCCCAGGAGTGGATGGACTGCATATCATTTCTGCCCCCACTGGAAGGATGGATGCCTGCGCTGGAGAGAAGCCCTGTTTGGTAGTGAAGTGTAGAATGAACGCAAGGAATGGATTCAACAGATGTTTGGATGATGCGAGAGAATGTGTATCAGACTCCTTTTTTTTTCATACCCCCCCACCCCCCACCCCCACCCCACGCAAACTAGCTTTATATTTGAATGTGTGAGAGAGTTTTGGCAGAAGTTTGTGAATGTTCATGGTTTTGTTTTATTCCCCTAAGTGTTTATTTGACAGGGCAGTCTGCATTTTTTGTCATTTGGACCCCCTCCCTTCCCGTGTCATTGATGTGAAGAAGACAGTATTGTGCTGGTCACCTGAGTGTAGTTTTACTGCTCCATCTTGTAAAATTGTCAATAACTTTTTTTTCTTTAATTAAAAGTGCTGTTTAAGAAAAAAAAAAGTAGTATTTAATATATGTAATCATTTATTGATATATGAACCTTTTTATGTGGTTTTATTGTCTTTTTTTTGTTTTACCTTCCTGTAGAAAAAAAAAATCAGCGAGTACTGCATTACAAGTGGTATCTTAAAATTTTTGAAAGTCCTATGTTTAATACCAGTCAATTTTTAAATTTTTTTTTTATGTTATCAGTTTTTCTTGTCCTGATTGGTTGTCAGTGGTTATTTTACAACCAAAAAAGGTGAAGGGGGGGGGGGGGGGGGGTCTCTTTTTTGTTTTGTTTGTTGGTTTTTGTCTTTTTTTGGGGTGGGGGTGGGCATTGTACATGAATCATCTAGAGGGAGAGGAAAAGGAGATACTGCTTCATAAGAGTGTTAAACCTGTTGATTTATAACCATTTCAGTGAATACTTTAGTGCTTGTGGTTATCTGTGTGTTGTTACCCAACTCTATGACACATACCCACATGGAAATGGAAATGCAAGACTTAGAATACAAATGTTAGAATCAATTGATTGTTGTATCAAACAATCATGAAGATTGTAAGTTTAAAGCTTTTTGGGAGAACATGGGCTTCAGAATCAGTCAGTTTTTATCATTAATCTCTCATGAAAAAGACCACATTGGAATTTTTTTAAAAGAGGAATATTGGAGAATGACTTTTTCATTATACTTCAATTTTTCATTAGCACCTTTTGAAACTGCAATAGCTACTTTTTTAATACAATATTGTCAGTACTAGGGTGATGGTGGAGTAGTTTTTTAAAAAAAGAAAAAAGGTCAAAATAAAAGATGGAAACAGAAATAATAGAAGGATTTGGAACAGTAGTCTATGGATTGGTTGGTTATGTTGATGTTTGTGTATGTTAATTAATAGGTACATACAAAATTTCAATAGTAGACAAATTATTATTGGTCAACTGTTTGAATCTCAGTCCGTGTAAAATCAGTGAAGTTATTAAGCGCTTCGATTTGTTTGTTTTTACAAGATTCAGCGCTATATAAATTCCATATATTATTATTATTATAAGTCAGTGTTGGAACTGAAAACTTTGCAGGCTTTTACTTTTGAAATAACTGAGAACAGGAAGGGGAAAATATGTACCAATAAAATGGTAATTTTCCAGTATATTCTACTGCTGACATACTTTTTAAAAAATTCTTTTTCAATTTTCCTTTAAAAAAAAAGACAAGTTTTTACCCTGTTGATTTAAGTTTCCTTTCTTTTGTGAAAGAAGTGATTTGTATATTCTTCACATAGTATTTAGAAATCTGAGCTTGAAATACCTACTGTATTTTATGTGTGTTGTTTCATATATATCCCTGATGTCATGTTTTAATACATGCATGTTCTCTTTGTCTTCTTACAACCAAGAATTTGATGATGTCTGTTAAGATTTTTTTTTATAGTAATATTTGTGAAAATCTCGGTATATATTATATTTTTTTCGGTTTATGACCGAGCTAATTTTTAATTCAAATATTCCACCATCACAGTTGGGGTGTACCTATTTACTTTTTTATTTTTACATTCATGTATGCTAAACAGCATATTTTCAAGTAAAGATGGTTGTCCAGCAATGCTGAATCCTTCATGTCTTCACAACAGATTACATGTCGGTCATCTGATCTGCTGATCATAATTTAATATTTTCCCCCTTGCATTTGCTACATGTGTTGTGCACTGTATATATAATATATATATTATACTCACAGGCTGTGTACATACAACACATTCAATTGTGCGTTAGTCTTTTTGTTTTGGGTGGTCAACCATTTTGCGCTGTGTGAAAAGTATTTCAAACAATATTACCTCTGTCACTGTAAGGTTTTGTTTGTTTTGGGTTTGTTTTATTTTGTTTTGGATTGAAAAGAACGTTTGTGCCAGGGTTGTGCATGATACTGCTGTTTCATACGCTTACAATGTTGATGTCTATTTTGGGGGGAGGGTGGGTTTTTTTTAAAAAGACATGTTCGTGAGGTATTGGATGGGGATTTGGGAGGAACAAAGACTGTGTGTGTGTGGCTGTCCTAATTTGTCTTCAGATAATTTTTATTAAAGATTTTTTTTTTAAATGTAGAAACACAGATATCCAGTGCGAAGTTTTCATATTCTGAGTGAGGAGCAAATTATATTAGGAAGTAAGTAAATGTGTTCGTTGGTTTGTTTTTTTTAAATTAAAGTCATGTTTGTCAAGAAGTTGTATTTCAATAATTGTATACAGCATCATCTCCCACCCAATAACTTTAGGCAATAAAAGTCGCTCCTTTTTTTTTTTTTGAGGAAGAGAGAATTTTGCTTTTTTTTTTCTTTGACTTTTTTTTTTAAATCAGTTCTTTTGGTTTATTGATATCCTTTCATAGTTTTGGAATGATCATATATTTCAACTCTGTATCATTGTATCTCCCATCTATTGTCATTGCTGTTAAAGTAGAATTTAGTCATAATTTTTGTATATATGTTTCACTTGTCTTCTATCTGTTTTGCATTTTGATTGTTTTCTTTTTATATAGTAATCTTTTGTTGGATTTTTTTCTTTAATTCCTCTTTGGACTGAATGCTTTGTGTATGTAGTTATGGATTGGACTGGTTTGTTGTTGATTTTTTTTTGGGGGGGGGGAGTAAACTTTTGTGTACTGGTGAATTTTGAAAGATTCATTTAACCATGTCATGATTGTCCAATACTTTTTTTGGTTTTTGAGTACATGTATATTTACTTTTGACATGTATGTGTGCAAGCAGGTTAGGCAACCAGTTGTGATACGTTGTGACTGTGAGTCATTTTAGTATCCTGTGTATTAATGATGCAGCCATTTTTTTCAGTGAAACGAGTTTTTCCTGTTGCTTTGTGTGTTTTCTCCTATTTTAAAGTTCTTCCATCTGATGTCATGCAGCTTCATCTGTAATAAATTCAGTTTTATATCTTTTTTTTTTAAATTCATATTGTAGATCTTCCACTATACTTGCAGACCTGTCTTGTGGAGTTCCAGTGAAATTTTACAGGTCAAGGAAATCTAGTTTTAAATCGTCCTTCAAAGGGCAATTGCCCAGTACAACACCAACATGTAGGCACTATGGTAAAGACACTATGGTAAAGACATAGACTGACACACACGACGACGTGAATAAGCCATTCACAAAGTTCTGTACTAAAAAGAAGAAAGATTACAAACAAACTCTCCTTATCACTTGATGTGGTAAAGTGAGTAAATCTGGAGGATTTCAGAACTAATATTAGTATTCAAGACAGGTCCATGGCAGTTTGTTAGATTGTGTCATGTTTTTAGTGAAGCATAGAATGAGTAGCAGACCTGTATAATATTTTGATAGATAGTTGGAATGTAGTGCAGTCGAGACGGCAGCAAACTTCAATCCATTTCTCTGACAAGAGGATGTTATTTAAATGATCAGCTATTGTGAATGTTAACATGCTGATAGAATTGGAAAATGTAGTCTTTGAGTGCAAGAACAGACCATAATCCATTCCATACATGTACATTAACCATACACATGCATATATTGAACTCTTGTGTCCTGTATTTAGCTGACTTCATGTGGTGTCTTTTGATTTCTTTTACTCAAGAACAAGACAAATGTACTGCAAGATCAGTCAGCAGATTTTTGCACATGACTGAATCCCACACTATGCCATTGAGTTTGGTTTTTTTTTAAATGTAAAATTTGATGCTCCCTATGTTGAAGCAATGCTTTAGTGAAGTTGATACTGTCTGTATGCCTGCACCCGACCTGACAGTGGTCAGGCAGGTAACCTTGATTGATATAAGGGATTTTCTGATCTTTCAATCAGGCATAAGGTATTTTGGAAGAAACAGAACTTTTGCACATAGTGTTTTGGTTCTCGATTTAGAAATGTTGAATCCTCCCCCAACCCACCCCACTCTTTCCTTAACAAAGAAAAAAGTAAAACAAAGCAAATTCTAATTAATTCTGATTGAAAGGGGTTGCTGTATTTTTTCTTTAAACTAAAAAAAATGATTTTTTTTTTTAAAAGAAGAAAAGAAAGGGAAAAACGGCAGTGTTTCTGTAATCAACAAAATGAGTAAAATCTGTTTTTTGTACATGAGCAAAGTTACTGCTTAGAGCCAAGAATCCTCCAGGCCAGAAAGGTTAACTACTATACAATCCAAGCAGGGAGGGTTAGAGGTTTGAAAGTGACCGCAGAACTCTCCTGCGGGATGATTCCCTGATATGGCCTCTATGATTGGTGGGGCTGTGAACAATGTGATAGGATTGGATTAGAGAACGCTTTTCTCAGCATTGTATTAACCTTCCACTTCCTTCAGTCTTTTTTTTTCACATGAAATCAGGAATTTTCTTTTAAATGTCGCTGAAAAAAGTGAATTTATACTTGTGTCAAAAATCAAGACAAATGTCATCTATGGAGTGGTGATGTTAGCACTTGCAACTTATTCCATTGGTTTACTGTGTTTATTTCAAACTGCTTAATTAACTGGCTGCATTGGCTATACTACAGTTCTTACTCTTTTTGTATGATCTTTTTGTTGTTGGAAGTATTTGGGGAGTATTGGGTCATCAGTATTGCCCATCCAACCAAATCTTGCTCAGAACATGTTAAGTCTTGCCCTGGATAGACGCCACAACCACCACATCCATTATATTATAACCGTCCACAGATTTGTTGTTATCGCTTGATTTGCATATTCAGTCCTATGCTTCATGCTGCAAATAATGGTTTTCTTCCTTTTTTTTGGTTGTTGAAATATTTGTTTTAAAGACCGAAATGGTATGCAGGGGTAGTTTACGATTTGGTTGTTAGATTTTTTATTCTGCCAAACTGCTGAAGACGTCTTCATTGTGTTTGTGTTTTTTTGTAGATAGTACGATTGAGATCCAGTATCACGTCATATGTTTGGTTGTCAGTGCCTGTTGGTCCTGTTTTTACTTCCCCACCCTGATTTTATGTTGGGGTTTTTTTTTTGTGGAAAATCTGTAACATTTGATCATCATTTCCCTGAAGTGCTGTTGGAGATTGCACGAGAGACAAACAATGTGAATGAACAATTATAAATACATAAAATATCAGACTTTTAGCTTTTACTGTGGTGAGAGGAAGGGTATTTTCGAAGAAAAATGGTTCACTGCTTTTGAATGCTGAAATGGCTCACTGCTTTGAATGCTTGAAGAGGCTGATGAGGTGTGGTGTGTTCAGATTGAGAGGAAATTTTTTTTTTTTTAAAGGAAAACCTTTGTAGTCAACAGTGATGCTTTTGTGTTTTACAGTGTTTTGTTAGGAACACATAACTAAAGTTAAAGACTAAATTTTAATGATAGGCTTATGGGGTTGACAAGATTGTTTACATTGACTAAGCATCACACTTCCGTTTTTTAAATGATATTCAATCTTGTTCATTGTATTTTTGACACACAAAAATTGTTAGAGTAGTATTGTGTCAGACTCCTGCAATCTTGGACACCAGGTTTTATTTATTCCTATTTTGTGTGTATTACCTTATCACAAAAACTGCCAAGTCTGGAGCAACAGTTGCCTCGTGCACGTCTGTTGATAGTTCACTTTTGATTCTTCCATTGTGTATGTAAAATAACAATAGACAGCAATATTCCACATGACTGTGTATTGTACGTTTTAGTGCATATTTTCCAAACTGCTGGGGAGGTTTGTGGGGGAAACAACAATAAACGGTGGTTTCAACTGCTTTATGTCCATTGAAATTTTTAACAAAAATATTTGGTTTTTAAAAAAATATGCAGACAGTAAAATGAGTTTTGGAGCAAGAATTTGCAGTTCTTTGTTTATTGAGAACTGTTGCTGTCCAATGTATTTAAGGGTTGAATTGTGCTATTGAAGTAATTTGTATCTAGCTGGAAAAATATCTCAGAAATTGAATTACTCAGAATTGAAGAGGAAGTTGGAAAATTAAATGTGATGCATGTCATTTATAATCATGATGTTCTCTTATTTTGATAATTTTTTCCTCCACCCCAGTTTAGCGCTGTGAATGGAATGTTGGTGATTTCTGTGCATATGTTTGTGCCAATTGTACACAATAAAAAAGCTGCCAAGAGTTTGTGTCTATTTACTGAGTTTTGATTTTGTCAGTAGGTGTCAATCAATAATTTGTGGGATTTAACATTTGCCAATAAAATGTTTCCAATTCTGATTTTTGGGGTGTGCGTGAGAGAGAGAGAGATGAAATAAAGTATCTGCATTTTTGTCCAATTCAAAGTTAAAAACCAAAGATTCCACAAGAAAATATTTTCTAGGGAATACTTTAAACGAGCTCAAGTGTTTTATTTTGTTTGTTGATTTACTGCTTTTTGAGCATATTTTGTCTAGGCATTGGTTAGCAGAGGAACGTGCTTTAGCTTGTGAAATGGTTTGAGCATGTAGGAGGGTGTCTTGCAATGACAACTCTGTATTGCTCTTTCATTCTAGTTCATGCTTGTGGGGAAATCACTAACAATATGTGAGGGCCAAGTCAAAGCACAATTTACTGATTTGCTAAATAAATACACAACTTTGCGCTATATGAGTGAGCTCCACCACGAAAGGAGTGGGATTGCACCTGACCCACTTTTCTGCTAGAAGTCATTTGGGGGGTCAGTTTGTCATTTTTCAGATTTCAGTTGGATTATAAAACCAGAAGATTGCTTTTGCTTTGTACTGAAGTATTAAGGAGTAATTTTGTTTCCTTTTGCTTTATAAACATGTTTTTGAAAAAATACCCAAGCCCTCCTCACCTATGACTATGCAAAATTCATCAATTTCTCATTTTGTCACTTTCTGGTGTCTAGCATTTTCATTTTGGAATGTTTAAAAGATTGTCCAATCTTCAATCTTTTTTCCCTTCAATTGAATAGCTTCTAAAATTTGTTTTCAAACTTGTTAACTATTAAAAATTGACCTCTGGTACAATGTTATGTGGTGGAGGGTCGTATCATTTTATCCTTAAGTTGGAATGTGGCTACTTTAATAGTGGGTAAAAACAGTTGTATACACAAAATCTCACCATTGGTGAATCTTGGAGCTCTAGCCGATGAACAACAAAATCATTATCAGTGTTGATTCTAGGGTGTGCCCTTGCGGGATTCCCGCATTTTTTTCAAAATTGCTGCAAAACGATGTGGGCAGTGCGCCCTGATGGATGCTAAAAAATCCTGGACAACGCATTTTCGAACAAACTGCGCCATCGCAACTGCCGTTTGTATAATCTCTAATATTAAGCCCTACTTCCACCAAAGTTCTCCATTGATGCTTCTAATTGACCAAGCTTCACACTTTTGACCAATCACAGAAACTGTAGCCTAGCTCGTCCTTTCCCGCGGCGGGTCATTTGTAGGCTACACCACAAGATTTTCTGATTCGCGCCTACAAGCAATCACGATCGTCCTACTAATCAGGCTCCTCCTGCTCTGTTTTCCTATTCGTTTATGTCATCTTCCAAGAGGCCTTGTACTCCAGAAATAAGTGACGTGATCGAGATAGAGATTATTGAAGAGATAGCAGACGATACCTCCCAGCAGGTTCAAAGCTGGTAGATCAAGTAATCCTGAGTACAGTGTTCATGGCATGCAGTAGGCTATCGGCTGTGTATCAAACTTGGAAAGAACAACGCCTTCACTAAAGGAGGATGCAATGCCTTCACTAATGGAGGATGCGCTTATTAGAGAACAGCACATTGAGTATCAGGAAAAAACACTGCCAATCACCAGGAGGCTGTACAAGATGAAACTTCAGAAAAACTTCCATCAGTTAGGCAACTCTCTCTCTCTCACACAAAGTACAATCTAAAAGAAGAAGAAAAAAGGGGGGGGGGAGGAGACTTTGACATTGGCTTTGACATATTTAAATCTAGATCTCTCTGAATGTGGAAATACAAATTTGATCTCTCTCTCTCTTAATGTATGATCTTTGGGGGGAAAACCCAAGACTTTGACAATGGCTTCAACTTATTTAGATCTAGACCTATCTCTCTGAATGTGGAAATACAAATTTGGCCTCTCTCTCTCTCATATACTATCTAGGGAAAAAAGACTGATATTGGCTTTTACCTCTCTTCTCATCTAGATCTATCTCTAACCTTGTGGAAATAAAAATTTGACTGACCTCTCTATCTCTTTCTCCCCCCCCCCCTCCTACTTGAGGTGAATATTTAATCCTTTCTGCCTGTTTGTTTTGTTTCTCTTCCTTGAAAAAATGGCACAAACTAATAGTACTGAGGGTACTGTAAGCAAATACTTGTTCCTTTTTTTTAATGAAGGGGGGAGGGGGGGCAATGCCCCCTTTTTTTCATTTTAGGGGGCCCCTGGGCCCCTTATTTGAAATCCTAGAATCAAAACTGATCATTGTATATTTATTTCATCTACTTATTTTATTTATGTTCACCTTTGAATATTCCTCCACATGCATTCCTCTCAAAATTGCATGTTGGAACTGTTGAAGTTTTGGAAATTTAAACAGAAAAAAAATGTCAAAGATTGGACACACAGCAACCATTGATATGATGAAAGCCATTGAAATACAAGCAAAAAAACTAATCTGTTCATCACAATCTGTTTATTCACATCATAATACCATCACCACTGCAACAATAGCTTATTATTTTCAATGCAATACTCAAATTCAATATCATGATTTATTTGTACAAATAAAATGGTCATTGCTCTTCATAAAAATAAATAACTTGGCACAAACTTGAATACAAAAATGACTTTCTAAATCTTTTTTTTTTTTTAAAGAAAAGAAAAAAAGGGTAACAGAAAAACCTTAGCCCTGGCAGCTTCCAGCTGTCAAATAACTTATGACAACATCAGTAGTGAGAACTGTCCTTCAAAATACAGAGAATTCATTTTAATGTCACTTTTTACATCAAACTCAACACAACTTCTTTCTGACTTGCACACAAAACCTTACAATCACTGCACCAGCACATATCATACATGTTGCTCAAAAACAATTGCCAACAAAAGTAGATAATGTAAACAGCCCAAAACGACAAGACCAAAATGTGTTCCGTGTATTTGTGCATACAATTCCATGCCAAGTCTCTTACCTGTTTAGATGCGGCTTTTAAACAAAATCCTCTGTGATGAAAAAAATCTTTTAAAAATGTATAACACACACATACAGTTTTAAAATGAAATGTATGGACTTTGCCAAACGCAGTTTCCAGACAAAGTGTCACATTTGTGATCAAACTGAAATTAACATGCATGCTGAAATAGGTACCAAAATATGGTCTTTGTCAGTTTGTGTAGGTCTTGTAACCCCCAAAACTTTTAAACAAAAGAAAAAAAAGTCACAATAATAAATTAAATTTTGAGTGTGTGGCATATCGTCTTCAGCACACACAAAAAAGCCCATTCTTAACAACCCACAATTTGATGACATTTTTTATGGTAAAGTCTCACACACAAAAACTGCTGGTAACAGGCCTAACTGTCAGTAAAGTTTGGTTTTCGTTTCTCCACAAATGCTGTCATGCCTTCCTTGCGGTCATTCTGAAAAAAAGAAAAACCACAACATATCTCCCTTTAAAGAAGAGTCAAATTATGCATTTACTTTATCTTACACCCAAAAAAAGCTGACACAAACTCAAAACAAAACAATTATGTATGTGAAAATCAGACTGATAAAACCAGGAAAGATTGGGAGGGAGGAAATTCACTGTTAAGCAGGACTGAGAGAGTTCGAGGTTCCTTCTAAAAAAAAATTTTTTTTTCCACATCAGAGTACATATCCTAGTTTACAGGCATTAGACAGCATTTCAAGCACATTTCCCTTCAAGCCTGTACAGGATAGGATTATGGTCAACCAACTGGGTAAAGGGCACACACAGTCCTGTAAGTTAACCCTACTCCTGTCAGCAAACGCTAACCCTAAATGAGGGGCAGGAACAGCCAGTGGTCAAAACACTGAACTTGTAGAGGGCACAGATTCCAGTATCTGCTGAAATGTCAGTTTGAGGGAATTTTCCCCTGGATAGCAGATTTATTCTGACTTCATTTCTTAGCCTTCTGCTGAAATGTCAATCTGAGGGAATTTTCCCCTGGAGTTAAAGAGTAATTCCAACTCCATTTCTTAGCCAGTCCCACAGATGAGTCGATAAACTGAAGAACCATTTTCAAACCCATGCATAACATTTTCGCACACGTTAAAAACGTATCCCTCTTTTCAAAAAAGCAGGCCCGCATGGCTGGTAGTACAGACAATGCACACACACATACACCCATGATGCAATCTACAACATGGACAGTGGATTTTTCAACTTGCTCAAAATAGCTACTCTGCCTGAAAATGGTGATCCCATGACTCCTCAAGAATAAGAATAATAATAATATATGGAATTTATATAGCGCTGAATCTTGTAAAAAAACAAAAAACAAATCGAAGCGCTTGAGAAGGGATGAAAGGCAAAGGACAGGTTCACATAGAAGTTGTGTACCACTTAAAAGTCACTGCAGACTACGCTACATGAAATCCGCACAGTTCTCCATACTATCACTGTATGTGGTGGATTGGTGGTCTAGAGGTAACATGCCTACCTAGAAAGCAAGAAGTGCTGGTTTCATCTTAATGTGTATTTGCTCCCTGAGCATTGTAATAATGTAAAGGTGTCTGCAATTCTACAATGAGTCATTTCTGCAACTTCTTTGGGGAAACTAATAATTGAAAATTACTCACGTTTTCTGGAACTATAAGGATATAAACACAAACACACACATGTGAGGTCCCATATGCAAATGCATACAGAACATCTTGTGCACACATTAAAACCTGTTCCGCTTTTCAAAAAAGTAGGCAATTGTGTGCTGGTGGGAACTGATGAAAAAATTTACAAAACTGCATACATACGGGGACTGGATGTAAAAAAAACACCACACAAGTTCTTATTCCAGTATCCTCAAAATAAAAATAAAATAACACACACACACACACTATACTCACAGTGCCAAATGTGGCATGGAAGAAACGCTTCTCAAAGTGTATGCCTTCTGCCAGAGTCATCTCTTGACCTGTTAAAAAACAAAAATCTTGAGAGCATGACAGATGTTTACAAACAAGATGGATGTCATCTTTTACCATTCATTATCAGCATTCAAAAAACAAATGTCATCTTTTACCACTATATCAGCATTTAAACTAAATCTATGACAGCATATAAGATGTAAACATGTGGATACACACCGTCCCTGAAAAAGAATAAGGATGCAATTACATAATGCTGCAGATGAATGTGATTTGAGGGTTTGCACAGTATGATTATAGATCTACAAAGAAATATGATCATAGAGTGCAGTCACAAAGGGTGTGAGTAGAGCTCTACATTACAACATGAGCAGGGCTGTGACCACAAAGTGAGTAATCACAGATCTCTTTAGACTAGAGTTTTGTTTTCTTTTGAGCAGAGAGGCATGCAGTTTTAAACCAAATTAAACTTTAAACAAGATTATTTCATGTATATGAAAATCTGTGTGTGTGTGCGCACGTGTGTGTGCATGCGTGCGTGTGTGTGTGTGCATGTGTGTGATTACATAAATCTACAACAACAAAAATCAAATAAACGCAAACATTCTTTAAGTACATAATAAACTGTTCACTCACATTCTGGTACAACAAATTTAGTACATCAAGCAGACAGTTTACTAATATGCACAGTATTGTGCATTTTTATCTCTTCTCTCTCTCTTGGCTCCTTGATGAGCCATTAGGGATTTTATAGTTAATGTATTCACCAAATTTCAGGGGAAAAATTTGGCTTTTAGACATCAGAAAAATAACAAAAATACAAAAAACTTACTGGCATTGACGGCTTCTTTACAGAGAGCGACAGTCAGTTTGGAGAAGTTGGCAATTTTTTCTGCTGTCTTGATGGCCTCGTCCACCAACTGGTCTGCAGGGACCACCTTGCTCACCAAACCTTCACAACATTAACAACAACATAATAATAATGATAATAACCATAATAATATAGAATTTTTAGAGCGCTGAATATTGCAAAGCAAACAAATGAAAGTGCTTAAAATCAAATCATTCACACGCATGTGACTGTTCACAAATAAGATTGACAGATTTTAAATTTACACACACACACACACACACACACACAGTAATGCACTAATGCAAGGTGATGGAGATGGAAGAGACTGACTGAAAGTAGGGACAGTTGTCAGGTGTAGTGATGGCGGAGGATCCTAGGTACAAAAAAGTGTGCCTTGAGGCAGGACTGGAAAGTGTCAAATGGAGGCTTTTGGAGAAGGGAGAGGAGGAGGTCATTCCAGATAGGTGGACCAGAAATAGTGAAAGAACATGATAGTGAACATCACTGTCAAAGAACATCATATCTATTGGCGAGACATCATCATCATGCGGCGGTTCGTACCCCGTTTGGACCGGAAATTTTTCCCCCATCCATTAGACCATGAGTGGTGGTCTAGGCGCTAGTCTTTCAGATGAGACGATAAACTGAGGTCCCGTGTGTTACACGTAATTATTTAGCGCACGTAAAAAAACCCACGGCAACAAGAGAGTTGTCCCTGGCAAAATTCTTAGAAAAAAGCCACTCTGATAGGGAAACAAATACAGCTGCAGAAAAAAAAAAAAAAAAAAAAAAAAAGGGTGAAAGGGTGGCGCAGCGCTAAGTGGCGACGCATTCTCCCGCTCTCCCCGGGGAGAGCAGCCCGAATTTCACGGAGCGAAATCTGCCGTGACTTAAAGTGGTATGAAATAAAATCTGAGCGCTTTGATTTGTTGCTTTACAAGATTCAGCGCTATATAAATTCCATACATTATTATTATTATTATTATTATCATAACATCAATTATCTAGAAACAATATTGTAACAACTTCCACCCAGACCTGTATAACAACATCAAAACAACTTAACATAAATCTGCATAAAGTCTTGTGATCATCTTCACCAGCTATCAAATTTGTCTCTTCAGGCAGCTAGATGTTCTGAACAAGGGTGTGATGCAGCACCAATGTTCTAATAAGACAGTAATGTAGAAATCGTATGCAGTGTCGTTAAATGGTTTCCTTGTTGCTAACAGGATTAAGACATCAAAACTAAGCCTCTCAAACTCCCCTTTACTGTCAATATCATCAAAAAGCTTGCAGAACATATCATGAAACTCAGGCACAAAGCTGGGAGCCATTTTTCTTGAGCATAAGCATTGGACAAACGTGACTGGTAAAAAAAAAACAACAACCCAAAACTACCCCCAAAACTAATTAAAATTTACACTGCTTGTGTGTGCAAAGACCTTAAACCCTTTCTGCTGCCCTGCAATGACCTTCATAGTTATTATGTGACCTCTGAGAGCAAATGTAAGCTGTCAATTACATCACCTTAGTCATCTCTGATAAGAAGGTGGCAGTTTGGTTAAGATATTCACCTGCCTAACAAGTAAACCATGAGGTTCTGGGTTCGACTCCTAGCATTACCTTTTTTTCCCAGTTTGATGGGAAAATCCACCTGCACATCAAAGTCCTTTGGATGCGATTATAAACCAAGGCCTTGTGAGCAAATGCTCGCTATAAATTTTGCGCACACGTTAAATGCACATTCCGCCTTTTGGAAGAGTAGGCCGTTTTGTGCCGGTAGGAATGGATGACATAATTTTTAAAAACACATGCACGCAGGTGTCATGGTGAAACACCATCCCCCAAGTCGGAATACTACACAAAATCCCACCAGTGGTGAACTTGGGAGAGCTCTAGCTGAGGAAGAACAACAAGCTCCCTGATTTTTCCAGAATTTGCCATGTGGCCTAGAACCATCGTCCCTGAACACTGCAGGAACTGTGTTGCCAGGGTTCTAAAGAGTCTGTCGTGTGATCCACCTCGCTGTGTCACAGCCAATCCCTTTACTGTGTCATGTAGGACTGTCTACCTGTACTTACCTGCTCTCTCTGCATCCGTTGCAGATATTCTGTCACCAGTCAGAACCATTTCCATGGCTTTGGACTTGCCCACAGCACGCGTCAGACGCTGGGTGCCCCCCGCCCCTATATGTAATTATGACATTACATATGTATCATGTTGTGATTATGACATAACATATATAGGATATTTTGTTATTATGACATTACACATGTATCATGCTGTAATTATGACATTACTTATGTAGGATACTGTAATTATGACATAACAAATAGAGTATATTAAAAGTGACATGTAGGTTATTGTAATTGTGACATTACATCATATTATAATTATGACATTACATATGTAGCATATTGTAATTATGACATTACATATTGAGTATATCATAATCATGACATGACATATGAAGCATATTGTAATTACAATATTACAAGTGTATTATATTGTAATGATAACATTACTACTTATTGTAACATTTTGCCATTATGACATGATATGAAACATACTGTCGTTATGACATTGCATAAGTAGCATACTGCCATTATAACATTACATATGTAACATACTGTCATTACAACATTGCATATGTAGCATACTGTCATTACAACATTGCATATGTAGCATACTGTCATTATGACACTGCATACGGTGCATACTGTTATTACTACATTATATATGTAGCATACTGCCATTATAACATTACATATGTAACATACTGTCATTACAACATTGCATATGTAGCATATTGTCATTATGACACTGCATATGTAACATACTGTCATTATGACACTGCATATGTAACATACTGTCATTATGACACTGTATATGTAACATACGGTCATTATGACACTGCATATGTAACATATGGTCATTATGACACTGCATATGTAGCATACCGTTATTACTACATTATATATGTAGCATACTGTCATTATAATAATAATAATAATAATAATAATGTATGGAATTTATATAGTGCTGAATCTTGTAAAGCAACAAATTAAAGCGCTCAGTTTTTTATTTTATTTTATACCACTTTAAATCACGAGATTTCTCTGCGTGAAATTCGGGCTGCTCTCCCCAGGGAGGGCGCGTCGCCACAAGAGCAGCGCCACCCTTTTTTTTTTTTTTTTTTTCTTTTGGTCTGCAACTGTATTTGTTTCCCTATCAGAGTGGCTTTTTTCTAAGAATTTTGCCAGGGACAACTCTCTTGTTGCCGTGGGTTCTTTTACGTGCGCTGAAAATTTTGTGTAACACACGGGACCTCGGTTTATCGTCTCATCCGAAAGACTAGCGCCCAGACCACCACTCATGGTCTAATGGATGGGGAAAAATTTCGGGCCCAAACGGGGTACAAACCACGCACACACCCAACCCAGACTTTTCGCATTCTAGACTGGCGCGTTACCTCTAGACCACCGATCCACTATGACATTACATAAGACAGCTGACCTGGAATAGTGCCCAAGGTAATTTCTGGCTGCCCAAACTGCGCCTTGTCTCCAGCGTAGATGATGTCACACATCATGGCCAGCTCACACCCTCCTCCCAGCTGTAACAAATCACAATACTGTCTAGTATCACACTACACACGTTCCCAACTTTCAGAAATTAATCAGTCAATACCTGCCTATTGCATGACTAAACCTATCACCAGAAATCCAGACAAAGAAACACACAGACAGACAGACAAACAACACACCCGCACGCGCACACACACACAATGATCAACTGGCATAATCACAGACATGTTGTGATTCACTTAATAAACAGACGTTTCAATACAGAAAATAGCAGACTACTACTGTACTAGGGGGCCGGTATCTCAGTGGTTAGAACATCAAACTCATAATCTGTAATCGGGGGCCACATGTTCCAGTCCCCCTGGGTCATCTGTCTGAGAAAATGTCATTTCATGTCACGTTGTTTATAGTCCCACCAACCATTGGAAGACCAAATTAGGGCTGTTGCCTTATATCAATGTCAGCAACTCCAATAACATTCACCTCAACTTCAAAATCAACATCATCTAGTCCCTTCAAATATCCAACACCGTTTATCTAAAAAATAGAATGAAACGACAAAATACCTTAATCATTTAGTTCCTTATGGTCGATACAGACAGGACGTGCTGAGGACGCCAGCTGTGTCACTTAATTTATCATCCCCAGGTTACAAAAAATTGTAAAAATAAAATAAAAGGATAATGAAATCTTCAATGTACAAAACAAATCAAAGGAAAAATGTCACATGGGCAAATAACACTACAGAATGGACATCTTGTGCCCATCCCAGCGTTAACAGTATCACTACCTGGTTGCCAGAACAAAACAGGCAAAATGTCATGTAACATATGAAAAGAAAATTTTATAAGATTGGATTGAAAAAAGACAAGAGAATGGACTGGGAGAGAAACAAAGAGAATGATAGATATGTAATGAAAAAAGAGAGAAACAAAGAGAGAATGATTGACATGTATGGAAAAAAGAGAGAAACAAAGAGTGATAGAGGGAATTTATCTCGAGAGTTAACACTGGTTCAGACTCTAGTCCCCTACCAGTTTTATGAATGAGAAATTACGTGAGAGGTCCTGTGAGCAAACGCACACATAACATCTTGTAGCATCTTTTACTTTAGAACAGATTTAGCTGTGGCCTGTAACATGGATTATTTATTCACAAACATGCCCAGCATGCAATCTGCGCAGCTAGCAAAAGCCTAAATGAAGACTACTTACCAATGCCCCATCCGAGAAGAGAAAGAGAAGAGAAAAAAGATTGCTCACGGCAAATCCGTTGACAGCGGCGATGATGGGTTTGCGGCATTTGCTGACGGCGTCCCAGTCCATGAGGAAGTTGCTGTTGTACGTCTCTGCAAAGCTGTTCATCTTCTGCATCTCCTTGATGTCCGCCCCCGCTGAAACAATAGGCACGCTTTCTCTATTACTGTGTGTATGATTGGAGTTTAAATCTACAGCCAAAAAAAACACACAAAAAAGATTCTATAGATTGTAAGAATTCTTTGTATAACTATACAACCACAAAGCGGCAGTGCAACGCATTTTCGTTCACACGACATACAACAATAGTTATTGTCTGAGCATTTGATGAAGAAGACAAATACAGCCTCACAATAGGGTGGTTTTCAGGGAGAGGGGGTATTTTGGACCCTTTTTTCGTCTTTCGTTAGTTCTATATTGATCTTTATTTTGTTTTGGCTGTTATTTTTGTTTTATGTTTGTTATTGTCACTGTTGTTGTCGTGTACATATGTTTGTGTTTGTTTGTTTATTTACTTGTTGTGGTTGTTCTTGTTGTTTTATCTTTTTTTTGTTTTGTTCAGTTGTTTGTATGGTTGAAGGGTTTGTGTGTATGTGTGTGTGTGGGGGGGGGGGGGGGGGGAGGGGGGAAGCAGTTGGTGTGTCTTTTTTTATTTCGTTTTGTCTTTTGTTTGTTTTGGTTTGGTTTTTCCTTGTTGCTTGTTTGTTTGTATTATGGTGGATATATTTTCAGGAGATTTTTTTATTTATTTGAATCGTATAATGTATGTTTTAATATTGTTCAGGTTTTTTTTGTTTTGCTTTTAATTCCATGTATGCATATATTATTGTCTTCTCGTTTGATTTGTATGGTTTATCATTGATTAGGTTTTTATTCTATGTCTGCATATATATTATCTTTTTTTCTCTCTTTTTTCTCCTTTAGATAGATGGCTTGATGAAAAAACAAATACACTGCTTATTCAATGTACCATCTGAAAATAAAAGTTTGACTCTGACACACACACATAAACCCCACACACATGTGATGCTTACTTTCTTACTGTATGTCTGAACTGAATAAATTCTATAGCTAAAAAACAAAAATCTACGCTTCATATTCAGTCACATAAGTATCAAACACACACACACATACACTCTCACACACACACACACTCACACACACACACTTTATATTAAAAAACTGTACCAAAAAGACCTTGATAATTTAAATAAGTACATAATTGAAAATGGCCTAAAATTATCCACAGAAAAAACGCATATGATGCTTTTTAACAACGGTTGCAATCCAGACAACTTACCTGTGTTCAAAATTGAAAACGAGACAATTGAATATAAGCACTTAGTAAAGTTTTTAGGTGTTTATCTTTCTTCAAAGTTAACTTGGAATGCCCACATTGAATATATCTTAACTAAAGGAAGAAAATGTTTAAATCTGTTAAAAATTGTACGAAAGCAGTATTGGGGACAAGACATGACAATTCTGAAACATCTGTCTACCTCTCTAATTAGATCTAAATTATCCTATGGACAAGAAGTTTATTTTAGTGCACCTAAGTACTTATTAAAGAAGCTTCAAAGTGTAGACTGTAAGGCGTACAGACTTGTTCTAGGTGTGCCATTTCATGCCTCGGCACTTGATACATATAACGAAACTGGAATGTTACCACTTGATGAGTACCGACAACTTGTATGTGCTAAATATATTCTGAGAAGCTCAACACCTGAAAACTTTGCTTCAGAAGAAATGAAAATGAGGTCTGAAACAGATTTTCCCAAAAGAGCCCGACACATAACCTCTTTAATGACAATAGGTACCTATACATCAGATCTTTACGAGCGTTCTGAAATTTTAACATCTGATGTAGACTCACAAAGAGCAGTTTCAGTCTGTCCTGTTTGGGAAATGAAGCGAGCTCACTTTGATGTAGATTATATTAACATGAAAAAGAATGAGAATCCAAATATCATGGCAGTTAATGTTCATTCACATATAGAACATAATTACTCTCATTATCTTAAAATTTATACAGATGGCTCTCTTTTAGACAATCATCAAGCAGGTTCAGCATTCGTCATACCAACACTAAAAGTAGAAAAGTCATATTATGTTGGTAAAAATCGATCTGTTTTTACAGCTGAACTGATCGCTATTCTCATGGCTTTGAATTTTATTTTAGATCATCCATACTGTTTCTTTCACATATTACTTTGTGTGGATTCAAAATCAGTTTTATATGCCTTAAATTCAATAACTTATAAGCAATCTCCTAAACTTATACTAAATATCAAATACTTTATTAATCTTCTGTGCTTAAGAGGAATTCATGTTTCCTTTTGCTGGATTCCTTCACATATAGGATTATTTTCTAATGAGTGGGCTGATCGGGCTGCGAAGAAAGGTGCACGTAATGACAAGGGGTCTACAGTACTGCATGTCCCTCTATCCATTGCAGAGGGTTATCAGTTGTTAGAAGAAGCTTCCTTAAATAAATTCATAGAAAAGCATCGGCAAATCAAGCAGCTTTCACATTCAACTCCGAGTGGGAAGAACGTAATTGAATGCATTGATCACTTAGAGATTCATACAAATGCTGTCAAAGAAAGACAACTCAAGGCATTGTTTTTCAGGATAAGATTAAATGCATTCACAACAAAATTCAGCAAGGATGTTAAATGCTTATGTGGTGAATATATTTCAAATACCCATATCATACTTGAATGTGAGAATTTAAAACCTTATCTTCCTGCCTTTTCTGAGAATACCATTGACGAAGTTTTGAACAATGTAAAGCTAACGTTTGACATTGCTAAAGGTTTATTGTTAAGTCCTATAGGGCATTTATTGTAGTTGTAGTTCTGTTTGAATTTCTTTTCCTTCCCCCCTCCCCCCCATTCTTTTTCTATTGTTTTTAAAATGTTGTTCTTGATCTGTTTATGTTAAGAATACTACTTGTGTATTTCCCTTGTTATTACTCTTTATTACACACACACACACACACACACACACAAACACACACACACACACTCGCACGCAACGCACAGAGTAGATCTATCTATCTATCTATCCATCTCTTTCATTCAGTCTCCTATTTTAGGGTCGTCTGGTATCACTTAAAGTGGAAAGACGTTAAAATTGAAGACTTACTTACTTACTTACTTACACACACACTATACACATACAAAATACACCACAATCAAACAGCAAAAACAAGACAAAAAAGGAAGCCTGAACCAAACCAGACTGGCTGAAATACATATATATAAGGCTTTTTTTTGGGGGGGGGGGGGGGGGGAGGAGGGGGGGAGGACGGGAAAAGGGGAACACAGAGTCCTAAAGGTAAGCAATGTTCTGCGATCTCTGCAGCAAAGTGATGAAAACAAAAGAAGAAGGAAAAAAACAACCCACTCTACCTGCAAAGGCCTTTTCATTGCCGGTGATGACAATACACCCCACATCCTTGTCCTCCTGGAGTTCCTTCAGGGCCACAGTCATGTCGGCGATGAGGGCGTCACACAGGGCGTTCAGGGCTTTGGGTCTGTTCAGCTGAACCAGGGCCACGTTCTTCTTCTCCCCACGCTTCTCCACGATCAGGTTCTGGAACTGACCTGCAACAACAAAGCAAGCACAATGTTCATATCACTGACCTGCAACAACAAAACAAGCACAATGTTCATATTACTGACCTGCAACACACAAAACAAGCACAATGTTCATATTACTGACCTGCAACAACAAAACAAGCACAATGTTCATATTACTGACCTGCAACAACAAAACAAGCACAAAGTTCGTATTACTGACCTGCAACAACAAAACAAGCACAATGTTCGTATTACTGACCTGCAACAACAAAACAAGCACAATGTTCGTATCACTGACCTGCAACAACAAAACAAGCACAATGTTCATATTACTGACCTGCACCAACAAAACAAGCACAGTGTTCATATTACTGACCAGTGACCTGCAACAACAAAACAAGCACAATGTTCATATTACTGACCTGCAACAACAAAACAAGCACAATGTTCATATTACTGACCTGCAACAACAAAACAAGCACAATGTTTTTATTACTGACCTGCAACAACAAAACAAGCACAATGTTCATATCACTGACCTGCAACAACAAAACAAGCACGTTTGTATTACTGACCTGCAACAACAAAACAAGCACAATGTTTGTATTACTGACCTGCAACAACAAAACAAGCACAATGTTCGTATTACTGACCTGCAACAACAAAACAAGCACAATGTTTATATCACTGACCTGCAACAACAAAACAAGCACAATGTTCATATCACTGACCTGCAACAACAAAACAAGCACAATGTGCATATCACTGACCTGCAACAACAAAACAAGCACAATGTTTATATTACTGACCTGCAACAACAAAACAAGTAAAAGTAAAAGTATGTTCTTTCGAGCCAGAAGGCCCATAGAGCCGGAGCTTATCCCGGTTTCTGTAGCGTTAAGCGAACTGATGGTTTTTCACCACCCCTGTGACAGGACGCTAGTCTGTCGCCAGATACTTCCCCAGCAGAGCTGGTACCCACTTGTACACCTGGGTGGAGTGAGGAAAATAGGAGTAAAGTGTCTTTCCCAAGGACACAACACCGAGCCGAGCGGGGATCGAACCTGCGACCTCTGGATCACGAGTTGACCGCCTAAACTACTCGACCACGGTGCCTCCCAACAACAAAACAAGCACAATGTTTATATCACTGACCTGCAACAATACAACCAGTACATGGTTTACACAACTGACCTGCAACAATACAACCAGTACATGCTTTACACAACTGACCTGCAACAATACAACCAGTACATGCTTTACACAACTGACCTGCAACAATACAACCAGTACATGCTTTACACAACTGACCTGCAACAATACAACCAGTACATGGTTTACACAACTGACCTGCAACAATACAAGTACATGGCTTACAGAAGGGGGGTGGAGGGGGGGTGGGCAGAGAGAGACAGACAGACAGAGAGAGAGAGAGAATAGTATAGCTGAGTGGTTAAGACCGTCTGAATTCAATCCCATGGGTCCATGAAGTCGTGACATTCAAACCTCTAGTGGCATCTTGATTCAGATTCAGATTCAGAATATTTTATTGCCATTTAAGTCATGTAGACTTATTTGACACAACAAAAACATCAACTATAATTATCTATTTTGGCTAAAAGTGATGTACACTAAAAAACATGTTGTATTCTACTTCTCTTTCTCTCTTTTTTCAAAACACTCGTACACATATCTGATGATATCTGCTTGATATATATCAACTGTGATTATGTCACTTAATTTATGTACACAGTTTTTGCGTTCTTTGTCTCTCGTTTCTTGTGAGTTAACTCAGTTAAGGGTGGGGATTTTTTTTTTAAAATCTCTCAGGTCAACTTCAATTGCAGATCTATCGCTGTGTAATCAGTACCTTATTTCCCTCTGTCACAGTTTGTGTACATGTAGAAGATCAAATATGCATGTTAAAGATCCTGTAATTTATGTTGGCGTTCAGTGGACTACACCAAAACACGAATATACCAAGCATACATCACCAAAGTCAGCAAGCGGGTACCTCCACGATGAGCAAAAAAAGGTTGCATATGCAAAATCTCACCACTGGTGAACCTCAGAGCTCTAATAATAATAATAATATATGGAATTTATATAGCGCTGAATCTTGTAAAAAGACAAACAAATCGAAGCGCTTAGCCAAGGAACAACAACAAAAATGCATTTATGTAAAATCAGTCTTCTTGCCATTTAAGTTTTTATTATTTTTCAATAAATGAGCAGACACTTATCTATATGAAGTATAGCACATTGTGCATCGCTGTCTGCAATGACAGCAGCTTCTTCCATTTGATTTATAATAGCAGTTTCACCATAAAACAGACAACAGTCCACCACTCCACCACCACCCCCCACTCATCCTTCCTCCCAAATAATTATTGTGTTCAATAATGAGTCCAATGAAAATATGATTGCAGATCACACTTTTATTCCATTACATGAGCAGAGTCAAAAAATTATTTATCTTAGTTTATGCTTTCTGACAACATGGGCATAGTGACCTTCTGGTTGGGAAGTTTCTAAAACATATTATATAACACAGGCAGGGTACAATTGCTTAGCAGTTAGAGAGATGTGAGACCCTAAACCCGAAGTCCTGTGTGCAAATGTACACTGAACATATCGCACAAATTAAAAACCCATTCCGCCTTTCAGAAGAGTCAACCATTTTACACCGAAGGGAACAATGACAAAATGTTAAAAAACATATGGCTATGCACACAGGTGTCCTGTTTACACACCATCATCTCCAAAGCTGGAATGTGGCAACTGCAATGGTGGTTCAATACAGTTGCATATAATTATATACATTGTATGTAAATGCAAAATCTCACCATTTGGTGAACGTTGGAGCTCCAGCTGAGGAACAACAACAAAATGACGCACACTCAGCTACTTAATTGATCGATCATAAATATTTTAAAAAAAGATTTGTTAAGAAGTATTACTTATGTAACCAATGCAACAACAAAAAAGGCACTTAATTCAATTTGTGAATTTCATAACATTACTAAGATTGAAAGAATTTATAATCACAGGGATTCAGTTTGTCATGAACAATCAATCATGAAGCATCCCAACATCTATTACTGGAATGTTAGGTCTGGTCCTCATTAAAGCAGAATTATTTCTAAATTTTTAATTAATATCAACACTTTTAATGAGCTATATTAGCCATAACAGGAATAAGGCATATTTTATTGTAGGACAAGTTAACCCATTGGAGGGGGGGGGATGGGGGTGGCATGTGCAAGTTTGTGTGTGTGTTTGTGAGCATGAATGTGTGTGAGTGTTTGTGTAAGTATATGTGTGCATGTATCATTGTATGTGTGCATACATGTGTTGCTGATTAGTGGGGATGGAGGGGGGGGGGTAATGTGGTGGAATTTGCCTCAGGGCAAGATGGTTCAGCTTCTGTTCCTAAAGAGGAGGGGTAGGTTGCAGCTTCTCACCACTGGCACAGACAAGGCCAGATTTTGCAGGAGAGGTTTGTGTGTATGTGTGTTTGGGGGGCAGGGAGAGGGGAGGGGGGGGGGGGCTTCTGGGTAGATTCTGCACATAACCAAAGGCCTGCATTCTTCAAGCAATGGCTTCATAAACAATTTGAAAGGCAACTTGCAGATCCAGTCAAAGGTCGCCTGATAGTGATAGCAACCAAGGGGAATGACGCGATTGTACATAGCGGTACAGCTCAATAGGCTAAAACATTCTTTTCTTTCTTTCTTTCTTTTTTTTTTTTTTTTTTAGCAACTTTCACTATGCTGCGAGCATTAACCCAACTATTTTGACCGTAGCATCGTCATTCTTTACAGCTAAACATGAAACCCCAGGGTAAACTATAACGTTCTTATCCACCCGTCCAGCTCCGAGGTCACCGCCTGACCAACCGAGTGCATGGTCAAAAGACAACTACTTTCGTTGTGTCAGCGGTGACTTTACTGTCTACTTTGTATTATAAGGTTCTCACAACACTAGAACTTTTTATGACGACAGTACACTAAGCCCGATAAAACCCATTCAAACCTGTTGATAAATGCCTTTGATGCAGCGCCGGTAGCATACTAACGCTGGTGTTGCATGTTCTATGCAGCACATTTCTGCAGGCTGTCCTCACGAAACGAGCTACTGAGGCCATGTTGAACTCTGAAGTAGGTCTTCAAGACAGCGAAAACTTGGATCGGAATTTCAAAGCGTAGAGAACTTCGGGCACAACAAAGTAGGCTGAGGCCTAAAAATAAATTCACGACAAAAGCAACAGCCGCTGCTGCAGCAGAAGCTAATGATTTCTAGAAATTATCATCCTTATGAGGATGGAATAAAGTTTCGGATAACAGGAATTTGATCACAGGAAAACATTTGGCTGTAACTGGAAGGAACTTGGTTTAGTAGCCTAACACACAATAGGCCACTAGTCTTTCCCCATTTGGCTATGACTTTAATTAAGATGGTGTTCCGCAGTTTGGCATAGGGGCCTACAGCTTTGTGGGCAACCTGAGGCTGTATAGCATCAATGCCAACCTGAAAAAAACATAGAATGCCTCTATAACAAGGCAACCAGCGCGGTCTAGGATGACAACATAGGAGAATGGTTCCAACCACAACCAAGGTAGCCTACACCAGGATGTCTGCTTTCTCCCACAATCTTCAACAGCTTTGAGAGATTAATGGTTGATGCACTGGAAAACCACGAGGGAACTGTCAGCATTGGAGGCAGACAATTACAAACTTACGTCTTGCCGTCTTGCCGAGGACATCGACGACCTAGCTGAAAAAGAGCAAGAGGCAGTCAACTTGATGTCACCTTGATGAGATCTCTTCGGCACACATGACATGCAGATCGGCACCAAAAAATCCCAGGTGGTGACAAATAGTGCTGCCAATGGCAACGTCACTGACTTTTTTTTAAAAAACAGCAAGAAAATTTAGATCGTTCATAGCTTTAAGTATTTGGGAGCTGTAGTTAATATCGAATGAAGGATCAAAATCTTAATTTCTCTCTTCTTCTTCTTCGTCGAAGGCTCAGACAGCAACTATTGTTGTCTGTTATATGAGCGAAAATGCGTCAGCTGCCCGTTAAGGCCTGACAAGTCAGGCCCAGCGCATCCGACTTCGGCACAAGAGAGAATAGTTACCTTTTAAGTTCTTTTTGGAAAAAAGGCAGGAGAATGGACCAAGAAGGCAGAAAATAGACAAGAAGGAGGTGACAGGAAGAAAAGGAACAAGGCAGAAACAAAGAGAGTGATAGAAAAGAGGAAATTTCTAGCACAGAATTTCCAGAATGTGGGGATGCTATTTATACTGATAGGCCCCCGGCATCCCCTCGGGGGAAAGAATTTCTCTCTAGACCTTAACTGCAATGACCAAAATGAAAGTCGTCTGGAATAACAAGATCAAACTCATGGGTTCCCTGGTCAGGTTCATATTTTTGTGCCTATGTGAAAAGTGGACCATAACAACAGACACTGAAGAAAGGATGCTGGCAATGGAGATGAAATGCTTTCCCAAACTTCTTGGTTTCTCATACATAGATCACATTACTAACAAGAAAGTGAAAACCAGAATTGGAAACACCATTGGGCCATATAAAGAGCTCTTGACTTCAGTGTTAAAGTGCCAATTGAAGAGGCACGGGCACGCCATACGAATAATCTGGACTGGCCAAGACCTATGGTGAACAGTGCGGGGAGGGAGTACGGGAAGGGACAAAGTAAACAGAGAGAGAAAACGATGGGACGACAACATCAGAGAGTGGACTGGCCTTGAGTGGAACGACTTGTTGCGGGAAGCTAAAAACCGTGAGGAGTGAAGGAAGCTGATTGCAAAATTTTCAGTGGTGCCCCAACTGTTTATGAGACTACCGGATAGATGAAGAAGGTCAAGGTGAAGGACAAGTATAATGATTATGCCAAGTATGGTAGCCTATACATGTTCAACCTTTAAAGAAGGAATAATGAAGACTGCAACTCCTTCTTCACTTTTTAGAAAGCACACATCAGTATAGATAGTGGTCAGAACATTGCGCTCGCAATCTGACGACCCAGGTTCGATTGCCGTTCAAGGGGATATTTTACCCTGGAGTTAACATCAGTGCAGTCTCCACTCTCCCCAAAAGTCTTTTGGATGAGACTATAAACCGAGGCTCCGTGTACGAGCGCACGCGGAACATCTTGCGCACGCGTCAAATCATGTTCCGCTCTTCGTAAGAGTAGGCCATTGTGAGCCGGTGGGAACAGATAACAAAGTTGACAAAACTGCATACACACGGGGCGTGGATGTAAAACAACACAAGTGCTTATTCCACTATCCCCCATATAAAAGAATAAAATTGAAAAATTAAAAATTAAATTAAAAGTAGCTTTCAGCAGTATCCTGCTTAAGCCTAAAGAGGTTCACCACTAGATACATTTTCCTATCATCTGAGGGGTTTTACCTTCTCATCAAGTGTCCTTTCACTTAAATGCCAAGACTGTGTCTTCCTTCCCCCACCTCCCCTTTCTTTTAAAAAAATCGAATAATCAATATTCACTATCAACTCTATGAAGTTCCCATGACGGATAAGAAAATGAATGAGCCATATTTATCTGTCTTCGATTAGGGGCGGGATAGCCTGGTGGTTACAGCGCTGAGCTTGTGATCTGACGGCTCGGTGGGAGCCTTTATGTAGCCTACCACCGAGGCACCTCTTCGAGGGGATTTTCCCTCAGAAGTTAACATCAGCACTGACTCTACTCCCACAAAAGTCATCTGGATGAGAACGACGTTCTGTGTGCGAACGGACACAAAAGATTTTGCACACTACACGTTATAACACATTTCACCTTATGAAAGAGTAGGCCATTTCTTGCTCATAGAAGTTGGTGGCAGAATTTTTTAAAAAATGCATGCCCAAAATCGAAATGGACAGGGTGTGTGTGTGTGTAGGGGGGGGGGGGGGTATTTTTTTCATTAACTAAAAAGCTTTTCTAAGTGTCCAGAAACGAAAGTGCAGTTGAAGGAGGAAGAGAGAGATTTTTTTTCTGCCTTATCTTCTGTAAATTTTGTGTTCTGCCCTTTCTACACCACTCATCTCACTTCGCCAGCCATACCCACATTCGTCATGTCGAATCCTCAGGGTGGGAAGGAAGTCCACAGGGGCCCATCAATGTCAGGTCTCCCGAGGGCCACCAGCCAGAAAGGCTCTGCACTGCTGGGAGGTTACTTTGGTGGTATTTAGTGGTCCCTGTTCTGAGCTAACATACACAGGACATGACCTGTAAGCTCCATACTGACGACAGCCATGAGCTCTGTCGCGGAGCCAGACAGGGCTGTTGTACTCTACGCTTCCTATCCTAATATAACCCGGCGTCAACCCGCCCGAGAGATACAGACACCGGCAGTATTTGAACCACTCTCAAAATCGCACCCATAAAGTGGATGAAGATCGACTGTGTGGTCCCAGTATTCCCAGTAAGCCCATAACAAACCCGTTCTGGGTAGGAGCCAGCCAGATTTCGAAAAAATCCCTATGTCTCTTATGGGATTCGAACCCGCGATTTTCCAAACCGTAACCCAGGGCACTAACCCTTGTGCCAAGGTGGCTGGTTAAGAAGATATGGATTTAGCTGTAATGGATCATCGGATCTTGAATTGATCTTGTTGTTCTTATCGTAAAATACATTTGTATTTCAGGGGTAGGGGGGGGGGGAGGGTTGTTGTGGGGGGGGGGGGGGGGGCTTTTTTGTTTGCTCCCTCATCTTCCCCAACATTCCCGTCCCACCGTTCCCACGCCACTCATTTCAATCTCCTCGCCACAGCCACACCCAGATTCATCATGTTGCATCCTCAGGGTCTGAAGTCCACAGAGAGCCCGTCAATATCAGGCGCCGTGAGGCCACCTGCCAGAGGGGCCCTGCACTGCTGCTGGGTCACTTGGTGTGGTGTTCAGTGGTGCCTGTTCTGAGCTAACATACACAGGACACCACCTACTAAGCCCCCTCCTAAAAACAATATTAGGTCAGCCGTGGAGCATGGTTGAGTGAGCCGCCCACCCGAGGTGGCGACCACCACGACCGTCCCGTGTAGAATCTCCAACTCCAAAGGCCCGACACAAACTCACCACAGGCAAATAAATGTATGGGGAAACCAAATAATAATAATAATAATATATGGAATTTATATAGCGCTGAATCTTGTAAAAAACAAA
>CM054137.1:14494705-14512597 GCA_028751875.1 Rapana venosa
CGTTTTTAAAATATTGTCATCTGTTCCTACCACCACGAAATGTCCTATTCTTCCAAAAAGTGGAATGGGTTTTAACATGTGCGCAATATGTTCTGTGTGCGTTCGTGCACAGGACCTCGATTTATAGTCTCATCCAAAGGCCATTAATTTTGGGGTAGTTGAGTCGGTACTGATGTTAACTCCAGGGGAAAATCCCCTCAAACAGGTGCCTTGGTGGTGGCTGGAACAATATCTGAAATAATTGTATAACAGCAAAATCCAGTTTTCTGGCAGATGCTTTATCGCTTCATTTGACACAGAATCTACTTCCACCAATGTCTTCTTATCTCTGAGACACTGAGTTGTTGTATATTTTAGTTCATGCAGTGTGATTGGCAGATTTGCCAAATGTGTTTGTCAGGTAAGGGATCTTTGTATACATATATCTTAATATTTCTTCTCTTCCGAAAGCAGGCGCTGTGTATGAGTTTTTGGGGGAAGGGAGGTTTCAGCGTCACTCATTGTGTTAATGAATAGGTCCAACAAACCCCACTTCTCCTTCAGATGAGTTAAAAGGGGAATCTTTGCAATAGGATTTGATCTGATGAAGAGGTAACAAGTTCTGTTGCTCTTGCTGTGCTCTTTTCTGGTCTGTAATTGTCATGAAAAATGTATGGAAAGCAAAAGACAAAAACATAAACGGTAGTAATACCAAGAAAAAAAGATTTAGGTGATGACAACAAGGAACACCAAAATGTGTACAAACACAAATTAAATGGAATAGGTGCAAAGTCAGTCCAATAATGCAGAGCACAGAAAGGAACCTTTGCCAAAAGACTTTTCACTGGTCAATATGACAAAATCCGTACAATAAACAGGAGTTTGGCAAATCTGCAACAAACACACACACACACACACACACACACACACACACACACACACACACACACACACACACACACACACGCACGCACGCACGCACGCACGCACGCACACACACACACACACATGAAAACTGACTTGCAATCCTGACAAGGAAATACAGACAGATACAACTAAACCTAATTGTCCTACCTATGCAGAGGCCACAAGATCTACATTGCCATTACATGTAGATCAACAACCAACACACAAAAAAGGCCCACTGCAAAATAGTCAGCCCCAATCAAGATGAAAACACATACTGATAAAATGGAACAGGAAACTCCAAGGCCAATGACCTAAAAAAAAATCAAGTGACATAGTGTATCACTCCCACAAGGCAGTAATCTGCCTTTGGAAACAAAAGAAGAAAAAGACTTTCCTCAAGTTAGATACTGCAAGACTCTGTTGTTAATAAAGTCAGTTCTACACATTTGGGCGTTTCTTATATTTTTGATGCTGTATTGCACAACTGTGTCACAGTGGAAAACACCTGTCCAATGTTCCAAGCAGTGCATTTGACAGCTGAGAAACCACTGGATACTGTGGCGAATCATTGTGGAATTAACAACCTCAGGAAGATGGACCACAAAGGGTGTAGCCAACAATTCACTGAATGCATCAAGGACATAGCCAACAAGCATCCCAGGCTGAAGATTATAGTCAGTAAGATCGCTCCAGTGAAAGACACACAACTCAACATGAAGAGGGAAGTATTCAATGCCCTGGTGACTTCAGACCTGTTTGACATTTAAAAAAATATTTCCTTGATCAGCCATGATAATTTGGATACAGGCTTCAGGACACTCAAAGATGGCCTCTACCCAACTTCACAAGGGGCCAGTTTCTGGCAGTAAACATTGGGAGACATGTCAGGTAACTATTCTGGGAAAACCCAAAGAAAACAGGAAGAAGGATCCAGCCACACCTACCCAGGGTCTCCTAATGTCTTCAGGAACATCTCCCTTATGTTAAAAAACCCCCACCTCCCTTATGTTAGAGATCATCTGAGGCCTTGGCAGAACATATATTCCTTTCTGGAGGACTGGTACTACTAGAAGTAAACTTATTGTTTGCCCTGCCTAACTTGGTTTGCTAACTGACGTTAGGTTTTCTGTCATTTATCAACAACTAAAGTCTAAAATATTGACTATTTAGTATACATGAATTTGGTTTATTATAACAGTTCCTCCCGTTTATTCATCATCCTTTTTATTTCCAATGTATTTTTTAGCCTTAGTTATTGTTTGTTTGCTTACTTGCTTGTTTTTGTCAATAGTATTGACAATATTGTATTTACTAAGAGAGTAGTCATGAGTAAGGCATGTTCAATTAGAATTATGCAATGGAAATGTAGATCCATCAATACCAATCTTCCCTATCTAGTACAACTGCTGGTTTCTCACAGTTATCATGTACTTATGCTTCAGTCATTGAGTGTGACCAAAAACAGTTTACCCAAACTTTCTAAATATTTCTATCCACCAGTAATTGGACACAGAGATCACAACGAAAAAGTTAAAGCAGCCATCTTCATGTACAAAACTTTGGATTGTAATCTGTGTGCTTCACCTGTGCCAACTGCTATACCAAACATACACTCCTGTGCAGCTGGAGTGAAAATTAGTAACAATCAAATCATCACTTTTGTGTCTGTATAATTATTTACTCAAAGGTCTCGAGGAAGAAAACACAGAATGGGGTTTGCTCACTTAACATGTTAGATGATAAATGGCTAGTTGCTGGCGATTTTAATGCCCACTCCCCTTTCTGGGAAAAGTAAAGCACTACCATCACCAGCAAACGGTTTGTAGAAAACATTGTGGACTCTTCTCTATACCTGCTTAATGACGGGAGCATCACAAGGGTTCCTGATATTTCCAATCGAAGAGCTAGTGCTGTTGATCTTTCCCTTGTTTCACCCGATCTTGTCCCTTATTGTTCGTGGGAAACACATAATGATACTTTAGGAAGTAACCACACACCAATTGTACAAAATATAACGATAGCAATGCTAACTGGGACAAGTTTAAGTCTTTCTTGAGATTACAAGAAACACGCATTCTTAAAATGATGATATGATTTTAAAACTTTTATGCAACGTTTACAGAAAGTATTATGAAAGCTGCTGATAATTTGATCCCAAAGTTTTCGTCTGTGAAATATAATAAACACACAGGTAACATGTGGTGGAGCGAAACCTGTCAGAAAGCTGTACATGAAAAGACATTTTTCCTAAAAAAAATACATGACATAAATTATCAGAAAATGATGCTATTTTGAAGAGGGTTAATAAAGCCACTGGTAGGGTCATAGTACAGGCTGATTGATTTCTCCTGCGTTTTGTTATAAAGATCTACAAAAGAATTAAAAAAATTCAATGACATGAAACATGGAATTTCTTTACCCCAGTATCCTATCAAAATTAAAATAATGATTTATCAACTAATTCAGGTAAAGAAGAAGCTTTTATTGATATGTTTGCTAGTACATGAGTGATGAAGGTCTGTCTCAAACACATCATGTTAAGAAGTAATGAAATGCACCCCCCAAAAAAAAAAGTATATCTAATGATCTCTTTTCTGACTATTCACATTACATTACTGCTTCAGCTACTCTGCAAGAGGTTATTCAATCCCTTAGTGATAAAAAGACATCAGTAGAAGAAGATGCTGTATCAAATTAAATGTTAAAACACTTACCTGATAACTGGATTTCGTTATTACACTAATTATTTTTAAAATGCAGGGAAGAAGGTACACTCTCTCTACTGTAGAAGCAGTCTGCAATTATTCCTATAATTGTTAAAGCAAGGGAAAGCCAATGAAGGCAAAAATAGCCATAGACCCATTTCATTAACTTTCACATACAGGAAAGCTGATGGAAAAAATCATTTTGAACAGACTGGTGTATTATTGTGATAAAAATAAAGTACTTATAGTCAATCAGGCAGGCTTCCGTAAAGGCAAGCCAAATATAGATAAGTGAACTACATACATTAAACGCCACTTTGCCCTAGAAAAAAAAATTCTTGCTATTTTCTTTATGTCCACAAAGCTTCTGACCAAGTCTGGCATGCATGACTACTATACAAACTTAAATCTATTTGCTTGTCTGGTCATAGTTACTTTTATGCTAAAAATGTTCCTAGTGGCAGAAGTATCAGAGGAAATATTGGAACTACATATTCCAACCCAAGATTTCCTCATATGGAAATACCACAAGGTTCTGTTATTGCTCCTTATCTCTGTAACACTTTGGTTTATGACCTTCCTAGTTTGTTATCGAATGATATTGTCCTTGGTCAGTATGCAGATGACCTCTGCATGTGGATGAAGACAACAATGAAAACATCAACACCAAAAGATAAACTATATTAGGAAAGTATACGGGCTTGAGCTTCATAAACTTTGTACTTATAGGGTAGAAAATGGTTTAACGCTGTCTCCAGAGAAAACTAACATTGTACTCTTTAATAATGGAGCTGATTCTTCTTCCCTGTCAAAATTCAAACTCCAAGACAGGTATCTTGAATACAAATCTGATGTTAATTTTGGGGGGGTATATATCTTACTTCCCCCGTGGGACTCCCGGGGTATGCTTGCAAAGCGAGCATCGCAAGAATAGGATCTCTGCCCTCCAACCAGGCATGTCGTAAAAGGCGACTAAGGTGGAACCCTTCCCCCAGGTAGGGGGTTAGACACAGGGCTAACAACCCTGTTCTGTAAACAAACATTTGTTACAGAAACAGCAACAAAAGAAATAAACACTACTGGGCGTGACGGGCTTCCAGAGTCATCGGAAGATACTCGTATGAATATCAGTGGTGAAAGCCGAAAGGAAGCCACTGACAGGAGGATGGAAGTCTTAAGCGCCAAAAATAAGACCAAAATAGGATTCTGGAATGTGAGAACCATGTTTGAGACAGGAAAACTAGCGCAAGTTACAGCAGAGATGAGACGCTACAATTTGCATATCCTCCGAATCAGTGAAAGCTGATGGACAGGATCAGGCAAATACAGAGCCAGCACAGGAGAGACAGTGCTGTACAGTGGTAGAGATGACAACCAACACCATGAGGGAGTAGCAATTATCATGAAGAAAGAAATGGAGAAGTGCCTGATGGAGTGGAAACCTATCAACAGCAGGATGATGAGGATAAGAATGAAAGGTAAACATGCCAATACCACAATCATACAGTGCTATGCACCAACCAACGACAGTGGAGAAGAAAGCAAAGATACATTTTATGAACAATTACAGGCTGAAATGGAAAACACACCAAACCATGACATGAGGATAGTGATGAGTGACCTAAATGCAAAAGTCGGAAAAGAACACAAATCAAGAAAGAGCCATGGGAAAAGAAGGATGTGGCAGCATAAATGACAACGGAGAAAGATTGGTGGAATTCTGCATGACAAACAACCTGGCCATTGGAGGGACATTATTTGCACACCCTGAGATCCACAAGCTTACCTGGTGTTCCCCCAATGGAAGAGACAAAAACCAGATCGACCACCTGATGATCAATGGGACATGGAGGAGATCGCTCCTAGATGTAAAAGTAAGGAGAGGAGCCGATGTTGGCAGTGATCACCACCTTGTCACTGCAACCCTAAAAGTGAAGCTGAGAAAAAATGGATCTGGGAAACCAAGACAACAACATTTTGATGTGGAAAAGCTGCACAACACCAAAGTAAAGAATGCTTTCACCCTCCAGCTCAAAAACAAGTTCCAAGCACTGGTGGATACTGAAAACTACACACCTCCTGACATGACTAATATAAACACCATGTGGAAACAAGTCAGGACAGCCTACACACAAGCCAGTGAAACGTGCTTAGGACAGAGACAGAAAAAGAGAAAAAGGTGGATTACAGCAGACACCTGGCAAGCCATTGAGAACAGGAGAGAACTGAAGAAGAAAATCTTAGAGACAAAGTCAGAGCGTATAAGAGAGAGGTACAAACAACAGTACAGAGAAGCAAACCAAACTGTGAAGAGAATGACAAGAACAGACAAGCGTACCTACATGGATGATATTGCAAGACAAGCAGAGGAGGCCGCCGCAAAGGGAGAGCAAGGACAGGTGTATAAGATCACTAAGACTGTCAGTGGCAAGTACCGGAGTAACACCGAAACACCAATCCTAGATAAACAAGGCCAAATACTTACCACAAAAGCAGAACAAGATGCAAGATGGGCAGATCATTTCAGCGAAGTTCTCAACAGACCACCACCAACTGAAGAGGCAGATGTACAAGATCCTGATGCTGATCTCAATGTGAACAGCACACCACCAAAGAAGGAAGAGATTATAGCAGCAATCAGCTCTCTCAAGAATGGAAAAGCCCCTGGCCAGGACAATCTCAACGCAGAACTTTTCAAGGCAGATCCAGAATTTGCATCTAAAGTTCTACAGCCACTCTTTGCAGCTATATGGGAGGAGAAACAGCTACCAGCAGATTGGACAGAAGGAGTCATCGTGAAGATCCCAAAGAAAGGAGCCCTGAACAATTGTAACAACTGGAGAGGAATCACTCTGCTATCTGTTCCCAGAAAGATTCTGGCAAAGATCATCATCGGACGAATCTCGGAGGCAGTGGACCAACAACTCTAAAGGAACAGGCAGGTTTTAGACCAGGAAGAAGATGCATAGACCAGATCTTCACCCTGCGCAACATCATCGAACAGTGCACGGAATGGCAGAGACAGCTGTACATCAACTTCGTAGATTTTGAAAAAGCCTTTGACAGCATTCATCGAGAAAGTGTATGGCGCATACTCCGAGCATATGGAATTCCACAGGAAATTATCCAAGTCATTAAGAGCTTCTACAACAACTTTACGTGCAGAGTAAGAAACAGTAAAACCAGTTTCAGTGTACAAACCGGCGTCAGACAAGGCTGCCCCATGTCAGCACTACTCTTCAACCTGACAATTGATTGGGTGATGAGACAAACAACAGCTGACCAGTCACGGGGCATCAAATGGACCCCCTTCTCAACGCTTGAAGACCTAGATTTTGCCGACGATCTGGCACTGCTCTCACATACCCACCATCACATTCAAGAGAAGACATCCTGTCTCAGCACTTTCGCACAGCAAGTAGGCCTGAAAATCAGTCAAAAGAAGACAGAGGTGATGACACTGAACGTTCAGAACCCCTCACCGGTCACAGTGAATGGAGAAGATTTACCAACAACTGAAGAGTTCACGTACCTCGGGAGCACTGTTAGGCATGACGGCGGAGCAGGCAGCGACATCAAGAACCGGATTAGCAAAGCAAGAAATGCTTATAGAAATCTGAACAATGTGTGGAAATCGTCCCAGTACAGCACCAGAACCAAACTAAGACTATACCAGAGCTGTGTACTTTCCACCCTTTTGTACGGCTCGGAGTGCTGGAGGATGACTGAGAGTGACCTCGACAAACTATCCACATTCCACACGAAGAATCTCAGAAGAATCTTGCGCATCTTCTGGCCTGAGACCATCTCCAACCAAGAACTTTTTGCCCGTTGCAACCAAGAAAGCATGGACAACATCATCATGCATAGGCGATGGGGATGGATAGGGCATATCTGCCGTCGGGAACAGGGAAACATCGCCCGAACAGCCCTCCACTGGATACCAGAGGGAAAACGCAAACGAGGACGACCCAAGAACACTTGGCGTCGGACTGTCGAAGCAGAGCTGAAGACCTTCCAACATACCTGGGGAACCATTCAGAAGCTGGCCCAGGACAGACAGGAGTGGAGAACATTTGTTGCTGCCCTACGTGCCAATAAGGCACAAAGGCATTGATGATGATGATATATCTTACTTCAAAACTAACATGGAGTAGTCGTATTGAATATTTGCTGAATAAATCCAGAAAGACGTCAATTTTCATTTATCTTATCTTTTATATCGAGTATAATGGAATAAGCACTTATGTGCTTTTTTACATCTAGTCCCCGTGTGTATGCGGTTTTGTAAATTCTGTCATCTGTTCCCACCGGCACACAATAGCCTACACTTACGAAAAGTAGTGAGTAAACAGCAATGGGCACAAGACGTTATAGTTCTTAAACATCTGTTGTTGGCTCTGGTTTAATGTTAACAAGTCTTTTTAAATAATCCACAGTATTTACTGAAAAAACTTAAGAGCCTTGATTGTAAAGCCTTTCGCCTTGCTTTGGGTGTACCATCGTATGCTTCGTCCTTAGGAACCTATTAAGAAATAGGAGTTCTGCCTTTGGATGAATATCGCAAATTGATGCTGGCCAAGTACAAAACAAGAAACTCAACTGGTGAAAACAATATTGAACATGAAAAATATCTGAGATCGGATGAGTATTTTTCCTAACAGAGCCAAAACTATTTGTTCTCTTCCAATAATTGGCGCCTTCACGGCAGATCTTTTAGAAGAGTCAAAAGCTAATCCCAGAGAAAAGAAACAGTGCACCCCTAATTTATCTCTCAGCCCTTCATGGGAGTTTCAAAGAACTTCTTTCCATAGCGATCATTTTACCTGTTAAAAATGAAAAAAATAGTCCCATTCTCAGTATTCGTGTAAATGAGCGCATAACAGATAGCTACCCTTCACATCTTAAAATCTGTACTGATTGATCTGTTCTCAATAGTATTGATAGATGTGCAGCTTTCATCATTCCCTCCTTAAAGATGAAAAATTGTGCCATATTGGAAAAAAATCATTCTATTTTTACAGCAGAGCTAACTGCCATTCTGGTGGCTTTATATTGCTTAATTGACTTTCCCCGGGTCATTTTACAGTTTTGTTATGTGTTGATTCAAAATCTGCGTTACAATCTCTTAAAAACTCTGGGTCTAATATTAAACAGGATCTTATAACTGAAATAAATCAGCAAGTACACTTTCTCATTTTAAGAGGCACTAGTGTCACCTTTAGCTGGATCTTTCATAATGAAAAAAAAATGCGGCAGCACATTCAAACTGTGCTGCTATCTTGAATAAACTAGTGTCAGTCAGTTCATGAGAATTATAACGTGATGGAAAGTGCTTGCTGGAAACATGTTAGGAAAAAAGCAAGAAGAGATATTCCCATGGAATCACTTCTGTTTTTTACTTAAATTTCGTTCTCTATCTCGTTGTGGGTTAGATATGTCACACCAAAGGCCAGTCATAAGCTTTATTCATAGACTGAAGTTAAATGCTTTCCATGTAAAAATTTTCTAGATATGTGCATTGTGCGTGATGGGGCAATGTCAAAACACTGATATTCTTTTCGAATGTCAAATTAAAAAAACACCTTTCTACCATTCGTGAGAAATCTTTGTATAAGGTTTTGAATAACTGTACATTGCTCCTTTGCTGTTGAAAGAGAATTGTGTTAGTCATTTGCTATAGTACAAGTGAATATGTCATTTATTGATTTGACGCAGAGGCGTTCTACCCACCACGGTATTGGTTGCTTTTTTCCAGTGTTCTTTTTACATGGAATGTACAATATCATTATTATCGATCCATTTGTTTGATATCTTTTTGTTTATTTGATTGTTATTGAAGGAATAATCTTAATATTAAAAAAGCACCACTTTAAGAGCATGAGCGCATATGCGTACATGTTCGCGAAGATGGAGGGGGAGAGGAGAGATATCATTGCTGTCAGTATTGTCAATGACTACAGCAATGAATGCATAGGAGTGTGTGTGTGTGTGTGTGTGTGTGTGTGTGTGTGTGTGTGTGTGTGTGTGTGTGTGTGTGTGTGTGTGTGTGTGTGTGTTTGTTTCTTCTTCTTCTTCAATTTAACGTCTATTCACATTAAGTGATAGTGTGTGTGTGTGTGTGTGTGTGTGTGTGTGCGTGCGTGCGTGCGTGCGTGCGTGCGTGCGTGCATGTGTGTGTGTGTGTGTGTTGTTCACGCGAGGGTGCCCATAAATTAAAAATTAGTAATTATGTTATTTGAGGAAAATTGCATGCATGTAAATGATTTGAGCACAAGCACTTCGATTTGTTTGTTTTACAAGATTTAGCGCAATAAATTCCATTTATTATTATTATTATTATTATTATTATTACCCAGGGTTGACAGGTTGTTGTGGACAGGCGCAGAACTACCACTGTCTGTCTCTCCCTACCGTCAATTTTAAACGACAAAAGGCACATACTTTGTAGAAGGCCATTCAAAATATGCTCCAGACGAGAAGGCAAACCTACTAATGGCATACTGTGGATTGTTTTTGTACAAAACCCACAAAGTCCTTCGGATGAGACTATAAACCGAGGCCCCGTGTGCGAACGCATGCAGAATAAAAATAATAATATATGGAATTTATATAGCGCTGAATCTTGTAAAAAACAAACAAATCGAAGCGCTTAACATCTTGCGTTAAATCCTGTTCCACTGTTCGAAAGAGTAGGCCATTGCGTGCCGGTGGGAACAGATGACAAAATTTACAATACCGAATACACTCGCATAAAAAAAAGTAATCTGCAACGCTATATGAATTCCATACATTATTATTATTATAAGTTTATGAACTGGGTGTTGAAATTTGGTCCTGCTGGTAGCCAAGCAAAGGACGTCACTACACACACACACACACACACACACACACATAGAGGGAGAGAGGGATTGCAATGAGGAAACAGAAGATTTATAGCGTATACGACGGTCCAGACAAGGATTCCTTATCATGGAATTCATTGCCATCTAGTCAAAAAGCATATCAGAAAGAAATATTTCAAACACATTTTTGCAAAACATATTTTACTTCTTTACAACAGTCACAATATCTCACGAGAAAGATGCTCTTTTTCAATAGTTCCATGCAAAACCATTGACTCTTCATCTCTCAATGCAGGCGCCAAACAGTCCATGCTTTCCTACTCCTGGAGGGCTGCCGACATTTCTTCGCCATAATATGGTGGCTGTGCTATAGACTGTCGCGGTTTACAACTCCACTGTCCCATATTCTGCACATGGTGGTTGCTGTCTACATGGTTTGAAACAGCTGTGTTGCCACTCTTGTCAGCATGGAGTATGTCCTTGTCACACATGACAGTTTCGACACGTTACATGCAGGCTGTTGGCCATAGCCTGTCACATCCACTTTCCCATTTGCAATTGTTACAGTCTGTGTGTCAGCATGGCTTGATACCATGCTGATGGATGGGTCATCATGCCTTTTGTCAGTCAGGGGTTGGAGAAGGAGGGGACTGGTCACCATACACAAACATATGTCCATTCCAACCCTGTTATTACAGGTGTTGACAGTGTTCAGTAAACTGGGTGGTGTTGGAAAAAACAAGTTCATGGAGACGAATCTTTCGCCTTGTCTTTTTTTCTTGCACCATTCTGTGCTCCTCCGCTCTTCTCCTGTCCCTGTTCACCTGTCACACAGATTTTCTCCTGTACACAGTGCTGTGATGTTCAGCGACAGGGGGCTGTTTGCAGTTGTTGTCAGCCCGAGTACCACAGGTGTTTGGTTACCTCTGCCGTTTATTATTTGGAATGTCAGAGCTCTTTCACGCAGAGCAGCATTCAAGATCGCTTCTAAAGTAGACGGGAGTCCTTCGAAGGGCATTCTGTACATAAATATGTGAGAACTTGATATTTTAAATGACTGCTGAGGAGAGGCATCTTGCTGGTGGCGAGAGAGAGAAAGAGAGAGAGGAGGGGGGAAAACAATGAACAAAGGAACAATGAGACAACAATGAGAGAGAGAGAACAATGAACAAAGAACAATGAAACAAGACGGGGGGGGGGGGGGGGTGGGGGGTAGGGTGAGAGAGGATGAGAGAGAGGAGGGAACAATGTAAATGAACATGATAGGAAGATAGAAAGAGCAGACAGACAGACAGGACAGATGAGAACATGAAAGAACATGAAACAAGAGAGGAGGAGAGAGGAGGAGAGTTGGTGTGTGTGGTGTGTGTGTGATTGTGTGGTGTTGTGTGGTGTGTGTGTGTGTGTTGGTGTGTGTGTGTGTGGTGTGTGTGTGTGTGGTGTTCGTGAGAAGAAGAGAAGAAGAGCGAGAGAGGATGAACAGAACGTGAACAACAAGAAGGAGAGGTGAGGGATGGAGAAGAGAGAGAGAGAGAGAGAGAGAGAGATGAGAGAGAGATGAGAGATGGTAGGAGGGAAACAAGTATGATCTTGTAACTTGAACACAATGCAATAACCTCAATTAGTTATTACACAACAGCAAATTGTGTTTGTAAAGACTTCAACAACAATTCATCACTAGGTGCCTATATCTCCCATCATATAACACAAAGCATTTAATCACACATTTGAGAAAGGAAATTACATTTGAACCTTAAAGATAAGCATGCAAATCACACACACACATCCCAACACAAACACCACACAACACAACAACCACACACAACATACAACACACACCATCACACCACAACACCACCAAGACCACTACACAACACAACAACACACAGCACACCATTACGCATTTTGCGAAATAGGATTACTACATGCTATAGAGATACTTTAGATGTTTAGTATAATTATAAGGACAGAAACTCAACGGTAATTAATCTATGGGGAGAGAGAGAAAGAGAACGAGAGAGAGAGAGACGAGGCACCAGAAGATGACGAGAAGAGAGAAACGAGAGAGAGATGGAGAGAGACAGAGAGAGGTAGTAGAGAGAGAGAGAGAGCGCATAAGAACTGTCATAAACATGAGTAATAACTTTCAACGGATTTAGAAAAAAAACATAAACGAAAGAAAAAGAGACAAACATTGAAATACATTTTTTTTTTTAATGAAGTCAGGTAAATTCCTTCACCCATCAGATATAAAATAATAATTCTACAAGTATGAGATTTAAAACAATATGAACTAAGAAACAAGGGAACACAATGAAAACACACACACACACACACACACACACACACACACATAATATATATATATATATATATATATATATATATATATATATATATATATATATATATATATATATATATCTGAGAGATAGAGAGAGAGAACAATGAACAAAGGACAGAGGACAATGAAACAAGAGCAACCACTAATGCCACAAAACTCTACAACCCGCGTGACAAGCAGCACAAAGAGGGCAATTCGATACCACACGATCTAGCTAAGGTGGCTGGCCTAACCACCACCAACAACAAGTCTGTTATTTATTGTCTGTTACTTCAAGCAACGTTACTGATTCAACGTATAAAGGTCAGAGGTAAAGGACTGTTGACACTATCCAAGGCAAGTTGAAGCGGGCTATACAGAAGGTGAAGTTTCTCTCATGCCCAGGCCTGACTGTCAGCAGTGCTTGGTTGATTCCTTCCTGCAGGTTCCCATGCCTAGATTAGCGCTTTCCTCCGACAGCCGTGTGTGCTGCTGTTGGCTCAACGTACCCAAGCACACAGCATCTCTTCCACTTCTGGGATCAATACACCAACGTGGATGTTTGACAATCAGATCATCAGATCATCACACAGCAGTGTGGCATGCTTGCCACATGTGTCCAGCACCATTTTATAATGTTGTGTTGTTGCTTTTTTACATGTCTTCATCTTTCATGTTCCCCCTGTGGGGATACCGGGGACCTGTCAATATAAATAGCATCCCCACCTTCTGGAAATCCTGTACTAGGAATAACCTCTTTTCTATCCCTCTCTTTGTTTTTGCCTTTCTTCTTGGCACCTACTTCTTGTGTATTTTCTGCCTTCTTGGTCCAGTCTCCTGCCTATTTTTTTTCCAGAAAGAGTTTAAATATAACAGTTCTCTCCCATGCTGAAGTCGGATGCGCTGGGCCCCACTTGTCAGGGGCTTAGCGGTAGTGCGGCGCGTTTTCGTTCATGACAGACAACAGTGAGTTGCCGTCTGAGTGTTTGAGAAGAAGAAGAAGAAGAAGAGTCTTTCAGGTGACTGTGCATTAATGAATGGGTCAAAGTTGAACTAAAGTCATCCACCACGCTCGATAACCCATCAACTGTTTTGTTAATAATAGAAGGTGCATGTGGCGGTCATGTCTGACTGATGATCTTCGGATGAGACTATAAACCGAGGCCCCGAGTGCGAACGCATACAGAACATCTTGCGCACACGTTAAATCCTGTTCCGCTTTTCGAAAGAGTAGGCCATCGTGTGCCGGTGGGAACAGATGACAAAATTTACAAAACCGCATACACACGGGGACTGGATGTAAAAAAAAGCACATGAGTGCTTATTCCATTATCCTCAATATAAAAAAAAGTCATCTGAGCGCTTTGATGTGTTGCTTTACAAGATTCAGCGCTATTATAAATTTCATACATATTTATTATTATTATTATTATTAAACATTAACTTGGTTTACAATTAGCATGAAAAATGTTTTCACACATTCTTGTTCCTGACACATGATTGTGACAAGTCATGTTTACTGCTCACACACGTCTATTGGTGTGAGAGAGTGCGTACTGTGTCCAAGCTGTGTGCAGAGCAAGTCACTTCAGACAGGCAGCTAGGGTCACTGCTAAAACGGGTACAGGCAACACATTGATAATTTGGGTCAGGCAATGGCTGGCCGCTTGCTTGCCTTGCCGGCTTTTGTTGTCATTGATGTGCTCTTCTCTGGTCCCAGGCTTCTTCCTTGTATAATTATAACGAACTTGTGAAGCACGATTCAGAAAGACGTCAGCCATGCTGGCTGATGTTTGTAAGTTCACCGATAGTTTTCCAACTAAGTTCTATTGTTGCTGGTTAGCAGAGCACTCAGGATCGTGTTTATGGATGCTGGGAGCCCAGTAACTGGCATAATGGAGCTTTTTTTGTAACCACACTTGACATCAAACTTGAAAATCAAAACTGAGTGGTCTCCCATGGGTTGGGGTGGGGGCGAGGTGGGGGGGGGGTGGGGGGGGGGGGGGGGCTGTCAGTGTAAATAGCATCCCCACCTTCTGGAAAGAATTGTGTGCCAGAAATCGCCTCTTTTCTATCCCTCTCTTTGTTTCTGCCTTGTTCCTTTTCTTCCTGTTTCAACCTTCTTATCTATTTTCTGCCTTATTGGTCCAGGCTCCTGACTTTTGTTCTAGAAAGACTTAAACAGATTCTCCCGGACGCCGAAGTCAGCTGAACTGGGCCTGACTAGTCAGGCGCTGACTGGCAGCACAACACAGTTTTACTGATACAATTATAGGACATTCATGATTTCTGTCTTTCTTTTATTTCATTCAGTCTTTTATTTCGAGGATAATGGAATAAGCACTCACGTGCTTTTTTTACATCCAATCCCCGTGTGTCTGCAGTTTTGTAAATTTTGACATCCGCTCCGACTGCCACACAATGGCCTGTTCTTCCGAAAAGCGGAACGGGTTTTAACGGACAACAGTAGTTGCTGTCTGGGCGTTCGACAAAGAAGACATAAAAGCAGCCTAAGAAACAACAAAAAGCCACAACCACCACCACAAACAACAAAAACAACAACACTATCAACACCACCAATACCACCAAAACCACCACCAACATCAATAACAGTTATAGGCTTAGGGATCCAGTTTCTTGGACTTGTCAGGACGTGTGTCTTAAGCACTGATCTGTAGGATTCTGCCATTAATAGAGTAAAACTGGATTTGGGGGGGCATTCCTTGGATAGACCTCCAAGGCTCACCAATTGTGTATTTTGTGTATGCGACTGTTTTTGCCCAGAATAAAGGTAGCTGCAATCCAACTTCAAACTTGAAGGAGACGTGATAGCTCAGTGGTTGGAGCACTCGCTTTCCCTCAGCCAAGGTTAAGCAGCATCGAGCGTGGTTACCAGTTCGATGGGTGACCGTTTTCGTGCCTTGGCTTCAGTACAGTCCCCCAATTCAACCACCTGTAAATGGGTACCTGCCACTTTAGGGTCAGGGAAGGTAAAGCAGCGAGGGAGAGGAGATGGGCGCTGTCCTCAGTATGCTGGACCCTGGAGAAGTGAGGTCTCTGATGCCTGGCCCTCTGTCTACGACCTTATAAAAAATCTATTAATTGTAACTGGCTGCATGTGAAAGACTAGGATGAATGAAAGCGCTTTGATTTGGTTTTTTGCAAGATATAGCGCTGTATATATTCCATGTATTATTATTATTATTTTTTTTTTTATTACTATTATTATTATTATTGTAGGTTATGGGACACCTTTACCTTTTGAATCCGACTTTAGGGTTGTTGCCACCAGTGTGCATGGTGCGTGGGGGTGGGGGTTGGACTTGAAAACAAATTGTCTTGTCAGTTATTGATTGTAAGTCATTGAAGTGCCAAGGCCTGTATTAAAACGTTGTTTTGGTATGAAATAGTGTGTGGAGATTGTCCTCAGAGATGACAGGCTCTTGACCTAACAACCTGCACTCTCATCTTTAAAGGAGAAAAAAAATCCTTTGAGGTGGAAGTATGTCTGCACGCACCAGTGTGCATGGTACGTGGGGGTTGGACTTTAAAAAAATTGTCGTCTGTTCTTAACGGCATGAAATGGCCTACTCTTCCAAAAGGCAAATTTTTGTTTATGTGTTGCACAAGATGTTCTCCACGTGTTAAACACATGGGACCTCAGTTCATAGTCTCATCCGAAGAACTTTCGAGGGAGCGGAGTTGGTACTGATTTTAACTCCAGATGAAAAATTCCCTTTGAACGGGTGGCTCTGTGGTGACTCGAACCCCGGGCTGTCAGATCACGAGCTCAACGCTATATCCACTAGGCCATGACCCCCCCCCCCCCCCCCCCCCCCCCCCACCCCCCCAAAAAAAAGAAAAAAAAGAAAGACAGTTTTTTTTTTATAAAAATAAAGCAATCTGGCCGCGCCCAGGCCAAAGGCATTGTCAGTTATTGATTGTAGTCAAGTCAAGTCAAGTCAAAAACACTTTAATCATCCCATGAATGGCAATTACAATACTGTCATAGAAGTCATAGAAGTGCCAAGGCCTGTACTAAAACGTTGTTTTGGTATGAACTAGTGTGTGGAGATTGTCCTCAGAGATGACAGGCTCTTGACCTAACAACCTGCACTCTCATCTTTAAAGGAGAAAAAAAAATCCTTTGAGGTGGAAGTATGTCTGCCTGTAATTATGGCGAGGTACAAGAAAAGAGGCATACACACTAACTGCTCATCCAGTGTGTACTGACAGTGATTCCCAGGTGGGCGGGTGACCCCTACTGTGTTAAGCTGTGGAAGGTGCCACAACATCAAACAACAACGAAAACAATAAACTGGAATTTATGCTTGTCATTGTCATTGTCATTGTCATTCTCTCTCTCTCTCTCTCTCTCTCTCTCTCTCTCTCTCTCTCTCAAGTACACGTGATGGCTTGCAAGAGATTTTTGGGTGTACCATTGAAAACTCCAAATAAAATGATATATGGTGAGCTGGGTCGATATCCTCTATACATCAACTCATGTATAAATACTCTTAGATATTGGATTAAATTATTACAAATGAATTCTAACAGACTACCATATCACTCACTGTTCACTGGTCCCGTAACCCGCCAGGGTCGTAGGGGCGCTGCATGGTGGACGAACGGTGGACCAGCTGGCTCCACTTAGCGCGGTCGTGGGCGAGTGCCTGGGTGACACTGAAGTCCTCCCCTATCCAATCACGGATGTCGTCGGCCCACTTTCTCCTCTGTCTGCCCCGTCTTCTCTTCCCCTGGACTGTTCCTTGCAGGATGGTCTTTGCAAGTCCTTCTGAGCGTGTTACGTGCACATACAATCTGAGTTTCCTCTTTTTCGCCGTGGTCAGTAGGTCTTCATAGTCCCGCACTTGTTGAGTGATCATTCTGCAGACTTCATTGTTGGTGACATGGTCCTTGTATGAGATGCCAAGGAGCCTTCTGAGGCATCTCATTTCTACTGCTTGGATCCTCCTTTGTAGGTCTGCGTTCAGTGTCCATGCCTCACATGCGTAAAGCATGATTGAGGTGACTAGTGCGTTTAGTAACTTTACCTTGGTTCCGAGAGGGATGTTTCTGTCTCTCCATATGGTCTTCAGTCTGCCATTGCTGCTGCTGTTTGTGCCGCTCC
>CM054137.1:14513097-14528097 GCA_028751875.1 Rapana venosa
TGCGAGTCTCTCACTTTCCTGTGTGCCTTTCTGTAAAACTCTTCTTGCCTCTCTCGTAGCCGTGGAGACTTTACTTGCAGAAGTCTCTTCTTGGTCTCTCTTCTTTCTTTGATGGCATCGAGGGTCTCTTGTTGGATCCAGTCATTGTTGGTCTTCTTCTTTTGATGGCCGATGTTGTCCTTGCTGCTCTCAGTGTACAGTTTACAGATCTGCTTCCATGTCGTATCTATGTCATGCTGTTCTGTCATGTTCTGCAGGATGTGGAATCTGTTCCTCAGATCGTTGACGAATGCAGACTTCACGTTGGTGTCTCTCAATCGCTGGATATCAAATCGCGCTTGAGTGGTTGGTCTTGTGTTCTTCAGTTTCATCTGGATGTGTGCCGTCACCAGGTGATGATCGCTCCCGACATCCGCACTTCGCTTGGTTCTCACATCCAGAAGAGATCGTCTCCACATACCATTGATCATCAGATGGTCAATCTGGTTCATATCTCTCCCATTCGGCGATGCCCAAGTCAGCTTGTGGATGTCCCGGTGGGTGAAGAGGGTCCCTCCTATCACTAAGTTGTTCATGGCGCAGAACTCCACAAGTCTCTCCCGTTGTCATTTCTGTTCCCCACCCCGTGTTTTCCCATGACTCTCTCATAGTCGGTGTTGTCACTTCCGACCTTGGCGTTGAGGTCCCCCATGATGACGATGAGGTCATGGCGTGGGGCTTTCTCTGTCTCTGTCTGCAGCTGGTGGTAGAAGTCGTCTTTGCTCTCATCGTTGCTGTTGTTGGTTGGTGCGTAGCACTGGATGATGGTGATGTTGATGTGCCTTCCCTTCAGTCTCGCACTCATTAGTCTGCTGTTGATGGGCTTCCACTCCATAAGGCATCACTCAACGCCTTTCTTGAGGATGATGGCAACTCCCTCGTGGTGCTGGTCGTCATCTCTCCCAGAGTAGAGGACGGTTTCTCCGGTGGTGGTTCTCATTCTCCCAGATCCAGTCCATCTACTCTCGCTTACTCCTAGGACATGGAGGTTGAATCTTCTCATCTCTAATGTTACCTGTGCCAGCTTGCCCGTCTCATACATCGTCCTCACGTTCCAATGTCCTTGTATGATCTTAGTTTTGGTGGTGTTCAGGTCTTCCCTTATCCTGCTGGTAGCTTCCTCTCGGCTTTGGCCATCAGCATTCATACGAGTCTCACTGGACCTGGGAGGTCCTTCGCACGCAAAAGTTTTCTCTGTTGCTGTTTCTGTAACTGTTCTTTTTTTACGGGACAGGGTTGTTAGCCCTGTGCCCAACCCCCAACCTGGAGGAAGGGTTCCACCTTAGTCGCCTCTTACGACATGCCTGGTTGGAGGGCAGGGATCCTATTCTTGCAATGCTCGCTTTGTAAGCATACCCCGGGAGTCCCACGGGGGTTATCCAGGAATGGTATAGTACAATCAGAGACCGAGACACATATGACAGTTACAGGTGTTTCAAAACAATATTTGCTAAAGAAAAATATCTTCTACATTTGATACCTACTGCTTTAGAGTTGCTGTGTCACAGGTGAGTTGTAATGTTTTACCACTCAACAACAATGTACATCGATATAGTGCACAGAATCAGAAGAAACAATGTCCATTTTGTAAACCCAAAGTTGAAGATGAAAAGCATTTCCTTTATGAATGTTTTGTGTATAATGATTTAAGAATAAAATTTTTAAGGGATTGTGTTGATACACCTTTGCATGAGCTACTTAAAGCAGAAAACAGTAGCAAAAATCACTGCCTGTCTAGATATATATTCCATGCCATCAATAAGAGAAAAAGTTTGTTGTATTAAGATATTTACATCACAAAACGAAGAACGGTTACGTTTTGTTAATGATTTTGAGAAACTATGATGTATAAATGATTATAATCCAGACAAAGGAAGGTACACTTAGGATGACAATAGGTGAATTGTGTTTGATACATATGTACTTTTATGTATTTGTGCATGTCTTTCATTATTTCTTCACTGAAAGTGAGCCTGGTATTGTGTATGTTATCCGGTTTTGCCCACTCTGTGGCATTTGCAATTTCGTCTACGCCAATCCATGTAAATGCCTAAGGCTGAGATACATTAAATTTCTGAGTTCTGAGTTCTGAGTTTCCTCTCTCTCTCTCTCCTCCAACCTCTCCTCATCCCATCATCTCTCTCTCATCTCTCTCTCATGTCCTCTTTCTCTCTCTCTCTCTCTCCTCCTGGACTCTGTGGTATCGGAAGTCTAGAGTAAGTGCAACGGAAAATCCGCGAGTTGGATTTTTTTTTCTGAGCCTGTACTTGCCTCCATCCACTAGACACTGAGTGATGAGACAAAATCCTGCGTCAGTTGATATCCTCCTCCTCCTTCTCCTCCTCCTCCTTCTTCTTCTTCTTCGTTCCCTGGCCATGCTAATTTTTTTTTACAGCCTAAATGCATACAAAACCGAAGCCAAGCTTGCAGTGACTACAAGACACAAAACTCTTCTTCCATCACAACAAATGCTTCAATAGAATTCGGCAATACATCTGTCCCTCTATCCACTGCTGTAGAAATATCTAGGGGTCATTATGGAACATCACACTCTCCATGGCAAAAATTCACACTCAAAACCTGTCCCAGTCGTGCTACTATCAATTACGCGCTCATCAGTGTAAAAAACAGTTTAAAGTATCTGTTCCTCTGATGAACATCCAAACTAGTCACGTCCTCTCATTCTTCTCAGGTCCCGAACTATTGCAATTTTTCTTATGGCTTCTGCCAGCATCGTCTATCCACTCCTTTCAACGTATACACAACTCTGCAGCTCGAATAGTCCTTAGAAAGAAAAATCTGAGCACATTACTCATCTCTTGCAATCTCTCCACTGGCTGCCTGTGCCACAGAGAGTAAACTATAAGATCAGTACCCTTTGTTACAAAGTCAAGTCAAGTCAAAATGTTATTCCCAGATGGTACATTGAATAAGGCAATGCATTTTTGCTTTTATCATCAAGCCATCTATCTAAAACAAATTTCTTAATGATTATACTGATATACTACTTTATTGCATCCTTTATCATTAGAATTAAAACAGTAAAAAAAGGAAAATCGATAGACGTAATACATTGAAAATACAAATTACCACATATACATGTACATCTCACACATACTCATACACACCTGAGCGCGTGCGCGCTCACGTCCAAACACACATTTAAATAATGAATGTTTTAAAAGAATTAAAAAAAGAAAATCATTAAACGGTAGGACAAACAAATTACTTCATCCTACTGTTTTTCATCCATTCTTTCACGATTATACTTTAGAATAATAAAAAGGTAAGACAAAACGTTAGAAAATACTAGACATTCGTTTGCGTCTTACTGACTATATTGCCCTTCAAATGACCTCCTCATCTCCTCCTCACACCCCAGCAAACTGTGCTTTTTTATGGTTCATACTCTTCATATAGAAGGATCAGTCAGCATAGGTAGCAAACGATCACAAACCTCTGCCGCTTCGCAGATGACATTGAATGGAATAGCAGGATCAGAAAAAGAGCTTGCCAGCCTAACAGAACACTTGAATAAGGCCTCAAAAACATAACCGCATAGGAAATCAGTGCAGAAAGACCAAACTGAAGACTAATAACACAACGCATTAGCACTGAATACAGGGTTAATGACCAGAAAGCTGGAAACAGTTCAAAGCTTCAGTACCTGGGAGCCATTGTCTCAGACCAGGGATCCAAGCCAGAAGTAGTATGCAGAACTGCAACAGACCAATAACAGCTTTGTCAAAACTAAACACCATCTGGAGAGATAATGAATATCATCCACTTATCTCCAAGATCAGACTAATGCGCTCCCTTGTCCATATCATATTTTCCTGTATGCCTGTGAATCAATGGACCCTGACTGCAGATATGGAGAGAAGAGTACAGGAAGTGGAGATGAGAGCTATAGCGAGAGAGCGTTAGACTCCTTGCGCGAGCGAGCTACAAAGACCACACACTAAGCAACGATCTCTCTCTCGATATACATAACAGGACTTCCAGCAGGGAACCATTGGACCCAAGGATGATATCTCTCTAGTTCGTACGGGATCGGTGTAAGAAAGCGTAAACAGTCTGTAAATGGTAGTGCTTGTTCACAAATCCCAAGGATAGAATACTGCGAGAGGGGGCAACAACACCAGCCACCGTTCAGTTTTGCAAGGCTAGGGGTGGACGGCTCTCTATCTATTCATACTGAAGAAGACCCACAACTCGCGTGCGCGAACGCGAGCGTGCGATGCTGCGAGCGAGCGCGAGCGTACATACGCTTAGAGAGGTGTGAGGCGAGGGGACCACCTTATAAACCCGAACCCCCCCACACACACACACAAGAGCACAATATCTCTCAATGTCGAGCCCATGTTGGTGGGTTATGGAGTAATGTTGTGAGATCTTGGTGTCCCCCAAGGGTCTTCAGACTACGGGACAGTGAGATAGTTAAAGACTCTTCTAATAGCGCTTTTTAAAAAGATATATATTCTACAAAATAATACACAAGAAGCAAGATTTAGTCAAATAAGAGAAATAATAATATTATTAGATTAGAGATACAATAATAGCAACATCATCGCGAGAGCGACCTTGAGACAACAATAAACTAATAATACCAACACACAGAAAAAGAGACAACAACATAACGATGATATCTGAAAAGCATTGGAAAGGATGGGGGGTAGGGGAGGTTATCAGGGGGAAGGGTATAACACATTCTATCAAGAGTTAAATTTTATTAAATATAAATTATCAAACAATATAACCGCTATTGATACAAATTCAAAAGCCAATAATCATCGGAAACTACAAACTAAAAACAATATAAACTAAAACAGTGAGGAGTATAATAGTAAAGTTAATGTACTTACATTCGTAAATTTAGGATAAAGTTAAACGTTAATCTTGATATTTATTCTTTTGTTTGGGTAAAGTGTTTGGGATTGGTTATTGTGGGAGAAGGTAGGAGAGAGAGGTGTGGTGTAGTGTGAGTGTAGTAGAGAGAGAGAGAGAGAGAGGAGGAGAGAGAGAGAGAGAGAGAGAGCGAGAAGAGAGTGCCCCTCCACATTTACAGCGTGTGACCTGTAGAATTTCTAGTCCACAGTAAGACATACTTGAATTTTTTTTATACTGTTTTTTAAGGAATGCCGTAAGTGCGATAAATGTAAGTATGTTAATTTGCTGTATTCGTCATGGTTGATTTGCCTTATTAGTCAGTTCCTAGGCATTCATGCATTAGATGGCTTTTTACTGTCTTTGAACTGATTTTGTTTTTGTTCCTTTATAAAAGCTTTAGGGGAGCTTGTTCCATAAATCTACTACCCTGAGTACAAGAAAAGCTTGTTTTGTAAAGATTATTTCTTGGTCTCGTAAATGTTAGTAGAGATTATGTCTGTGTCATTGATTTTGAAGGCTATTGGTGATCTTTGGAGGGGCAATTTCGTGACAACTCTATGGACAAAAAGAAGCTTTTATTTAGATAAAGTCTGTTTTTTGAAGTTTAGATATTTTTTGCTTATAATCGTTGATGATAGGGAGCTTGAATTTAGTAGAACCAGTTCAGTGCTCTTTATATAGTCGATGAATCAATTTTTATTTGTTATCACTGCAGCTGTCAAGAAGATGAAGCATAGTCAACTTAAGCAAATATGGCCGCTAAAAAGAGTTTGCGAGAGTATTATTCAGAAAATGTTTTATTTTTGATAACTGAAGTAGCTTGTAACAGACGTTTTCCTACGCCATCACATGTCAGTCAAGTAAGAATTTGTCAATAATTACAACCCAGAATTCTGTGGGAGTCAACTTCTTCAATTACTCTTTTACACTGTCAACTAGAGGCATAGAAATTTATCTTTCATTTTTTGTCTCTTTGTTCTTGCTAGTAACATACATACGCTTATTTTTTCGTGTATATAGTGACATAATTGTTTAGTCTGAGGTCCTAGTAACCAATCTGACAATACTGTTTTGAAGTTTGCTTGTAAAGTTGTGGGGACAGAATCACTACATAGAGGGATGTGTCCCCCCCAATCAGCAAACATGTCACAGCCTACATCTAAAATTAGGGGTAAGTCATTTACATAGATTAGAAAATAAAAGTGGACCCAATATTGACTCCTTGTGGTACTCCAGTTTAATAGGACTAGTTCAGATGTTTATTAATTGCAGTTACTATCTGGTACCTATTCGATCAAAAAGCTTCAAAAGATTTATCATTCTGGTGTTAGTCTTATACAAGTGAAGTTAACGCAATAAAAGGGAGTGATTGATTACATCAACTCTTTTTCCAAGTCAGCAAAAAGAAGCCTGTATATTTATTTTCATTGAAATTGTGTATGAAGACTGTCCGTAATTTGTGTAAGAAGTTGTTGACAGAATAGGTATTTACGAAACCCTGACTGATCTTCATTTAATAGTTTGTTTGTTTACAAAGTAGGAATAATACAATTTTGGATATGTATTTCGATGGGTTTCAGATAAGACAGTCAGAATTGAAATTGGTCTGTAATTTGAAAGGACAAGCAGGATCAACCTGATCAATAGTGGACTGGTAGATTATTGCCTTTTAAATATGACAGGAAAGTTTTTTCTCTATGCACAAGTTGTATAAGTATGTCAGTGTTCCAGCTATACAGTTGACCACAAAGTGAATTATTCTTCCATCTAGATTGTCTAACCCACGTGTTCTGGAAACTTTTTTGAGAGACAGGCGTTTCCAAGACGTCTGTGATTGTCCTTGGCAGTAGTTTAAAATGGAATTTTATTACTTTTGAGTCGACATATTGTTCGAGATGTAATGGATGATCATTTTCATTTGACTTGTCATTGAATTATACTTTTTGTGCAATGTTTTGAGAAGTGGTTGTTCAATTCATCACTGATATATCTTTTAACTTGTCTGTTGACTTTTAAATATAGGTTTTATTACATAATGTATTGATGTTCTTTCCATACTTGCGAGAGTCGGTAGTTGTAACTAATAAATAACAATTGAAAGTAATCACGTTTTGATTTTGCCATTTAGTGAAGTTTACTTTGTTTCTGTGTGCTCGAACTGCTCTTTTGGAACCATGTTTTCAAATAAGTCTCTAGTGGTATTTCGAGATTCCTCTGTCTTGTGTTATCCAAGGTGGTTTGATTTTTTTTTAACCTCTTTTTATGAAAGGGGCTTGTTTGTCGTATACTGGAAGTAAATGACCTAATCCAAATTCCGCAGCTTCATCAGGTCTTCTGATTATGATATATGTCACCTAATGGCGAGTTTGTCAAGTCTGAAAGGAAATCTTGCACCTTAAAGTTTTAAAAAGTTTCCTGTAAAAAAAAGTTTATGCCCTACTTTAGTATTTTTGATACGATTTTTAAACCAAGGTAAAGCACACTGATTATGATCACTGCTCCACATGAGGGAGCAACATACTTCTGTTAGTGTTTGTTTTTGTAGTAATGGTAGATATATCTATTAATGTTCTAGGAGTTATTTGTTTGTCCGAGTTAGGTCTATCTATTAGCTGTTCTAAGGCCAAACATATGTATAAGTTTGGGCTCCATTTTGGTATAGGTTTTTAATAAAGGCTAGTGTTAAAATGCCCCAAGATTAATTGTTTCATTGTTTAAAAAATATTACCTTGTCCATAAGGGAGTTGAATTTTTCTAAACCTGTCTCTGGTTCCTGAAGGATTTCTGTATATACTTCCTATTTAATATTGGTCTATTGAGTTTTAATTTTATTTCTATCCACAGAGATTCAATGTCATAAAACACAAGGTTATATATACTTTTACAACTGAGCAAGAGGCTATATATTAAGTGCGCGAGCGCCGGTGGACTTGGTTTGTGTGGATCTTCCACGGAAGATTTGAATACCCGGGAATATTCATCGTGTGCATCAGTTACATTTTGAGGCGCGAGCATATACTATATCGGCTCGGCAAAAACAAATGAAACTGATTCCCACTGTTGTATAGTATGGTGCAATGTTCATCTTTTTGTTTGTTGACTGTTGATCATTCAGTACCTACACGATGCTACACAATGCCTCCACAAAACAGCACTTCCCTACCTCTTGTGAATGTCTTCACCTGTACACTCCTTCTCGTTCCCGTCCACTCAGCTGCATTTACCTTGTGTTTAAGAATACCTAGATTCAAACCAATCCACCATTGGCCCATCGCTCTTTCTCTGTTTTCTGGTCCATCAACACACACACACACACCATCCCACCACACACACACACACACACACACACACCACCACACACGGCCGAGGAGAGAGAAATCCGGCCCTCAGACTTTAAATTCAACCTAAAAATTCTCTCCTCATTGTTCCATCTCAATTTTGTCCATGCCCCTCAACAGCCAAAAACCCCATCACCCTGCTGGAGTGTATAACCTTTATGTGCGTGAGTGTGTGTGTGTGTGTGGTGTGTTTGGGTGTGTGTGTACATTTGAATCTGTAAAAAATTATTTAATTGTAATCTGGCTGCTCGTGAATGAGTAGGATGAAACAAAAGCGCTTTGAGCTGTTTTTTTGCAAGATATGGCGCTATAATAAAATTCCATATATTAATATTATTATTATTATTATTATGTCTGCTTTGGAGCCAAGTCACATCAGTCGGCAAAGACCCTGCCGGTCCCACAGTTTTTCCTGGATACCTGCTGGCTGAGCCACGTCTGGTGTCTCAGTGTTAAACAGGTAGGACAGGAGCTGCAGACCCAGAAGAACACCTTGCAATCATACGTTCTGTCTGCAGTTGCTTTGGAAGAGAGCGCCCTCCTTCCAGAGACCGTGTCCGAACGGGGGGGGGTGTTGTTGGTTTGTTTTTTGTTTTTTAACTTATTAATATTATTAGCTAATGTGTTAGCATACAAAGACTCAAGGGTCTTCCCTTCGTTTGGAAAGCCGTCTGCAAATGTCTTTTGGCGAGATGCAAGGGACCTGTGGCTTTTTATGCTGCTATTCGACATGGCCAAGATCCTGACTGAGTGGTTGAAACAACTCCCTTTCTTTTCTAGGTGGTGCTGCAGGGCGTCGGTTGATTGATTCGCTCCATGTTTTGCCAAGGCAGCTAGGAACTTAGTGCTGTTTTTGCTGTTTTTGTGTTTTTCCCTTCTTGAGTTAGGAGACAATGGTGGCTTCTTTCCAGCTGATTAAAGCACCCCATTATTCTAGACCTGGTTGAAAACATCCAGGAAGCATTTGCTTGGCATGATCTTCAAGTGAACAGATCTTTTTGGTGAATCCTCCTTGCCTGGTGACCTTCCTTTAGCTCAGCTGTCCTTAAATCGGGCAGTTCAGTTCCTGATAGTTGATCACTGGCGTGATTTTTTGCTTCTTAGCTCCTGCAGGTTTTTGTACGGCTGTTGAAAGTCTTTCTCCTTGGAGTACATCCAAGGAAGCTGTCTTGCTGGAAGCTGTCTGCAAACTTGGTGGCTCCCTTTCTTCCAGTGTAAATTTTTCTCGTCTTTAGTAATTGCTGGGTTGAGGCGACATGTCCACGGAACACCAGAAATAAACAATTCAATGTAATGCAATACAATGATACAATGAAATAAAAACTCAATACACTACAGCATAAGTGACACAGCAACCTTACAATAAATCTGCACAAACAATAAATACTGCACATACAATGAAAAGATAGCACAGCACTAATACAGTACAATGAATAGAGCACAACCACTGTACAGTACAATGCCGATGAACTAAAAGAGACCGAACAGTCCTCCCTTTTCTACAAACATGCACATGTGGGATTTGACGTTGACTTAAGTCACTTGCATGTAATGTCGGGTGTGGGAGGGGGGGATATTTCTTTGTTGTGCAGAGCTCGTTGAGTGGTTCATCCAATGTGTGATGTTCTTAGATCCGTTTTTTATACATTAATCTAGGTAGCTGCATTCTGAAGATTGGACGGGCACATGTGTGCTTCACCGACATGAATATGGCAAAAGTTTGTTGATGGGGGTGGGTATGTGGACATGGAATTGAATATTGTACAACGGGGGGAGAGATGAGAGATGAGAGTGGAGAGAGCGCTCCAAGAAGAAGTAAGTGTGTAGTGTGGAGTGGTGTTGTGTGGGTAGGGGGGGTACACCTGCCTGTATGGTGTATGGTGAAACGGGACAGTTCCGTTACAAATTTCAAGCAAAAGTAGAATGCCAGATTTTTGGGTTTGATTCAGTAAAATGTGAATTAGGGATCTGAAATTTTCCATTAAGTGTAAAGATTCTTGTGTAAGATTAAGACCAAGATTTATGTTTGTTTATAGCAACTTGCATAAAACTTGGGGCATTGTCCCCTACTTGATAAACGGTCTAAATTACGCACACTGAAAATACTTAAAAGCAAAGCGAAAAACATAATAGGTTAGAAAAGATCGGTATATTCAACAGTGGCTTTCCTTGATCTGGATTCTACAAGTTTGTTACAAAACTTCACAAGTATTATCTTACAAAAAATCAGTTATTTCCTTGACATTGAGCGTGATGCGATTCTGTACACACCTGAAAAGAGCGAGAGAGCGATCTATATGTCTTCAGAGCATAGTGTAGAATTATTGAATCACGTGACTTTCCTAGCAAAGAGGCAAGAATATGTAGGAGTCCCTTGCACGAAAGAGCATGTACAAAATGTGTGAACTTGGGGATGAACGTCCAGTGTACAGTATTTTAAATGTTCCCTTTTATCCAGGAATGCCGCGTATATATTTAACTTTTTTTTTCTACAGCGTCAAAATGTTTGAAAGTCTGCACCTGTTTAGTGTAAGTAAAAAACAAACAACAATTCACTTGAATAAAATTAATATTCCTTTGTAAAAATTTTCAGACATATGTTTAAGTTAATGAAGCTCCACACACACACACACATAAAAGATCTCTCACAATCACAAATCAATGGCCTGACCCGAGAGTAGAAAAAGGACGACTACCACCATCAGAAAAAAGATAAAGAACAAGTCATCATTCTAAGATTTCCACATGGCAGAAACAGGCTAAATCACCACATGTCCAACAAAGCTGAATCTCGTTCCTTCTTCCCTGTGGCTGTGGTAAAGTAACCAGACTTGGGGGGAAGCACATCCTTCGAAGACCACGGTTAGCTATTCAGCGACCTGAGAAGAGTGAATGGCCTATGGAGACAACCCTGCAAACCAACTGTACGGCCCATGAGAGAAGCTGGAAATGACATGCTATTATTTTTCCCCAGACACATCTGACCGTGTAACGGGCACAAGGCGCGTGAAGTGCGCTGTGAGGTGAGTTCAAAAAATATAATAATTTTTTCAGGCTGTAGTACATGTCAAGTTTTTAAATGTTTGCACAGTTTATGTGTTGAATGTATTTTTTTTTTTTGTATAAGCTTTTTTTCTCTATCAGATAATTTGTTGCTTGTGACGGAACGTTTTCTGCTCACTGCCATGGCTATATAATATCTTAAGTGCACTTAATTAGTCATTTTCATAATCCGCGCGATAGGTCCTTTAAAAAAACAAAACAAACAACAACAAACAATAATCGTGTTCTTTAATAAATTACGATAATGAAATATTGTGAAGATCTCAGCTGTACATGTAGGTTTGGAATTTCCATAAATGCCTCACTCTGTGCATCTTAAACATGCATACACTGGTGTTTAATTGGCGACATAATACTGTAAAATGGGAATAAGGAACGCACAATCTGAGTACAAACTTCGTTGGGTGAATCTCTCCCCACCCTATTAGTCTACCGGAGGCATCTGTGGAGATGTGAACGAGTGAGCGACTATCTGTCTTTTTAGGTATAGGATAGAGTGTATAGCGCGTCGAGAGTACCACACACACACACACAAGGAGAGAGCGCTGCCAGCGGCTTGATTTTCTCCGAGGGGCCCGGGTAGAGGCAATCGTCCGGTTTTAAAAATGGAAGGGAGGCGCATGAAGTGAAAAGTGTGCGAGAGAGTTTCCGAGCGAGCAGTGCGTTAAGGCCACATAGCGTCTACAACAATGGTTACCTAGGTGCAGCTCTCTTTGTATGCCGTGTGTTCTTTTACGTGCGCTAATTGCGGTGCACAGGGACCTGGATTAACATTTCTCAAATAGAGATTGAAGAACCCACGACTAACCCTTTTGGTGGACTTTGTGCTCTTTTATGTTCAAACAGATGTGAGCACACCATTCAAGCCCGGAGAAAAGTCTTATGAGAAAAACCAGACGAAGAACCAGAGTGCCCGGAGTGACGACCCACAATTTGACTCCAGTGCTATGACCAAGATGCAGTTACAGCAAGTTGTCAATCACAGGTAACTCAGGTATTCTACACTTGCGAACGACAACGGCAGTCATCTCCACACCATGTCATTATCATCTCCAAGATCCAGATGGCGAGCATCATCCATTTCCAGGTACACAAGTGTGTCCTACCTGTCAGTGCAGTTGAATCTTACCACAAACCCTCAACCCCACCTTTGGAACAAGCTGCGACATTGAATGCCAAGGCAGGTCAGGGGACTCCTGCAGTCTTATAGTCCTTACAAACACATTTCCATCCGAATATGGTTTCAAGCATTTCATGGGGAGAACAGAAATTGAGGTACACTTCAGTGCTAGTAATCCTTCCAGGCGACCGAAACTGGAAGTCATTTTCTCTCTTCCACCAACGGTAAAGTATGTCACCCTGTTTTTCTTCCAATCTTTTGGAATATAAAAACAACTGCAGAACGAATGGGATGAAGAAAGAAATGCACACAATAGAGTGGACCACACAAACCACAACAAAGGGGAACTGATGTGGAGCTTAATAGTATCTGCACGCAAGCTGGACCTCTTATAGTTTGCTCAAGTGTGTTGATGAGAGGGACACAGGAAGCTGGTTTTATTATACTGCTTAGGGTTTGCAGCTTAAATCTGAAATTTTAAACTTAATTAGGCCTAAGCAAGGGGACTGCCCTGAAATTATGTAATCGTGGTCGCAGGCTGTAAACATTAATGTTGATGGGGCACACACACACACACACACACACACCACACACACACACATACCTTGCACGCAAGCAGCAACAATAACAATTTGTGCCCCCGCCGTTTTTTCAAGCGGATGGACAAACAAAAATACCCCACCGCCTAAGAAAGAAATGGTAAAAGACAAAAATGAAATTATTTTTTATAGAGTAAAAGGAATAAGCCTTTCTCGTCAGGAGAGTGAAACACAGGACTGTCCAAGGTGTTGACCACTCCCCCTTATCTGTCAGATCTAGACTGCAGAGAAAGTACACCAAACCTCTATCGATAGCGCTCTCCTCCAGCCTGGTCCATTATTTTCTACAGCTTTTTTGCATCACTACTTGGTTTCGGTGACGCTCTTATTGGATTTGAGGGTCCATGTCTTTATGACCAAACAGAGATTTCCGCAAAAAGGAAGCATGTAAATAAACGTTCCCGCTTCGTTGACACTGGGGCGTTTGTGTTTGGTCCTCCTGGCAAGGAAGGTCAGGATCAAGACGCTGTGCTGTCCTTCTTCTTCTGCAGTAACGATATTGTTGAGACCTCTGGATTGAGAGTGAGGTTTTCTTTCTTCCCTAGGAACATGACCCCTCACCGAGTGTGGGGCACTGACATGGGGCGCCTGGCCCCATGGAACTGTTCAGTGTCTGTGTGGCCTGGCCTAGCCCAGCACTTCCCCTGTGACCTGGTTCCTCAATGTGCACAGTCTGAGGACGAGGCCTCGTGTCCCTACACCACAGAGAACTGTGGAATAAACAAGGTGAGTTCCGTGTCTTTATATATATATTTTTTTTTCCTGGAACAGATGCAGTATTTGTTCCGATATTGTCAATACTAGTAGCAGACGATTCAAGTTCCGTAACTCTGTGTATTTAAATAATTATGTGTGTCCTGGCAGTCACCTGAATATGTGGCCATCATGGGGTGTAGTCCAAGGTCTTCCCCACACAAAGTCTAGTCTCCATGTGTCCACACACTACAATCAAGGACCAGAATAGTAACAGCGTGTGCAAGGCAAAGAGCTTCTAAACATACGTCCTGAAGACATGGATCTCGAGCCAGAACTGCAGTGGTGCTTGCTACATTAAGTGTGGGAACTTTAAAAAAAATGCCAGGTCATTTATACCAGATGTAGATCAAGTATGCACATTTAAGTTTCTATAGTCTGTGTCTGCAATCACTGAGTTTCGAAAATTTATAAACAAAATGTCCTGTAGTGGTTTTTTCTTGGAAGCAAACAAAATTCATTCAGGCATGATGATCTGGTGTGATAGTTATGATGTATGTGCTCAGTTTTCAAGATTTGAAGGACTGGATGAGTGGCACCAACAGAACTTTTATCTGAAAAAATCTACTTGGGTTAATTGCACTGTGTAGATTATTTAGAAGTGGTTATATGAGGGTACATTTTTATTTAGACAGCTAGTAGTTACTAGGTTTTATCCCAGAGCTGACGTCGCTTTTATTAGTGTGGTTACTGTTGTGCTTTCCCCAGCTTAACACTCTAGAGTCACACGGAATATATGCTCTTGACTAACTCGTCTTCCCTGGGAATCACTGTGAGACCATGTGTATACACTGGGTGAAAAGTGTGCATGTATTACTGTTTTCAAGTGTCTCTTGCTATCAGAAGCCATACTCCGACTTTAGAGGATTTGTCCTCCTTTATCTCATACAGAGATCACATCACTAATGAGGAAGTGAAGGCCAGAATTAAAAACACCATCGGACCAAATGAAGAGCTCCTGACCAGTGAAAAGACCCAAACTAAATTGGTACAGGCACGTCACACGAACATCTGGACTGGCCAAGACTGTTCTACAGGGAACAGTACAAGGAGGGAAACGAAGAGGCAGACACAGAAAACTATAGGAAGACAACATCAGAGAGTGGACTGGCCTTGAGTGGAACGAATTGCTACGGAAAGCAGAGGACCGCAGGGAGTGGAGGAAGCTGGTTGCAAAATCTTCATTAGTGCCCCCACG
>CM054137.1:14533097-14593097 GCA_028751875.1 Rapana venosa
AGGCCTTAATGAAATATTGTTATCAAGACAAATATTGTAAATATATCTGAAAGTTTCTGCTATAACTTGAGCAGACAGTTTCAGAATTTTGCCATCAACTCCATCAATGCTACGAGTGCCGGTCTGTTATAACCGTCTTATTAAGGAAATAGAGACTTCTTGAACACTTTGTAAATGCACGTCTACAAAAAACCCAATTTTTTAAAAGGCAGTATTTTCATAAGTCATTTAAGTCATTGTTTTCAGGATCATCAGTTTGTATTATTTATTTAGCCACAGTTGAGCTGCACAGTTTTAATCTCAGATTTAAAATTGGACAAGATTACAGATCTGATATGGCCTCTATGATCGGTGGGGCTATAAACAACAGGATTGGATTGGATTGGATTGGAGCCACAGTTAAATGATGGTAGTTTAATGTGTCTGATGATATGTTCTTTGTTATATTTCTTGACCAATTCATGTTTTATTTCTTATTTGCTGTATAACTTTCAAAATAGTTCGACTATTGTTCTTTTCATTTATCAGATGAAGAAATTTTTTTAAAAGAAATTACTTTATTCCTTTGCTTTTTATAGTTTTTCGGTAATCATGCTTTAACAATAGTCTCTGTGATATATAGGAGAGAGAGAGAGAGAGAGAGAGAGAGAGAGAGAGAGAGAGAGAGACAGACAGACAGACAGACAGACAGACAGACAGACAGACAGAGAGTAATTCTCCTAAATGTGATTTGACAGGTACAAAAACACATGGTACTGGGAGAGCGATTCAATCGCCTATTACTTAGAAATGTCAGTCACCAACTTCAAAATCCTGTGTGGAGTGTTTAACTCAGTGGATGCCGTTAAATCCCCCTTTCACAAGGCCAAAGCAATGAAGTGTACCACAGAAATCCAGGATGCAATACTATGTGAGATTCCCTCCCCTTTCTATCACCAAAACACCAAACCGGTTTCACTTCCTCAGCCCCTAAATGTCACTAGATCACGTGCGTCACCCGTGACGTGCCCAGGGCAGCACATGACGCACGACTTCTTGGCCTGTGATGCGGCTAGTATGTGCCGGACAGTGGACAGTGCTGAAGGATGGTACACTAACCTCTGCCATGTGACTCTGGACTCAGCGCACCCCTATTTCTATTGCGGGGAGCCTGGAGAGTTTGTGCCCTACAGCCTGGTGTGTGACTTGCGGGCAGATTGCAGTCATGGCAGAGATGAAGACTTTTGCATGCAACCTGCGTGCACAGGCAACATGATCAAATGTGGACAAGGACAAGTGGGTCATTGTGTGTGTGTGTGTGTGTGTGTGTGTGTGTGTGTGTGTGTGTGTGTGTTGGGGTCTTTTTTGTTTGGTTGTTTATTTGTTTGGGATTGGGGTTTTTTTGTTCCTCAGCTAGAGCTTTGAGGTTCACCAATGGTGCGATTTTTTAAAATATGCAACCGGTTTTCCCCACCATTAATAATAATAATGATTATAATAATAATAATGTATGGAATTTATATCGCGCTGAATCTTGTAAAGCAACAAATCAAATCACTCAGATGACTTTTTTTATGCGTGTGTATGCGGTTTTTAAAATTTTGTCATCTGTTCCCACCCGCACACAATGGCCTACTCTTTCGAACAGCGGAACAGGATTTAACGTGTGCGCAAGATGTTCTGCATGCGTTCGCACACGGGGCCTCGGTTTATAGTCTCATCCGAAGGACTTTAACATTCAGTTCGATTTTTTTGGTCAAACTGGGAAGAAAGGGTGAGGCTGGGAATCAACCCAGAACCTCACGGTTTACTTGTTGGCAGGCAAACGTCTTAACCATCCTGCCACCTTCTTTCCAATAAGTATTCCTTTAAGGTAGCCGCATTCTGATTACGGGGATACAGTTTGAAAATGAACCTACCAATTTTGCCAGGACTTTCAGGAGGTAAATTCTTCCTCTTTTTGACTTTCAACTCTTGTGAATACTTTTGACACGCCCGAGTCAATAAGTACAGTGGCCCAACTGGTTTTGAGTCTCCACCGAAAGACTGGACATTCAGTTCCATTTTCCTGTCAAACTGGGAAGAAAAGGCAAGGCTGGGAGTCGAACCCAGAACCTCATGGTTTATTTGTCAGGCAGATGAATGTTGAAACTGTCCTGCCGCCCTCTTTCTTGGCAGGTTTGTTTAATTTCGGGGGATTTCATGTTTCTAAATCATTTCTTTAGGAAGGCTCAGAATTTCGCCACTGACAAGCAATGACAAAAAGTTGGTCAAGTGGTGATGATCAGGAATGGAAGATGATAAACAGTATTGCAGATCAGAAAAATTGCATTAAAATCACTTTTAGGTGCAAACTGTTGTAACATTAGAAGTATTTGATGACGGGTTCAGCCCTAAGTTATACCTTGTAAGTGAATCGTAACTTTCTGATTCTTTTATTTTTCTTGCAGAAAATTGTCTCTCATGAGAAAATACAAGTGCAAGTTTAAAACAATTACAGAAACTACAACAACAAAGCCAAAGCAAATAAACCCCATATGAACAAAACCAAAGCAAATAAACCCCATCTGAACAAAACCAAAGCAAATAAACCCCATCTGAACAAAACCAAAGCAAATAAACCCCATCTGAACAAAACCAAAGCAAATAAACCCCACCTGAATAAAACCAAAGCAAATAAACCCCATCTGAACAAAACCAAAGCAAATAAACCCCACCTGAACAAAAACGTAGACCCTACAAAGTAGCTTTTATGATGCACCTTGAGTTTGCACAAAATAGGTAAAATTTGCAATGGGGTAGGTAGAAACCTTTCCTTGGTTGACCAATGTTTCAAGTTTGTCCACATACTCTCATTTAGGGCATAGAAGTCTAACAGATCCCCCCTCCCCCCAATCCACTAATGATGAAACAGTTTTGTCAGCTGCTTTCCCTCTTTCCCCTGAAATGCTAAAGATAAAAGTAAATTCTATCAACAAAGTTGTTCCTAAAAGCGCCTTAAGAAAATTAATAGTCATAGTTTGAATTATTTTTATGCTTAATTTTCTGATTTAAGCTGGTTTAGAAACCCCGAAATAGAGCTCAAAGAATGGTAATAGTGACCACAAGAACATGCAGCATTTTCTGTTTTGTTGAACAGTAACCATAATTACTTGATGCAAAGGAAATACTTTGACGCAAAGGAAATACTCTGTACCATTTAGGCTAATGTTGTTACACCTTCTGTCCAGTGTGTCGATTTCAGGAAAAGCTGTGATGGTTACCAAGACTGCAACACAAATTTGGATGAAGAGAACTGTCCTTACATTCCCTCAAAAATTTACACCTTCCAACCGCCAGCCATTGTTCACTTTGACAGGCCTGGGGGGTTTACTGTCTCTTCTTTACCACACAACTCCACTCTGTGTCCTGACACACACTTCCAGTGTCACAATGAAGGCTACTGTCTACCTGTCTTTGTCAGGTGTAACGATGTCAACGACTGCCCAGATCATGAGGATGAACTGTGGTGTAAGGGATACAGGTGTCCTGGCTTCTACCGATGTCGTGGTACCGAAAACACTATCTGCCTACACGTGAATCATTTGTGTGATGGTCGCCCACAATGTCCACAACACGATGATGAACTGCTATGTGATGCAATATGTCCTCAATCATGTTCTTGTTTGGGTCTAGCCTTCACTTGCACAAACACCTTTCAGGTTAGTTCTTTCCCCCAGCTGCGCTACCTGGAAGTCAGAGGTAGTGGGTTGCACCAGGCAGATGTCAGCACTAATATCATGCTGATCCATTTGGGTGTTGGGGCATGTGGATGGAAGAGGTTGACAAGGTTCACATTACCCAATCTTCACAGTCTGGATCTCAGTAATAATTTTCTTCGTCATTTTAATTTCAGCAGTTTTAAGGATATGCTGCATCTTCGGAGAGTCAATTTTGCAGGTAATCCCATATCTGTTCGTGTTTCTGACTTCCAAACCATCGGCACTCCCTTTACATTGTTGCTTTTAAATCTTTCTCAGCTTCAGATAGATACTCTGGACATGGAAGCGTTATCAACAGGAATGCCCAACCTGCAGATTCTGGATGTGTCCCAAAGTGGACTGAAGTCATTGCAGGGGCGGCCTTCATTTCACGAACTTAGTATTTTAAATTTATTGCAATGTCCAGTTTCTGACTTTACTCCAGATTTTATGAAAAGCATGAAGAATCTTAGAGGTGTGTTTGTAGACAACTTTAAACTGTGTTGCCCTGCAGTCTTACCACCGAAATTCAGGGGTGAATGCTTCGCTCCCTCTGATGAAATCTCTTCCTGTGATGATTTGTTAAAGTCCAGTGTCTACCGTTCTGCCCTGGCATTAACTGCTGTACTTTCAATAGTGGGAAATCTGGGCAGTTTCATTTATCGAGTGTGTTTCTCATCCCATAAAATAAAAACTGGTTTTGCTGTCTTTGCTCTCCATTTGTGTGTTTCTGATTTTTTCATGGGGGTGTATTTAGTTGTTATTGGCATTGCAGACAAGGTTTTTGCTGGTTCTTATATCTGGAGTGAGACTACATGGAAGACAAGTAAGGTCTGTAATATGGCAGGATTCCTGTCCTTTTTGTCTTCTGAGGTGTCAGCCTTCATCATCTGTATCATTACCTTGGACCGATTCCTTGTTCTCCATTTTCCTTTCAGTCAAATCCGATTTGGAGCTACATCAGCTTACATCGCCTGTGTCATTATCTGGACCCTGGGTTTGATCCTGGCCACCCTGCCTCTGCTTCCTGTCACCTCACACTGGGAATTCTACCACCAGACAGGAATCTGTATTCCACTTCCTGTCACCAGAGCTGACTTTGCTGGTCATACTTACTCCTTCAGTGTCATGATTGTCTGCAACCTGGTCCTCTTTCTGCTGATTGCTGCGGGTCAGTCCCTCATCTTCTGGTCAGTCAGAGCCAACACCATGTCTGAACAAGGACAGGACGTGAACAGAAGCGGTGAGGGGGGCAAGTCCAAAGAAGCCGTCATTGCCAGACGCCTTTTCACCATCGCCATGTCAGACTTTCTGTGCTGGTTTCCCATTGGTCTGTGTGGTGTGCTGGCGGCTGTGGATGTGGTCATTCCAGGGGAAGTCAATGTGGCCATGGCTATCTTTGTACTGCCACTCAACTCGGCTCTCAACCCTTTCCTTTACACTTTGAATATCATACTGGAAACGCGAAAGAAGGCTCAAGAACTCCGTTTGCAGAGGTTCATAAATGCTCATTGGAAAGGGAATGTGCGTGCTTCTCAACCATAATTAGCAGTTACGAAATACTGAAGCGGTTTTCCTCTTTTGTTAGGGGTGTAGGCTACTACCACCTGAAATAGAAAAAAAATTACAATTACTTCCTTTCAAAATATAAGCATGGGTGCTCTTTGTGTGTTGTGTGTGTGTTGTGTGTGTGTGTGTGTGTGTGTGTGTGTGTTGTGTGTGTGTGTGTGTGTGTGTGTGTGTGTGTGCAGTGCACATGCAAGTGCACACACCTATCTAGACAAACATATTCTGTCTGTCTGTCTGTCTGTCTGTCTGTCTGTCTGTCTGTCTCTCTCTCTCTCTCTCTCTCTCTCTCCTCCCTCTCTCACACAACACACACACACCACACACACAGAAGGAGAAGACGAGAGAGAGAGAGGAGAGAGAGAGAGAGAGAGAGAGAGAGAGAGAGAGAGAGAGAGAGAGGAGCGTGTACATTAAAAAAAAAAGGAACATGATACACAGACTGTAAGAAAAAAGATGTACGGTGGCATACCCAGATTTCTCACCATTGGTGAAGCAAGGAACAACAGGAAAAAATGAAGACAAATGGGATAAACCTTACCACCGGTCTCCACTTCATGGAGTACTAAGCTGAAGCAGAAACCATGATAACAGCAGCACTGCCCACGTCAATGTCAGCCTATATTATATATTATATATATATATTACTTACTTAGGCCCATCACTCCCCCTGGAGCATAGGCCGCCGACAACAGTCCGCCAGTGTCCTCTGTCCTGGGCTATTCTCTCCAGCTGTCTCCAGGTATATCCCATCTTTCTGGTTTCTGCCTCAAGGTCGCGTTGCCAGGTGTTTCTTGGCCTTCCTCTTTTTCGTTTTTCCTGGGGGTTCCATGATAGTGCCTGCCTTGTGATGTTGCTGGCTGGCTTTCTCAGGGTGTGCCCAATCCATCCCCATCTCCTGCGCCGAATTTCATTTTCGGCTGGCAGCTGGTTGGTACGTTGCCACAGGTCTGCATTGCTGATGGTGTCGGGCCAGTGGATCTGGAGGATTCGTCTCAGGCAGCTGTTGATGAAGGTCTGCACTTTCTTGATGGTGGTCTTTGTTGTCCTCCATGTCTCCGCTCCATATAGTAGGACTGACTTGACGTTGGAGTTGAACAGCTGATCTTTGTGCGGGTCGACACAACCTTGGAGCTCAGATGTTCTTCAGCTGCAAGTACGCTGCCCTCGCCTTGCCAATTCTTGCTCTGACGTCTGCGTCTGTGCCGCCCTGCAATGTTAATGATGCTACACAGGTACGTGAATGTCTCCACTTCTTCCAGCTCCTTCCCATTTAGGTGCAAACTGTTGTAACATTAGAAGTATTTGATGACGGGTCTCGCCCTAAGTTATACCTTGTAAGTGAATCGTAACTTTCTGATTCTTTTATTTTCTTTGCAGAAAATTGTCTCTCATGAGAAAATACAAGTGCAAGTTTAAAACAATTACAGAAACTACAACAACAAAGCCAAAGCAAATAAACCCCATATGAACAAAACCAAAGCAAATAAACCCATACTGAACAAAACCAAAGCAAATAAACCCCATTAAACAAAACCAAAGCAAATAAACCCCATCTGAACAAAACCAAAGCAAATAAACCCCACCTGAATAAAACCAAAGCAAATAAACCCATCTGAACAAAACCAAAGCAATAAACCCACCTGAACAAAAACTTTAGACCTACAAGTAGCTTTTATGATGCACCTTGAGTTTGCACAAAATAGGTAAAATTTGCAATGGGGTAGGAGAAACCTTTCCTTGGTTTGACCAATGTTTCAAGTTTGTCCACATACTCTCATTTAGGGCATAGAAGTCTAACAGATCCCCCCTCCCCCCAATCCACTAATGATGAAACAGTTTTTGTCAGCTGCTTTCCTCTCTTTCCCTGAAATGCTAAAGATAAAAGTAAATTCTATCAACAAAGTTGTTCCTAAAAGCGCCTTAAGAAAATTAATAGTCATAGTATTGAATTATTTTTATGCTAAATTTTCTGATTTAAGCTGGTTTAGAAACCCCGAAATAGAGCTCAAAGAATGGTAATAGTGACCACAAGAACATGCGCATTTTCTGTTTTGTTGAACAGTAACCATAATTACTTGATGCAAGGAAATACTTTGACGCAAAGGAAATACTCTGTACCATTTAGGCTAATGTTGTTACACCTTCTGTCAGTGTGTCGATTTCAGGAAAAGCTGTGATGGTTACCAAGACTGCAACACAAATTTGGATGAAGAGAACTGTCCTTACATTCCCTCAAAATTTACACTTCCAACCGCCAGCCATTGTTCACTTTGACAGGCCTGGGGGTTTACTGTCTTCTTTACCACACAACTCCACTCTGTGTCTGACACACACTTCCAGTGTCACAATGAAGGCTACTGTCTACCTGTCTTTGTCAGGTGTAACGATGTCAACGACTGCCCAGATCATGAGGATGAACTGTGGTGTAAGGGATACAGGTGTCTGGCTTCTACCGATGTCGTGGTACCGAAAACACTATCTGCCTACACGTGAATCATTTGTGTGATGGTCGCCCACAATGTCCACAACACGATGATGAACTGCTATGTGATGCAAATTGCCTCATCATGTTCTTGTTTGGGTCTAGCCTTCACTTGCACAAACACCTTTCAGGTTAGTTCTTTCCCCAGCTGCGCTACCTGGAAGTCAGAGGTAGTGGGTTGCACCAGGCAGATGTCAGCACTAATATCATGCTGATCCATTTGGGTGTTGGGCATGTGGATGGAAGAGGTTGACAAGGTTCACATTACCCAATCTTCACAGTCTGGATCTCAGTAATAATTTTTCTTCGTCATTTTAATTTCAGCAGTTTTAAGGATATGCTGCATCTTCGGAGAGTCAATTTTGCAGGTAATCCCATATCTGTTCGTGTTTCTGACTTCCAAACCATCGGCACTCCCTTTACATTGTTGCTTTTAAATCTTTCTCAGCTTCAGATAGATACTCTGGACATGGAAGCGTTATCAACAGGAATGCCCAACCTGCAGATTCTGGATGTGTCCCAAAGTGGACTGAAGTCATTGCAGGGGCGGCCTTCATTTCACGAACTTAGTATTTTAAATTTATTGCAATGTCCAGTTTCTGACTTTACTCCAGATTTTATGAAAAGCATGAAGAATCTTAGAGGTGTGTTTGTAGACAACTTTAAAACTGTGTTGCCTGCAGTCTTACCACCGAAATTCAGGGGTGAATGCTTCGCTCCCTCTGATGAAATCTCTTCCTGTGATGATTGTGTTAAAGTCCAGTGTCTACCGTTCTGCCCTGCATTAAACTGCTGTACTTTCAATAGTGGGAAATCTGGGCAGTTTCATTTATCGAGTGTGTTTCTCATCCATAAAATAAAAAACTGGTTTTTGCTGTCTTTGCTCTCCATTTGTGTGTTTTCTGATTTTTCATGGGGGTGTATTTAGTTGTTATTGGGCATTGCAGACAAGGTTTTTGCTGGTTCTTATATCTGGAGTGAGACTACATGGAAGACAAGTAGGTCTGTAATATGGCAGGATTCCTGTCCTTTTTGTCTTCTGAGGTGTCAGCCTATCATCACTGTATCATTACCTTGGACGATTCCTTGTTCTCCATTTTCCTTTCAGTCAAATCCGATTTGGAGCTACATCAGCTTACATCGCCTGTGTCATTATCTGGACCCTGGGTTTGATCCTGGCCACCCTGCCCTCTGCTTCCTGTCACCTCACACTGGGAATTCTACCCCAGACAGGAATCTGTATTCCACTTCTGTCACCAGAGCTGACTTTGCTGGTCATACTACTCCTTCAGTGTCATGATTGTCTGCAACCTGGTCCTCTTTCTGCTGATTGCTGCGGGTCAGTCCCTCATCTTCTGGTCAGTCAAGCCAACACCATGTCTGAACAAGGACAGGACGTGAACAGAAGCGGTGAGGGGGGCAAGTCCAAAGAAGCCGTCATTGCCAGACGCCTTTTCACCATCGCCATGTCAGACTTTCTGTGCTGGTTTCCCATTGGTCTGTGTGGTGTGCTGGGGGCTGTGGATGTGGTCATTCCAGGGGAAGTCAATGTGGCCATGGCTACTTTGTACTGCACTCAACTCGGCTCTCAACCCTTCCTTTACACTTTGAAATATCATACTGGAAACGCGAAAGAAAGGCTCAAGAACTCCGTTTGCAGAGGTTCATAAATGCTCATTGGGAAAAGGGAATGTGCGTGCTTCTCAACCATAATTAGCAGTTACGAAATACTGAAGCGGTTTTCCTCTTTTGTTAGGGGTGTAGGCTACTACCACCTGAAATAGAAAAAAAATTACAATTACTTCCTTTCAAATATAAGCATGGGTGCTCTTTGTGTGTGTGTGTGTGTGTGTGTGTGTGTGTGGTGTGTGGTGTGTGTGTGTGGTGGTGTGTTGTGTGTGTGTGTGTGTGTGCAGTGCACATGCAGTGCAACTTTCTGTCTGCAATTTTCTGTCTGTCTGTTCTGTCTGTCTGTCTGTCTGTCTGTCTGTCTCTCTCTCTCTCTCTCATCACTCACATCCCACATCCCCACACACACACACACACACACACACACACAACACACAAGAGAGAGAGAGAGAGAGAGAGAGGAGAGAGAGAGAGAGGAGAGAGAGAGAGAGAGAGAGAGAGAGAGAGAGCGTGTACATTAAAAAAAAAAGGAACATGATACACAGACTGTAAGAAAAAAGATGTACGGTGGCATACCCAGATTTCTCACCATTGGTGAAGCAAGGAACAACAGGAAAAAATGAAGACAAATGGGATAAACCTTACCACCGGTCTCCACTTCATGGAGTACTAAGCTGAAGCAGAAACCATGATAACAGCAGCACTGCCCACGTCAATGTCAGCCTATATTATATATTATATATATTTATTACTTACTTAGGCCATCACTCCCCTGGAGCATAGGCCGCCAACAACAATCCGCCAGAGTCCTCTGTCCTGGGCTATTCTCTCCAGCTGTCTCCAGGTATATCCCATCTTCCTGGTTTCTGCCTCAAGGTCGCGTCGCCAGGTGTTTCTTGGCCTTCCTCTTTTTCGTTTTTTCCTGGGGGGTTCCATGATAGTGCCTGCCTTGTGATGTTGCTGGCTGGCTTTCTCAGGGTGTGCCCGATCCATCCCCATCTCCTGCGCCGGATTTCAATTTCGGCTGGCAGCTGGTTGGTACGTTGCCACAGGTCTGCATTGCTGATGGTGTCGGGCCAGTGGATCTGGAGGATTCGTCTCAGGCAGCTGTTGATGAAGGTCTGCACTTTCTTGATGGTGGTCTTTGTTGTCCTCCATGTCTCCGCCCCATATAGTAGGATGACTTGACGTTGGAGTTGAACAGCTGATCTTTGTGCGGGTCGACACAACCTTGGAGCTCCAGATGTTCTTCAGCTGCAAGTACGCTGCCCTCGCCTTGCCAATTCTTGCTCTGACGTCTGCGTCTGTGCCGCCCTGCATGTTAATGATGCTACACAGGTACGTGAATGTCTCCACTTCTTCCAGCTCCTTCCCATTTAGTGTGACTGGGTCCTCACTCACTGCGTTGATCTTGAGAATCTTGGTTTTGCCTTCATGGATCTTGAGACCAACTTGTAATGAGGTGGCTGCTAGTTCTGTAGTCTTGTCCTGCATCTGTTGGCGGCTGTGAGAAAGCAGGGCCAGGTCGTCTGCAAGTCGAGATCATCCAGCTGGTCCCACAGTGTCCACTGGATTCCATTTCTTCTGTATGCCGTTGAAGTCTTCATGGTCCAATCGATCGCCAGGAGGAAGAGGAAAGGTGACAGGAGACAGCCTTGTCTGACTCCGGTCTTCACCTCAAAGCTGTTTGTGAGTTGTCCTCCATGGACCACCCGGGAGGTCATTCTTTCATAGGAGTTGTTGATCAAGTTGACCAGTTTGGTTGGCACTCCATGGTGGCGAAGCAATTTCCAGAGGGTGTTGCGGTCCACACTGTCAAAGGCTTTCTCATAATCAACAAAGTTGATGTATAAAGATGAGTTCCACTCTAAAGATTGCTCAACGATGATGCGAAAGGTGGCAATCTGATCTATGCATGATCTGTTCTGGCGGAAGCCGGCCTGTTGGTCTCGGAGGAGAGGGTCGACTGCATTTTTCATTCTCTCGAGGAGGATCCTGTTAAAGACTTTTCCTGGCACCGACAGAAGCATTATCCCTCTATAGTTGGCACAGTTACTGAGGTCTCCTTTCTTGGGTAGCTTGATGAGGTAGCCCTCCTTCCAGTCTGATGGTACATCCTCCTCTTCCCAAATCTTCCCAAAGAGAGGGTACAGCATCTCTACCGTGGTCTCCAGGTCTGCCTTGAGTGCTTCTGCTGGGATGTTGTCCGGTCCTGCTGCCTTGCCATTTCTCAGCATTTTGATGGCTTTCCTGATCTCCTCCCTGGCTGGTTGCTCACAGTTGATGTCTAGGTCTCTATCAGCAGGGTCGATGTCCGGGGGGTTTGAAGGGACGGGTCTGTTCAGGAGTTCCTCAAAGTGCTCTGCCCATCTGTTCAGTTGCCCCTCTGTTCCCAGGATGGTGTTTCCTTTCTTGTCTTTGACTGGTCGCTCAGGCCTGCTGTACTTCCCTGAGAGTTTCTTAGTGGTGTCATACAGCAGCTTCATGTTGTTACTGGCTGCTGCTTCCTCGGGTTCCTCTGCCAGGCTGTCGATGTACTTGCGCTTGTCTGTTCTTGCGCTCCTCTTGACTTCTCTGTTGGCTTCTGTGAAGTCTGCTTGTGCCTTGGCCTTTGCTGCTCTTGTCCGGCTGTTGTTTACTGCTGCTTTCTTCTGCTTTCTCTTTTCAATCTTGCCCATTGTGACTGCCGATATCCATTCCTTCTGTTGGTGTCTCTTGGGGCCCACTACTTCCTGACAAGTTGAGTCAGTGTCTCTTTCACTTTCTTCCACTGGCTCTCGATGGTCAGTCTCTTCTTCAAGCAGTTCTTGTAGTACTTGGTACTTGTTGGTGAGGGACAGCTTAAATTCTTCATTTATCTTTGAGTCTTTCAGCAGGCTGGTGTTGTACTTCTGCCTCTTTGTTGTTACTTTCATCCAGTTCCTCTTCAGCTTTAGCTTCAGCCTGGCTACCAAAAGGTGGTGGTCAGATGCAACGTCTGCTCCTCTTTTCACCCTTACATCTGTAGTGATCTCCTGAATTTCTTGGCCATGCAATATGGTCGATCTGGTTCTCAGTCACATGATTTGGTGATACCAGGTGCCTTATGTACTCTTCTGTGGGAGAAAATGCTGCCACCGATTACCAGATTGTTGATAGCACAGAAGTCTGCAAATCTCTCGCCATTTCATTCATCTCTCCTAATCCGTGTCTTCCCATCAATTCCTCGCATCCGTGTTGTCTTGTCGATCTTGGCATTGAAATCACCCATGAGGATGTTTATATCTTTTTCTGGATACTTGGCAATGACGTTCTGCAGTCTGTCGTAGAATTGATCTTTGGCTTCTTTATCGCCGTCATTAGTTGGCGCATAACACTGGATGATGTTCATTCTGATCTTCTTCTTCTTAGTCCTGAAGGATGCCGCAATGATTCTTGATCCGTGTGCTTCCCATCCTATCAGGGCTTGCTGCGCAGGTCTTGACAACATGAGCGCTACGCCTTCTGTGTGTGGAGCGTTGTCTTCTTCATGGCCAGAATAAAGCAGCATCTCTCCAGTGAGCGGTCTCCTTTGTCCTGACTGTGTCCAATGGGTCTCACTGATGCAAGCAATGTGAGGTTGTAGCTTTTCATCTCTGCTGCTACTTGTGTGTTTTTCCCGTCTCATACATGGTCCTCACATTCCATGTTCCGACGTTGATGGTCTGGTCGATAAAAGGGGGTCGGCTTGTGGCTTCGTAGACTCACGGCTTTCACCACATGGCGTCATACATCCTCTTGGCGAGGACCCTTCCTCTCCCAGGGCAGTAGTCTCCTGGTCTGTTGTTGGCGTTTCTGTAGCAAACTTTGTTTTTATGGGGTGGGGTTGTTAGCCCCACGCCCAACCCTCCTTTCTCATCCGGGCTTGGGACCGGCAATGGCAGAGTTTTATATTTATATTATATATATAATATATATATATATATATATTATATATATATTATATATATATATATTATATATATATATATATATATATCCCACAGAGTCGTCTTCCTGACCAGTGTTCTGTCTGTCCTGCAGGCCTTACAGTCCAACAGAAATGCTGACCTGCTGACCAATGTTCTGTCTGTCCTGCAGGCCTTACAGTCCAACAGAAATGCTGACCTCAACGACCTGTTTGTCCCTCTTGCCTCCCTATGCAGGAGTCGTGCAGTGGATCCCCTCCTGTTGCACAATATCACGCAGAACAGCTTGTGCACATGCCCAAACCTGTTTCACCTTTCGGAAGACAAGGGCATTGCACGCAAATAGGAATAGATAAAAAATTTTAAAAAGAAAGAAAGTGTTTGCACACTAGTGTTGTGTTCAGACATTTCCCGAAGTTGGAACGCGGCTACCTGAATGGCGGGCAAACAGTGGCATAGAATGGGAAATCTCACCAAGGGTGAACCTTGGAGCTCTAGCCCAGGAACCAAAAAGCAAAGAATCAATGGGAATGCTTTCCACAGCCTCAGTCCCAACCTTGGTAAAGGAATGCACTCTCTTCTTTCTCTCTTAACTCCTCGAGCAGTCGTTGGGGCACTGCACTGAAGTTTTCAGGCCGTGTCTCTTGAGCAAGTTGAACCTGGTGGAGTTCGCTGCAGGTGCAGGGTGCATGCTGGGTCTGTTTGTGTTTCAGTAACCTACCGAGGTCCAAGGGAAAGGTTAGCTCTGTAGTCAGAACATTCGCTTTCCCCAAGCTAAGGTTAAGCAGCATTGAGCGTGGGTGCCAAGTGAATGGGTGACTGTTTGCGCACCTTGGCTTCAGTACAGTCCCCCAGTTCACCCAGCTGTAAATGGGTGCCTGCCCTCTTTAGGGCCAGGGAAGGTAAAGCAGCGAGGGAGAGGAGATGGGCGCCGCCCTCAATATGCTGGCCCCTGGAAAAGCTGAGGTCTCTGATGCCTCGCTCCCCAATGACCGCATAGGTTGTGGGAACTCTTTTACGGTTAACCTACCAAATCCCAACATGAATAGGGGGATCTTTAACATGCATATCTGATATTTTGCATGCATAAGTGCATGAAGGGAATTAAGGCATTGACAGACCTGTGTTTTAAAGTTGCCCAGGATATTGTAACAAATTGTGTGTGTGTGTTGTGTGTGTGTGTGTGTGTGTGTGTGTGTGTGTGTGTGTGTGTGTGTGTGTGTTGTGTGTGTGTGTGTAAATCTCAAAGTTTATATCTGTCAAAATTTATTAGGCTATATTTGCTATTTCTGGAACATTCTATTTGTTTTTCACAAATAAGAAACATAGTGAGCTTCACTCCCACCCCAAACCTCTACTCAAATCGCATTTTAAAAGACAGTTGATCCAATGAACGTGTAAATGTGCCTTCCATTTTCATTGTTGGTTTATCATGTTATCATATCGCTCCTTCCAGGCAGAACACTTGTTTTTCAGTTAAAGAATGTACTTACAACATTTCTGGGGTGAAGTGCTGTTATGTTTGTTGTTCAGTTCATGATTGTACTTACAACATTTCTGGGGTGAAGTGCTGTTATGTTTGTTGTTCAGTTCATGATTTTACTTACATTTCTGGGGTGAAGTGGTTATGTTTGTTGTTCAGTTCATGATTTTACTTACAACATTTCTGGGGCGAAGTGCTGTTATGTTTGTTTTTCAGTTCATGATTTTACTTACAACATTTCTGGGGTGAAGTGCTGTTATGTTTGTTTTTCAGTTCATGATTTTACTTACATTTCTGGGGTGAAGTGCTGTTATGTTTGTTGTTCAGTTCATGATTTTACTTACAACATTTCTGGGGTGAAGTGCTGTTATGTTTGTTTTTCAGTTCATGATTTTACTTACAACATTTCTGGGGTGAAGTGCTGTTATGTTTGTTTTTCAGTTCATGATTTTACTTACAACATTTCTGGGGTGAAGTGCTGTTATGTTTGTTTTTCAGTTCATGATTTTACTTACAACATTTCTGGGGTGAAGTGCTGTTATGTTTGTTTTTCAGTTCATGATTTTACTTACATTTCTGGGGTGAAGTGGTTATGTTTGTTGTTCAGTTCATGATTTTACTTACAACATTTCTGGGGTGAAGTGCTGTTATGTTTGTTTTTCTGTTCATGATTGTACTTACAACATTTCTGGAGTGAAGTGCTGTTATGTTTGTTGTTGAGTTCATGATTGTACTTACGTTTCTGGAGTGAAGTGCTATTATGTTTGTTGTTCAGTTCATGATTGTACTTACAACATTTCTGGGGTGAAGTGCTGTTATGTTTGTTTTTCAGTTCATGATTGTACTTCCAACATTTCTGGGGTGAAGTGCTGTTATGTTTGTTTTTCAGTTCATGATTGTACTTACAACATTTCTGGGGTGAAGTGCTGTCATGTTTGTTTTTCAGTTCATGATTGTACTTACAACATTTCTGGGGTGAAGTGCTGTTATGTTTGTTGTTCAGTTCATGATTGTACTTCCAACATTTCTGGGGTGAAGTGCTGTTATGTTTGTTTTTCAGTTCATGATTGTACTTACATTTCTGGGGTGAAGTGCTGTCATTGTTTGTTTTTCAGTTCATGATTGTACTTCCAACATTTCTGGGTGAAGTGCTGTCATGTTTGTTTTTCAGTTCATGATTGTACTTACAACATTTCTGGGTTGAAGTGCTGTTATCTTTGTTTTCCTGTTACAATTTATTTGACCGTAATCCTCCATACCCCAAAAGGGGTGAAAGGAATTTAATATTGAATCTTAAAATCTTGTGTCTACGAATGTGCATATGCATGAATACACATGCATGCATACAAGTGTGGTGTACCATACCATACATAATGTATTCTTTACACCCTACCAACCATGGAAGCCATATCATGGGCTGTCACCTCATACAGTTTGACTGGCATCAGTGTGTGTACATGTGGAGATAGATAGATAGGTGAGGATTAGTGTGTGTGTGTGTGTGTACGAGTACATGTGTACACACACACACACTCTACATTAAAAAGTCACAGGTTTAGTTGCAGTTGAGACATTCAAAGCAATGAGACAAACATTTTCAGACTAGGGGTTATACAAAAGCTTTATTTTCACCAAATAAACTGTTAATACATCAATAATGTTATGAACTACTACACATATAGATGATACACAACCCCTGACACCTGGCAAAAAAAACCCCACAACCAAACACTAAACTCCAAACCATCCCATCACAGTTTAAACGACAATCCCTTTCACAGACAGTTCAGTTTAAACAAGAAAAACTATGCTTTCATTATGATTATCAATGTTAAAATATTTGAAATCCAACCAACCACAAAGACCATATCAGGGCTGATACCACATCCAAGCAAACAATACTGATCATGATTACAAAAACCAAAACATCAGATCATCCAAACATCTCTGAGGTTGGAGTATGGCTGCCTATATGGTGATGTATTTAAAAAACAGCCATATGCCAAACATCCTCTGAAGTCAAGAATATTTTAGCTTATACATTGAGATATTTGAACACAGCCTTACAGACACACTTTTCATACAGTGTGTATTTCAAAATGATTCTCAGAGGTGATGAGTAAGACAGAGAGGATGCCTATTTTAATGTGTCTTAACAACCTGCATGTCATGTCAAGTCAAGTCAAGTCAAAAACACTTTAATCATCTGCATATATAAAGTTTTACTAACGAACTTGCTGTGACTATTTTTGGGCAAATTCCTTTGTTTTGTTTTGTTGATCAATATTGATCATAAAAATGAGGAGAATGTGATGAATAGCTGGGGAGAAAACTCAAAGGGTTGAGTGAGCCAATCTGACACATATTAACATGAAGAAAAATGGAAAATATCACAACCATCTTAACTGTAATGACTGATATAATATCAGTATATTAATCAAATGACAATGTATTTGTCATTTTTTGTAGAAGAGAGAAAGATATACTAAGGGAAGGTGAAGAAAGAACATATGGTTCTTACAGACAAGCCCCCCCCCCACCCCCCTCATAGTTTCCACTTGTGATTTTTCTCCTAAGCCCATCTTGTCTGGGGTTTTTTAATTTTCTAATGTCCCCCCCTCATAGTTTCCACTTGTGATTTTTCTCCTAAGCCCATCTTGTCTGGGTTTTTTAATTTTCTAATGTCTATTTTGCTTTTTGTTGTTTGTTTGTTATGAAAACAACTTGCAAAGTATACATCTAAGGAAATCAGCCTTGTTATAGTCCTTGTGCTTGGAAGAATTACAGGAAAAATATTAATGATCAAGACAAATTTGTCCAGTTCTGTCCATGAAAAAATAAGCATAGATATGAGTATACCGTAATCTTAATGAACAGTAAAAAAAAAACAACAACAACAAAACAATTCTGTTGTCATATTACTACTACTCAAAAAATTAATGTAAAAAATGTTTTATATACATAAATTTCAGTCAAATTCACAGATATATACATTAAAAAAGTAATTTTACTATTTCATAAACAATTAAATCAAAATATAGATACACAGACTACACAAACTCACAGGCCTATTAGCTAAGCTGGTGGGGCGTTTTAACTTCTACTTTGAGATGGTTCAAATCTTGGCTGAAGCTGGTGAATTGAAAAGGATTTTTCTTTTTCTTCAACATCAGCTTATATCTACAAACCTGCCATATATATATATATATATATATATATATATATATATATATATATATATATATGCATGTGTAACATGAACTATGTACATTTAATGTTCCTAAATTTGTGTCAGTGTTCAGAGCATTACAGAACCGGGAATTCACCCAGCAATAACCAATGACTACAGAGCAATATATTATAATAAAGTTGACACTAAATTTTGGGGAGTTGATGTTGGGTTTTTTTTTATAATGAGGAAAAAAATAATCTGGATGAATTTTACCATACTTCCTGTATGTTTAGTACGTCCTGTAATGAAATCATGTTCAAATACTCAGAATATTAATTGTGATCACACACAATTTAACTTTCAACGAGAGTATGTAAAATCTTTGCAACATTCTACACAGTTTAACAAAATCTGAAACAAAATTTAAAATAATTAGATATCTTTCTCTGCACAAGGTATAGATTTATTAAAAAAACCATGACATCTACAAAAAATATATGTTTACATGTCTTTCAATATAAATATCATGCATGATATAATAGCATGTCAAAAAAACCCAGAAGCAGCAAACATAAAATGTTTTTTTTTTTTTTTAAACCCCAAACAGTGACTTTTGAAAATCATAAAAAACAACATCATATGATGCAACTACAAGTAGATACAATTAACATGGCTCTTGATATAAATATAGTGACATGAGTATGAATTAAATAAATCTGCTAATAAGTACAAAGCTACATTAAATGTAAGTTATATTTTACAAAGTTAATTACATGGTGACATGCATACATTACATTATCACAACTTACCAGTATCAAATGACTGAAAAATCAGTAAGATCATTTCTCTTAAACAATTAACATAGCTATAACATACAGGAATTTCATTGAAATTATCCACTTGATTGAGTACTTTATATTCATAACATTTATCTTGTTCACATACAGCTTTTTATTAAAAAAAATAAGTTTCTTCATATGAAATTTCACATCTAAAACAAATTATTTTTTCTTTGAATTGTACTTCATAATCTAAAAACAATTATCTTCCTCACATTCTACATGATATCAAAAATGTTTCTCCAAATTGTTGTTCATATAAGAATACATTACTACGTTTATAAATATGTACACATAACCGAGAATGGGAATGTATATCCTTAAAGTATTATTTCACCTCTAAATCATAAAATGAGCAAAAACAAGCATGGTAATGCATGGCCTATGCTAGACACGCTGACAGTGCTCCTTGGAAAAGTACCACGACACTCAGCCCACACAGCTGCAATGAATCAGCTTTTTAAATTAAAAAAAAAATTTTGCTCTTTTTTTTTGGGGGGGTGGGGGTGGGGTGGCAGAGGCAGAAGGGGAGAGGAGGAGGGGGATGTTTGGGTGAAGGGGTAGGTGGATGAAGGGGGGGTGGGGGGAAGAGGATTCTTACTTATTACTGAAAACAAATGACAATGAACCAGCTTGCTAAAAACATGTCGCATTCTCTGAACAACTGGCAGTTTGGTCATAAGATTGGCAAATAGCCATACAACATACTCAAGAAAGTTTTCAAATAACACTGAGGAAGAAAAATGTATACAACGTTTCATTTTCATCGAATCAGAGACCCTGTATTTAAATCCTTCATATGCTGTTAAGTGCACAGTGTGAATCATATACCATGTACAAAGAACAATTAGAATCGAGAGAAGTTTTTATATGTAAACAAGAAAAAAAATGAAAGCTATTCACCGAAAAAATCACATACACTTCATACAAAGTTGGTTTGGATTTGGGTTTTTTTTTTCAAGATGAACAGTTTTTTTGCTAAATACCAAAATAGTGTTTTTCTGTATATTAAGCAGTTATATACATGCATGCTTACTTGCGATGAGCTCACATTCAAATGCACACATGTGTGCATGCACACACTTGCACGCACACATGCACACACACACATTCTCCTGGAACTAGATCTGGAGCTTAAAATCTCCATAAGAACTACATAAACAAATATCCCTGATAATAAACAATTTCAAATCAAACTAACACCTAATCAAGAAAACATAGGCCCTTCCGATTCAATATTTAAAAACTGTTTACAAAACCATGTAGAAAATACAAGTGAGAAAACATCACTATATCACATAATGTTTAAACGAAATTGGAATGTCTTTTCAGAAAATGGACAAACTATACTATTTATAAATCTGCCTTTGCAAAAGTACTTTCAGTTTTTGAATTTCCAATACCTGTTAGTTACACAGTCTAAGAAACACAAAAACAAATACAGCCTAAAGGAGCTCATATATCCTTTTCCATTTTAGACATATATACAATTTGTTCTCAATTAAAAACAACAACAAAACAACCAAAAAGTGGATTGTTCAACCACTTTTTGAGAACAATGAATAATTTTGATCTAGTTACTGTGATTTCTTAGACAAGAAGAGATACTTGAGTTTCTACAAAATCTAAAAACTAAACAAAAATCCCACCATGCAAAAAAACCCCAAACACCCAAACAAAAAAAGAGGCACAATTTTTTTTTCTCTCTCACAAAAATGACTAAGTAGTCATGGCACTAATTATTACAAACATGATTCACTGTGGGTTTTTTGGTAATCTTTTTACTCATACCTCACCGATATCTTCACAATTTAAAAAGAAAAATATGAAAGGAAAACAAGCGCAAACAGTAAAGCTATAAAGAAGATTGAAGAGAACAGCAATGACAGAATGATGGCGTTCAACACCACAGATATAAAGTAAGACATTCTGATCAAAGCCGAGCTCAAATATGACACAGTTGAATGCATATCTCCCTTTCTCTGAAACTTTCAACTAAATAAGACAACACATACCTGAAGATAGCCCAAGTGTAAAAGGCAACAGTGGTAAAGAATGCATGTGTGTGTGTGTGTGTGTACGTGTGTGGTGTGTGTGTGTGTGTGTGTGTGTGAGAGAGAGAGAGAGAGAGAGAGAGAGAGAGAGAGAGAGAGAGAGAGAGAGAAAAGAGAGAAAGTGTGTTTGTGTGTTTTAGTGTGTTTTTATTTTAAAATTTTTAAAATATTCTATTCTTTCATTTCGAGGATAATGGAATAAGCACTCATGTGCTTTTTTATTTTTTATTTTTTTACATCTAGTCCCCATGTGTATGCAAATTTGTTAATTTTGATATCCATTCCCACTGGCACACAATGGCCTACTCTTCCAAAAAGAGGAACGGGTTTTAACATGTGCTCAAGATATGTTGCGTGCGTTCGCACACGGGATCTTAGTTTATAGTCTCATCAGAAGGACTTTTGTGGGGAGTGGAGTTGGCACTGATGTTTACTCCAGAGGAAAAATCCTCTTGAATGGGAATCAAACTCGGGTCAGCAGATCACGAGAGCATCACACTAACCACCAGGCTATCCCGTCCCCTGTTAGTGTGTGTGTGTGTGTGTGTGTGTGTGTGTGTGTGTGTGTGTGTGTGTGTGTGTCTGTGCACAAGTGGTATTTGTGTTAGAGTGTACACACACTTACATGCATGCATGTATGAGTTCATATTAGCAAAAACAAAATACTAAAAGATGTAACATTAAAAGTGTCAAATAAAAAAAACGAACAGATTAAGAGCAGAGAAATCATAGCCCATGCATCCTTTTGGCACATCTTGTGGATCCAAATTCCTCTTATCCTGCCATTTTTAACCTACACAGAAACCCGCATGAAAAGAAGCACACACACATAGACAAGGATTACCATCATTTGCTAAGCTTGCCCAAGAACATGCACCAAACTAGAACATGTTAAACATGTCTTCAGTACAATTCTGTCACCAGACAAAGAAGATAAGACTAAAATCACGTTGTTTGACCTCTACACTGTAAGCGCGTCGTCCGTCATCAGTTTTCCTCCTCGTAGTCGTCTTCATAGTTGTCGTCACTGTGAGCTGACGCGGCGCCGGAGCTGCGCATGCGCAGGAATTCTTCGTCAATGCCGGCTGTCTTCAGGGTGGAGTGGAACCTCTTCTCTGCTGCCTTGCCTGCATTGGACTGAAATATGACCAGCACATATAAATACATGAATAGACATATGAATGAATGAATAACTATGCATGACTAATTATAGGCATCTATATATATACATTAATAGATAAATGAATGAAAGGCTTCAGTAACAAAATTCTATTCTGTGCCTTTAACTGAATTAGAGCATGGAGAACTACAACACAGGCACTTTTTTTTAATCAGACACAAATACATTCTTACATGTTCCTTTATCTGTATCTATGCTGATCTACCATAAGTGTATATCCATGGACACACAGGGGAAAAAAAGAGGAAAAATAATGTCTGCACTGGTTATGAATTGCTATCTTACAAAACTTCTGTATGTGCAGGTTTTTAAATCCTCTAAATCCAATATTCCAAATTCACAAAAATAAATTTTACCCATCTAACCTTGAAGCAGATTTCTACATATATCATATCCATTTTTATCTTGCTTTAAAGGCAGCCTTATTCCATCTTTCCAGAGCTTTAAGAAAATCTTTGCAGCAATGCACATGCCAGAGGGTTTTTAATGGTGAAAGAAAAAAAGATAACCTTGCTTGTAGTTTCACATATTGTACTAATACTGTTGTACTCTGCCCTCTTAAAATTTCACATTCTAACATATTTTTTCCATAAAATTACAGCCTCTTAAAACTTCAATATCAAACACTGCATTTTTCCCACAAATAGTGACTTGTTCTTTAAAAAAAAATCATAAAGTTGAGGCCAATATTAGCCAAATTTACACGCTTACTTTGAAATAAATAAAGTACAAATTAGTATTATCCCAAATTTTTCCTTGATTATTAATATCTGTGAGATTCACATCCCCTTTCACACAAGTTCTTCATACCTGGGTTTCCTTTTCAAAGAGAAGAGGGCGATTCTCCACTCTACTGCGCATTTCCTCCATGTCTTTCTCGTACTGCTCCAGACGTGCAATTTCTGCTGCCCTGGTACCCCACAAACACAAGAAAAGTCATGAACATAATACACAACTGCTTGTTAGTGGGTGAAATAATGCTTATCTTTCATGTCTTAAAACCCTGACAAATATAATTTCTGTACTGCATCATTTCAGCTACATGTAATAACAGACTTCTTGTGTAACCCTGAGGTTACTCTTCCCTAGTGCAGAGCTAGACTGCAGGAAAAAGTATGTTGAATGGAAAGGGAGACTAATGATTACTTTTAGTTTAATGAATGGATACTAGTTATATATGAACTGGGATACAGCTTTTAATATAGTGCTTAAGATTTATCTAGGAAGATTAAAATAATGCTTACTATTCATCTATAAAAACCTCAGCAAATCTGGTTTAATTCGCTTTTTGGGGATATTTCTTAAATGCATGTAAACACATGTACACACAAAACCACACATAAAAAAGAAATGGTTATGTCTTGAATGCACATGCATGTAAATACATGCACGCAGATATTAACACAAATACATGCACACATGTGCACGCGCGTGCACGCACACACATACACAAACACACAAAAGCACACACGAACATACACACACATGCATACACACACATGTGCGCATACACACACACACAAACACTCACACACCAAAATTTACAAAACTGCATACACACAGGGACTGGATGTAAAAAGTACATGTATGGGTGGTTACACTCAAACACATCCACACAGACACACACATATCCACCCCCCCTACACACATAGACACACACCTCACACAGACACACACACATCCACCCCACCCCCCCCTACACACATAGACACACACCTCACACACACACAAAACACACACACACAACAACCTCAACCTGGCTAAGCTAAGACACAAAACCGGACCTGTGACTTTTCAGCCTGTCCTTCACTAAGGTGTCCACCATGGGCACGTCTCCGCCACGATCCATGATGTACCTGCGCAGTTTCCCCTCCCTCATCCTCCTCCTTCGCTCATCTTCCTGCTCCTGCTCCTGCTGCCGCAATTCACGGTCCCTCAGGGACCTGTCAATACACACAGCTCATCAGTCTGCTGATCCATCAACCAACTAATCAATCACTGAATCACATGTGACGCTCCACCACATGATGAGTCGGACTGCACCAGAGGTCAGTTTTGAGTTATTGACATGATTAAAACCTGCAGTAAAAAGGATATTCATTACACAAAAAAACAGACTGAAAATCAGATAATTCTATGAAAAGTTATTACAAATTGAAATGGTACACTGCAAGACGTGACAAAATGAGAAACTGACAAGTTTAGCATCATAATAGGTGGTCAGAATGAAGGCTTGGGTATTTTTAAAACACGTTTAAAAGCAAAAGGAAACAAAATTATGCCTTGATATCTAATTACAAGGTAAAATAATGGCTACAGTTTTATAATCAATCAAAACCTCAAAATCAACAACCTTACCCCCACCTGCCTAAAATGTCTCCTAGCAGAAAAGTGGGTCAGGTGCTAAACAACTCATTTCATTGTGGAGCATCATGTATGCCATGATATGGCCCATCAATCAAAAATCTTACTGATCACACAATCTATCCAGTTATCAATCGATCAATCAATAATACAAACCACCAGTCAATAGTCAACAATCAGTCAATAAAGCCAGTCATCAATGAACTAATCAATCAATCAATCAGCCACAGGACAATAAACATAAATCAAGAGATCAATCTGATTACGACACATGACTCCACTGCAAGGTATTTTTCTACTTTTTTTCTTTCAGAAACTTCTCACTAAGCACTAAGATTTGGGCTACACTCATGACACACAAAAAAGTAGCAGGCAGAAAAAAGTAACAGGCAAACTGCTATATATTCTGAAGGTGACCTGAAGTATCCTGTGCGTAGTTCAGATGAAGTTGTAGCCCTGCAGGGTAAGGAGTCCATGGAAGAAGACAAAATACCTGCACACACAGAACAAAAAATGTCATCCTACATTGTGAAAACAATTCTCTGTTTCACTTAGACTACAAGATAGGCAGGTGAGACATGGTAAACACACACACACACGTGCATGCAGGCATGCACGCACATACATGCACATGCACGCGCACACACACACACAAATTATCCATTATCCTCAACATAAAAGAACAAAATACAATACAATCAAATAAAATGTTCACAGAGACAGACAGAGAGAGGTGGTGGAGTGGGGGGGGGGGGGGGGGGGGGGGGAGGAATAAGGCCAAGAGAAGAGGGAGGGTGGAAAGGGGAGAGAGAGAGTGAGAGAGAGAGAGGGGGGAGGAGGCAAGGAAGAGGGAAGAAAGAAGAAGAAGAGAGGGAGAGAGAGAGGGAGAGAGAGGGAGGGAAAGACGGAGAGAAAGAGAGAGAGGGAGAGAGAGAGAGAGAGTATGTGTGTTTATTTTTAATTTTTTATTCTTTTCTATCGATGATAATGGAATAAGCACTTATGTGCTTTTTTACATCCAGTCCCCGTGTGTATGCAGTTTTGTAAATTCTGTTCCCACCGACATGCAATGGCCTACTCTTACAAAAAGCGGAACAGGATTTAACATGTGTGCAAGATGTTCTGCATGTGTTCACACACTGGGCCTCGGTTTATAGTCTCATCCGAAGGATGTGGTGTGTGAGAGAGAGAGAGAGAGAGAGAGAGAGAGAGAGAGGAGAGAGAGAGAGAGAGAGAGAGAGAGAGAGAGAGAGAGAGAGAGAGAGAGAGAGAGAGAGAATAAGTCTGAAAGAGAGACAGAACTGAGAGGGAGACACGCTGACCAGCTGATACAGGAGGAAGAAAAAAGATGATAAAGATCAGCAAAGACATGACAATTGACATACTCTCAGAACTTTAGCTAAGCAACTCAGACCTTCTGACCTATTACTTTTAGAGCATTTCCAATCACAACAGATGTAATTAACCTGCAAGAAATTTGCCACTGGTTTCTCTTCCCATAGAGACCAAGCAGCTGCTAGGGCAGAGTGGTTAGTAGGCTGGAAGGTCACTGGTTCAAATACCATAAGTCATAGGGTTGCTTTTCTTGGACTCCAGCTGGCACCTACCCAGAGGGAATCTGCTATGAGCTAATTGGGAAGACTGGAACCACACAGTTGAGCTTCATCCACTTTTCCTGATGCAATTTTGAGAGTGTTGCTCAAATCACTTGACCAGCACTGCAAGCATCTGTATCTCTTGGGCCCAGTTGACTACGGAATGTATTATGATGGGTAGTCTTAAACTACATGTGTTTTCATAATATCATCATCACATTATCCTTATCACCACTACATAAAATTTATCCTCTTCCCATCCATTGATACAGACTGCATCACAACAGTACATCATCACATTCTTACTCCCTCTGCTACCTGTCTGCCTTAGATATTTTTCTTTCCTAATCCACCTTTCCATGCTCTGAGATAAGTCAGATGCATTGGGCCTGACTTGTCAAGTTTTAATGGCAGTGTGATGCAATCTTGCTCATATAACAGACAACAACAGTTGCTGTCTGAGTATTCGACAACAAAGAAGAAGAAATAAGTCAAAGTGTCTCCTTACTTAGCATAATTATGACAGCAAGAGACAGTTTTCTGAGGCAGTTTTCCACTCGGAAGAAACTCAGAACCGTGCTCTCTCTCACAGTACACCCACACGTAACTGATATTCTCAGCTATTTGGTGTAGTAGCTTGTGTTGTTCTGTGGATCCAAAAGCTATTTTTACTTGCAGGGTAGTTCTTTTGGTCAGGTTTTTAAAAACTTTTTTTTCATTCCTCTGCCCCCAAAAGTAGGAAAAGCAAAGGTGGCACTACTCTTGTGGCAATGTGTTCTCCCTGGAAAGAACAGCCCAAATTGCATGCAGAGAAATCTGTGACTGAAAGTGCTATATGTATACAATACAAAGAGAAATGAGAAATTTTATGTCCTCCTTCTTTTACTAGAATACACTTCTTTGTTATCATTTTGTTTTCTTTGTTTTCTGTATGCTTTTAGTTTGTTTGGAAGGATTCTTAATAACCCCCCCCCCCCCCCCCACCTTATGTTTCTTTAATTAACTATGCCTACATAATCAAACACATTAAGAACAAAAATCACTCTGGGAAGCGGAATGGCCTGGCAGTTAGAATGTTGAGCTTGTTATTTCCCCCCTGGAGTTAACATCAGTATTGTGTCCATTCTCCTGGAAGTCCCCTCCTGAGGGGACTGTAAACCAAGGTCCTGTGTATGAATGCACACAGAACATCTTGTGCATGTTAAAACCCATTCTGCCTTTTGGAAGAGTGGCGCATTGCATCCTGGTACGAATAGACAACTTAAAAAATTTTTTTTTCTTAAAACATGCATACTACTACTAGAGTTGTATAGACATCATCCCCGAAGTCAGAATGAAGCTACCTGTGTGGTGGGCAAATGGTCTAGCCAAGGAAAGAAAACAAAAACAAAAGAAAACAAACCCACAACATTCCTGAGTATTTCATAAGAATGACCAAGCATAATTCCAGATTTTGTTCACACTCAATACATTTTTTCCAAACCCATACTTCCACATTTCAAAAGGACTCAGTTGGAACCCATATCAAATCTTTAAAATTTATTAATCTGAATATCCTCAGTAAATGAATGTATCATAACCAGGTAAACCATATAATAAATATATATCTAAAAGCATGGGTGGCCTCATAGATAATTGGCTCTCATCAAGTCTTTTCCATATCAAGCCCCCTCTGTATGAAACACATAGCCTGAAAACACTGAGTGACTTGCTGAATCAGTTGGATTTTTAAAACAAAACAAAAAACCTCACAGGACCTTCATATCAGTTCACTGGGGCTGGAGGGGTAGGAACAATAGGGATGGTAGAGGTGGTGATGGTGTGGTGGAGGTGGTCAATGGGGATGGAAGTGGGACGCATGGGCTGTGTGCGATTTATTCTGAGTCAAAGCAGACAATGAAATGAGATAATGTAAGAAAACATGGAGAGGAGAGAACTGGACAGGATAAGAATACATGCAAAGCACTTTTGAGTAGGTTCTCTGGAGATAAAAAAAAAAAAAGGTTCTCTGGAGATATAATAAGTGTTCACAATGAGGAGGAGGAGGAGGACATATTTTACCTCTTTATTCTCAACTGGCGTTTCAAGGATGTACTGTATATCAACAATATCCTCTCATCACTACAGTTTATTTATCTTGAGCCATCTATCAAATGGTGGAAGCAAGGGGAAAAAGATGGAAAAAGTGTGAATGATTAATACTGAGTGATAATACAGCCACTGAATATCATTATCATCCATACACTGATGTCAGTACCAGAATGTTTTTTTCAAAACTTTTTCTCACCAAGATTGAGACGAGGTGTTCCACGAGCCGTATCTTTCATGAGTTTATCATCTCTTTCCATGTCCCGTAAAACCTGTTCACGACTTGAGCGCAGAACCTTTGTTTCAAAGGAAAATGGTTCCACTACAGTTGCATCCTTTGTGTGCTTCCTGCGGGCTAGCTCTTTCTGAAACTCGTGATACATGTGATCATAGTCTGGAACTTGGTGGGCCGATTTCGGTCGTCGTTTGCTGCTTGTTTTCTTGTTTTTCTGCAGCTTTTCCTTTTCTTTCTGTTCTTTCAGTTTCTGGAGTGCCGCCATGTTTGGAGGGAGGGAAGCCTCACGCAGTAATTCTCTAGCACGCAGTTTGATGCGGATCTTTCTGTACTCTTCTTCTTCCAGAAGCTTTTCTCTTGGGCTGGTGCTGTAGACATGCTTGGGAACAGGCCTGGCCACAAAATTTTCTTTCCCTTTTTTGCTTTTCTCCACACTTTGTGCTATCCTCTCTGCGATGGTTACTGAGCGTGCCCGTTGTTGCTTTTTTTCTTCTTCTCTTTTAACAAAATTGAATGGCTTTTCCTGAGACTTTAGCAAATCTGCACAGTGCTGTTTGACAAACCGGCGCCTTGTTTCATTCTTCTCCTGGATTTCATCATAAAGAGGCAAATAAATGTGTGCTGGGGCTGGCTGAGCTTTAAACTTTTTCTGACACTCTTCTTCTTCTAAGCGTTGTTTTTCATGGCGTTGGTGTTCAAGCTCCTCTTGTGCCTTGGTTTTAGTCTTCATTGTTTTTGTTGATTCACGCAGGGTCATCTGAAAAGGTTTGGGGATGGTTATTCTGTGACGCCAGTTATCAGCCAGATCAGGTTTTTCTTTCCGTTGTTTTCCAGAAAGGTTTGAGGAAGAAGCTCTGTGATCTCTGGGGCTGTAGTCATCAATTCTGAATCCTCGCCACATGCTTGAGATGCGGTTGATGGCTGCCTCAGATGTAGGATCCAAAGGCCCTTCGCTCTGAATGTCATCATCACTGAAATCTGCTGATCCTATCATTGCTTTCCGCCAGTCATCATCATCCAGACTGTATGAACGCCTAACAAACTGGTTACTGTACACAGGTGATGAACTAGGTCTTGGTTTAACAATCTGCGAATGTGGGGCATGGATTGCAATGCTTCGAGCTGGTGCCGTTCTTGACAAAGGACTTTCACGTTTGCTGGAAGGCACAGGGGGTGGTTTAGATGACAGTCCCATGCTTTTGTTCAGACAAAAACCATTGGTCATCTCCTCTTTTTGTGGAATCTCCGTTTTTTCTTCGACATGTCCCGACCTAGCAGCCAAGCGAGCCGCGAACATATTTTCGACCAACTCTGTAGCTGCCTTGTCTCCCAACTGTCCACCCTCCCCGCCATATTTCTCCTGGTATAATCTGGCACACTCCTCTAAAGTTCTGCGATTGCTTTCTTTCAGTTCTTGAAGTTTTAAGTAAAACTGCTCATCTTTTAAAGTTTTCAGCTGGGTTTCCAAGTCGTCGAACGAGGCACGCACCGGCACAGAAGTATCCAAACCGCTCAGATCTCTTTCCACAATCTCCTCTCTGTCATCAAAATCTGGACCAGGATCGGTGTCTATAAATTTACTGTGCTTTATGCTACCTTTCGGAAATGTTGCACAAGTTCTGGTTTTGGAGGCATGAGGGTTTTTGACACAAGAATTGATGTAAACCGACAATCCATGGCTTGTTGTGGCCATTGTTGCCATGTTCAACATCAAAATGAGGTCGCATTAGTCTCGGGCTAAATGGATAACCCAATGTTTTAGCTTTCATCTTTGATTTCAAAGATAGAATCTACCATATTTTCTTCTTTTTTTTTAAAAGTAAAAATCAGTACTATTTTTTTTAAAACCATAGTAAGGCCGGGGGGGGGGGGGGGGGGGCTCAATGGTCAATTAGTCAATGGTCTATAAAACATTGTGTACATCAGTGTATGTGTGTGGGTGTGCGTGGGTGTGTTCTCGCACGCACACACGCACGTGCGTATATAATAAGTTGTTATTTCTTTCTAGTCAATGGTTTTTTATACGCATCAATCTGCCTGTCAGTATAGTAATTGCCCTTCATGGGATGATTAAACTGTTTCTGACTTGACATGACATGGTTGTTGTTGTTGTTGTTGTGCATTCCCCAGCTTTACACCCTGGGGGTCACCCAGAACATGCACTCTGCCTCACTCATCCCACCTGGGAATCACTGTGAGATAGGAAGTACACCGGGTGAGAAGTTTGCGTGTATGACTCTTTTCAAGTACCTGCCACATAGGCAGCCATACTCCCGACTTCTGAGGATTTGACATGGTTTACTTGTTAAGCAGGTAAGAGTGTAAACCGTCCTGACACTTTCTTTCGGTACAAAGGTTTGATTCCACTCTGATCTGTTTAGCTCAACTGTAGAATGTTTATTCCCCTTTTCATTTCCTCTGCTCTTAATCTGAAACTCTCCCACTACAACCCAGCGCTTGTAGCAAGACCCATAATTATGCTATATATTATAATTATAGGCCTAGTTAGGCTACCTGTCTTTTTCCTGCATGACCATGCACTTCGGAAATCAATCAGTCACTTGTTCTCTTGCATCCTTTCATAAACTAATCAACCCTTATTCTTCTTCTTTGTCCAACACTCAGACAGCAACTATTGTTGTCTGTTATATGAGCGAAAATGCCTCGCGCTGGCCTTAAGCGCCTGACAAGTCAGGCCCAGTGCACCTTCAGCACAAGAGTCTTTCTGGAAAAAAGCAGGAGAATGAACCAAGAAGGCAGAAAATATATAAGAAGGAGGTGACAGGAAGAAAAGGAACAAGGTAGAAACAAAAAGTGATAGAAAAGAGGAAATTTCTAGCACATAATTTCCAGAATGTGGGGATGCTACTGATAGGCCCCCACAGGGGGGGGGGGGGGGGGGGGGGGGGGGGAACACCTATTTACTTGGCCAGGTTTTTACAATTTTGTTAAAGCAATATGCTCTGTTTCTGTGTCATGTCATATCCAGTCTTTAGGATTGTAAGCCTTTGCTTGCACATGTGCATGCATACATGCATGTGTGTGTGTGTGTGTTTGTGTGTCTGTCAGTCTAGATTGTGCATGTGAATGGCTGTGTGTATGAGGTGTTGAGGAGGATGGATTGAGGGGGGTTGCATTTGTGCTGCCAGAAAAGATCAACCATGGCAACTATCTCTCCAGTTCTGGTACCTTTAAGGGAAGACACCTACCATTGTGACAGACTGCTCCCATAGGGTACATACATTCTTCAAAACTTAAGGAGCTCTCTCCCTGTTTCACCCCAAACTGTTCTAAGAAGACCATCCTGTGTTTATAAGCGCTCACAATCCTCCTCTTATTCTATACTATGTTCCTTCCACAATATCTATTGCTATGTAGTGGACACATGGTCACGAGGTAACACACACATCAAGAAGGCAATAAATCATCAGTTTGATCCCTGTTTGAACCCTACTTTTCCCTCACAGTCAGAGCGTTAGTCTGAGTCTTTCTATTGAGATGATAAACTGAGGCCCCAAATGTAACTAACATTTACTGCACATAAATTTGGAAGAACCCACAGCAACAATAGAGCTGTCCCTGACAAAATGATGTAGAAAGCTACTCTCATAGCAGAACAACTGCAGACAGGAAACTTTTGTTGTAAAAATAAGTGGTGCTGCTCGTGTGGCAACACGCTCTCCCAGAGGAGAGCATTCCAAATCTCATGCAGAAAAAAACTCCTGTAACTGAAAGGGGAATAAGATGCAAAACAATACAATATGAATACAACACTGTACAATACAAAAAATATAATGTAATGCAATACAATTCCAAACATAATTATTGTGTTTTGGTGGTCAAGAGGTAAGGCACCTGTCTAGAATGCAAAAAGTCTGGGTTCAAAATGTGTGGTGGTTCGAACCCCGTTTGGGCCAGAAACTTTTCTCTCATCTACTAGACCGTAAGTGGTGTTCTGGGTGCAAGTCTTTTAAGTGAGATGATAAACCGAGGTCCTGTGTGCTACACATAATTATTTCGCACACATAAAAGAACCCAGGAAAAGAAAAAATGAGTGGCACTGCTCTTGTGGCAACATGCTCTCCCTGTGGAAAGCAGCCTGAATTTCACGCAGAGAAATCTGCCATAACTTAAAGTGGTATACAATATGATACAATATGTCCTTTATGCAGTTCAGTAGAGATTTGAAACATGCATGTATATTAATTTTATTATCATTGTTTCTTGTTGTTGCTGTTGTGTTTTAACATTATTGACTGTAATCTATTTGGTTTCAATACTAATGTATACACATCAGGCATTCATACTGTAATCATACTCACATTGACACTTTCAGAGAATACACACATCCACCAGTTCTAGTTTCAATCCATTTGTTTTATTTACACGATAAACACAGCTACTTCATAATCAAATCATAGAATAATGCATACCTCATCATAATCTAACTTTTGAGAGAGAGAGAGAGAGAGAGAGAGAGAGAGAGAGAGAGAGAGCGAGAGAGAAGAAGAAGAAGAAAGGAAGTGATAAAAAAAAAAAAAAAGGACAGTGGCACCTTTTCAGAGAAAATTCTAATAAATTTTCGTAATAAACTTGTAATACATGGGTAACCTAATATTGGATTTGTGATGCATCATGTAAGATATATATGCACAAGATTTAGATGTACATACACAACACAATGTGTTAACAATAATCCTTGGCACAATGCAGTTTAATTTTTTCTTAACAAATTGCTTGACACATCGCTCAGAGTATGAAATTCTGAAACAAATTGCTTAGCCAAAAAATTCTCAAACAAATTTCACAGTGCAGCAAAATTTGTAACAATGTCACACTTGTATTTATAACAAATTCTTTAACAAATCAGTTTGAACAGCAAATTCAAATCAAATATGGAATGAAGAACAAAACTATGGTATGTGACATCTATAGAATAACAAATCACTTTAAAGAGCAAATTCAAATGAACTATGGGATGAAAGCCAAAATCACTCCTTGTGTAACATGCTCTACAAAAAGTAACTTTATATGGCAAATTAAAAATCTTGTACGGAATGAAGAACAGACTCACATCTGTGTGATATACTCTCTAACAAATCACATTGTATAGAAAATTCAAGTCAAATATGGAATGACAAACAATTCCACTGTAAGTGTGATATTCTGTTTAACACATTACTTTGTAAAGTATACATTCAAATCAAGTATACAATGAAGAACAAAATCGCTCTTTGTGTGACATCATTTTTAAAGAACTACTTTGTACAGCAAATCCAAATCTAATATGGAATGAAGAGATGTGTTGTCAATAAATAATCAATACAACAAGGGAATGAAGTAGAGAATCAAATCATAACTCAAATCATTAGTAGATCCTACATATCACAACTACACCACACTGGCTTTATTCACTCACTACACACCCACTAAATCTTACAATAATTCTGGAAGAAGTCAGAAAACAGAGCACATGCCCCTAAGTGCTGAACCTAGAACAGGCCAAAATCTTTGTCAGTTATTGATGTAAGCTAAGTGCTGAGCCCTACATCAAAATGTTAAACAGAGCACATACCCCTAAGTGCTGAACCTAAAACAGGCCAAAATCTTTGTCAGTTATTGATGTAAGCTAAGTGTTGAGCCCTACATCAAAATGTTATGTTGTAAAATGTTTAATTGTTATGTTGAAATTGTCTACTTTTTATGACTAGATCTTAGTATAAATAACAACTTGCGCCCCTTATTTAATGGCAATTAAAAAAAAGTCATCTGAAGTCGGAGTGTGCCTGCCAATGTGGCGAGGTACTTGAAAATACATGCAAACTTCTCATCCAGTGTGTGCTTTCAATCTCTGAAGAGATTCCCAGGTGGGATGAGTGAGTCAGGGTGCATGTTCTGGGTGACCCCTAAGGGTATTCAGCTAGGGAACTTGCAACAACAAATGCTGAACACAAGGACTATACCATACCCAACATGGCCACCATTAATGGCTGCCATTCAGCCATATCTTTAATTAGTATGGTATGGAAAAAAATTGTACTCAGAACTTTTCATTGTGAACAAAACTTTAAAAAAAAATTGGGCTGCTATTTCAACATAAAAATACATTTTCACATCCAGGTCCAGTCATAAAATGGAAGAGAAAAAATAATTGACTGATTGGTGGCCATGTTGGATGTAGTATAGTCCAAGCATACAGCATTAAGGATGTGTAATCCCACCCACCCACACACAAACAGCACAGCCTCTGTTCATGAAATTCTCCTTGCTGGGGTCATGCCAGGTTTGACTCTTAGGGTATGTCTCAAATAACATTATACACACACCCGTAACTTTGTTAGAGGAGCAAAACAGTTTTGAGACATTGAAGATATTCACACACACAAAAAATCTTTACAGGAATCGCTGACACACAAGTAAACAATAACAAAAATTTCTGCCATTTGTTCAGTGATTTCAGTTCATGAGAGAAATGCTTCCTGTCTCATCCATTCGCCTTTGCCGATTTACAAGAAATGATGATTTAAAACAGTAAGTACATAATAACTATATAGCTAGTCTTTTCATGTGCTGAACATTATTTTGTTTGTTTTGGTTGTGTCTACTTTGCCTTGAAGTATCAGACAATTACATTCAGACAGTATAGCAGTATCTGTATGCAAGACACAAAAAATAACGGGTAAAAAGATCAAATAAACACATTTACTCACATGTGCACACACTCACAGACTACAAAAGATCCCCCCCTCTCTCTGTCTACCATATTGGTTGATCTATCTATCTAGTATCTACCTATATGTATAGGAAGGAAATGGCAGGGTGGTTTCGATGCTCACCTGCCTAACAAGTGATCTGAGAGGTTCTGAGTTTGATTCCCAGCCTTGCCCTTTCGTCCCAGTTTGACATGAAAATCAAACTGAATGTCAAGCCTTTCGGAGGAGACTCTTAACCACTTGGACCCATGAGTTTATGGACTTGTGCATGTCTAAAGAACCCTCGACAGTTGAAAATTGGAAAGAGCCAGGAGCTACTTCCTGACTCGACTGTCCAGGCAAATTCCCAACTCTACACCCAAAGTCAGAATGCAGCTACCTTGATGGTGGGGGGAAAAAAAGTCACAGACACAAAAATCTCACCATTGGTGAATATTGGAGCTCTAGATGAGGAACAGGAGAAAAAAAAAGAAAGAAAAAGGTAAATCCAAGCTTCACCAGTGGTGAGAATTTTGCATATATATATATATATATATATATATATATATATATATATATATATATATATATATATATATGTATATATATATATATGCAACTGTTTTTGCCCACCATTATGGTATTAAGGAAGCTGCACTCCAACTCTGGGAATACATACTATATACACATATTATCTATATACTCATTTTTTGGCTCAATATTTATGGCTTAGGATCTATTTTTTTCTCTATACCTGTTTCAAGTTTTGGTTGAACATGGACTTTGTGATGTTCTTCAAGATGTTCTGGCAACAAGAAAGAGCGGTTACACACAAAACAAATGATGGGGCTGTGGTTGGTTTGCACCTTGTGTCTCCTTAGTGTGCCTGCCTCCATAAAAGCTTTCCCGCACACATCACACACATATGGTTTCTGGCCTGTATGGATCTTCTTGTGTCTTTTCAGGTGACCGGTCTCCACAAATGCTTTGTCACAGATATCACAAACAAAAGGTTTATCCCCTGTGTGAATCACCTGGTGCTTTTTCAGGTTCCCTCCATCACTGAAAGCTTTGTTACACACATCACATACATATGGTTTACGGCCTGTGTGCAGTATCTGATGTGTCTTGAGGTTGCCAGCCTGGCTGAAGCCTTTGTTGCACACGTCACACACAAATGGTCTCTGGCCTGAGTGGACCACAGAGTGCCGTATTAGGCGTGATGGACGTGAAAATGTCTTGCCGCATTCTTTGCACTCCACATCCCCTTTTCGTCTTGGTGTCTCTGTCAGTTTTTCCCCGTGGATGTAGGAGAGGTGGCGTTTCAGGTTGTTGGCATCCACAAATGTGGCTACACACTGAGGACAATCATGCAGATGCTCCTCAACAATAGCGGTGGAGGTCATAATCTTCGCTGGCGACACCAGCCTCGATGTGGAAGACATTTGCACTGGTGCAGAGGACATTGGCACTGAAGCTAAGGAAGTTTGCAACGATGCCGAGGAAATTCACACTGTTATCAGAGTTTTACTCTATGTGTGAATTCCTGTGTTGAAGGCATTCTGGCATGATCTGTAACATAGAATACAAAATTACACTTTAAATATTACAGTTTACACCAGCAAATAAGATGAAATTTCTGAACACCTATCTCAAAAGTACTTGAAATTACAATACACAAACCTGAATAAAATCTAGGTAATTCTTATTGATGTAAATACAGTGTATTTCTAACGTGTTAAACAGATGATAGATAAATTTGTAACAAATACACACAACAAAGCTAATAAATTTTTAAAAAAGTCTCTATGCCCAATATATTTTCTTGAGTGCAGGCAACATTGTGATGGTGTTGTTGAGTATTTTCAAGCTTAACATCAAAGGGATCACCCAGAATATGCACACTGACTCATTCACCACACCTGGATAAAAAATAAATCCTCTGAGATTGGAGAATAGCCACCTTAAGATAGCATGTTGCCAGGTACATATGAAAACTGCCATGCATGCAAACTTCTCATGATCAAAGGTACACTTATGATCTCACAGTGATTTCCAGGTGGGATGAGTGAGACAGAGTGCATGTTCTGGGTGACCCCAGAATGTTAAGCTGGGAAATGCCCAATAACATTACAACAAGGCTGCCCGTTCACTCCATTCAAAAAGTGACTGCCAAATGCAAAAACATGGGGAGGGGTGGGGGTTCGGAAATTTCACACTTGCACCTGGATGACACTGTATATGTGTGTATACATGTACATGTGTGTGTGTGTGTGTGTGTGTGTGTGTGTGTGTGTGTGTGTGTGTGTGTGTATGTGTGTGCATGCATACCATGTGCATGCATACAACTGACACCATGTCACCACATGTGTCCCTGTGTGAATGCAGCATCATATAACATTTAAGTCATAAAGTATGCATACTAAAAAGTGCAGTAGTTAGCATTACATAATACATGTGTCAAAATAACATTATCTCCCTCCTCCCTTCCTATTTAAAGGAACTGATAATTAATTTGATTAAACCTCTAGACACTACCACTATGCTTAAATGTGGCACTGAACCAACAAGTCAGTGAGTCGAACTAGTAAACTAGACTAGCCGATTCACTGTGTCAGAGAGTAGACATGAAGTGATAAATCATTCATGATAAATCATCATAATCAATCATCATTGATTGTAATGCAAATGAGAGGCTTGGCTTTGCCCCTATGTGACAGGCTCTCCGGTAACACGAACAAATTGCACAGACAACTGCTTGTCATGGCACCCAGTATTTCTTCCTATGTGTAATGCATTATAACAAAGCGATATTCAAAGCCTACACACTACTTATTAATTAATTAATGGTCATAGCATCAATGACTTACACTGAAGGTTCATCAGTGAAGAGGGTGGGGGTTGGGAGAGAAAGGGGAGGGGGAAGGATAGTTGTCATTTCCGTTTCCGGTTAAAATCGAAAGTACAGGACTAGGCTAGTATAGGCCTATCTGATTCTGTTTTGCACATTTTTTCGTCGTGGAAGTTCAGTTTTGCATTTGAGTTATGTTTTGTTTGCTTTTTTGTCCTTCGCTTTTGTTTTTCAGCATTACTGCATCGTCTCCTGCAATGTTCCTACTCTCCTGTTCCCATGCCACTCATTTCAATCTCGCCCTAGCCATACCCCGATTCCTTATGTTGGCATCCTCAGAGTCAGAAGTCTACGGGGTACCGGCCCATCAATGTCATACCGCCGTGGAGCCACCAGCCAGAGGGGCCTTGAGCTTGAGCTTGAGCTGTTGCTGATGACTGTGACAGTGTTCCCTGATGTCAGTTATAAACTAACTTAGGTAGGACACACTATTGACAGTAAAGCTCAGTCACCCAGCAGACTTGAATGAGACATTCACCTGGGGTGATGATCACCACAACGTCCCACCAACGACCTCTCCCATCAGACCTCCAACCCTGAAGCTTTGACCCAAACTCATCACAGGCATAGAGGTGTATCCTGGGGAAACCAAAACTGCAGTCACTATGAGACCAGGGCCACCACATCAGGGACAATTTTCTTTTATTGAGTGATGACCAATGAGGATGATGTAATGTTGCTGATATGGAAGTGCATAAGCTTTGTCTGTACTCTACACTTCCTATCATAATATATCCCGGTGTCAACCAGGCCTGAGAGATACAGACACTCGCAGTATTGGTCAGTAATTTGAGCAATACTCTCAAAATAGCATTCGTAAAGTAGATGAAGCTTGTCTGTGTAGTCCCAGTCTTCCTATTAACCCAATAGCAAAATCACTTTGGGTAGGGGCCTGCCAGAGTCTGTAATGTCCCTAAAGAGATGCCTTTTATGGGATTTGAACCTGCGACCTTCCAGCCTGTAATCCAAGGTGGCTGGTCTCAGTTGTGGTAGTTAACATAACGCCCAGACTGGATAATTATAGAGTTTTAAACAGAACAAAGAATATTATTGATAAGACTATTTGCTTGACTGTTTGCGAAATGAAATAGCTATCTTCAGTTTTTAAATGGGGATGCTTTCCTCATGTCTTGTTGTATACTTATCACTGGTCAATGAACATAAGTGAAAAGATATATAAACCCTCCCCTCCCTCTTTCCCTAAACAGAGTATAACTTGTAAGATAGGAAGATAAGGTGATGAGTGGAATTCAGTGAACGCTGCAGATATGAGAGGGTTGAAAAATACCCATATGTGGCAAGGTAGTATTTTGTGCGTGTAGGGTCATTTTCATTATTTGTTGCTACCAGTTTTTCGGTTGAAAAATCAATGCCAAATGAGACCTACCTTAACCATATACCAGCACTTTGTTTTTCCCCTGTGAATCATCCTCAGTGTAGTTGAAGCAGCTTTTGAAGGTGCGTGCGCACGTGTGTGTGTGTTTTAAGCAGCACCTTGTTGTTTCCCGAGTATTTTGATATTGATCTGCCTCCCAGCCACAAATACTATCACTTTCATTTTACACCATAATTTTCTCCCCGCCCCCCTCTTTCTGTTCCCACCCTCAACACCATCACTTTCACATTGTTGTTGGGATAGTTGTGTGTGTGTGTGTGTGTGTGTGCTCTTTTTCATGCTATTGAAAGGATGACTTGTGAACCCTTACCTTTATTGCTAATTTCTGTCTTCTCCCTAAACTCCTTGAGGAGTTATTGGGTGGGGTGGGGTGGGGGGCTACACTGACTTTTTCAGACCACATCTCTTGAGCAAGTTGTCAGAGACTATCCCTCTCCAGGTACAGGGTGCATGTTGAGTATGTTTAGGTTTTCATGACCTAAAAAGAACTGATAGGAATTATAAGATCTTTACTGTGCATAGCTGATCATCTGTATGTGCACATGCATGAAGGATATTAAACTAAAGCAATGGCAGGTCTGCACTTTAAATTGGCCTGGGAGATTGTAAAAATTCCTACTCCAAACTTGCCAGACACAGCTTCTGACATTTGAACCCACAACTTTATGGAGGCACTGGATGGAAATAAAAAATCTTATCCACACGTCACATTCTGCGATGCATGGAACAGTCAAAACGCTCCAACAAGCTCTGCCAGTAGCCAGTCTCTGTTGTGTCATTCCCTGTTCACAATCAGGAGGAGGTCCCTGACAATCTACCAATGTCTGGCATCAGTTATCTTCAGACGCTGTCCCCCCATTTCTGGCCTTGAGTATTCTAGTGAAGATCTGGACAAACAAATCTGTCGATTGAAAGTCTTGTGTCATATCCAAAGCAACCCTGACAATCATTACAGATCATTGTGGACATTGATTGTTGTGTAGTGCAAGTTCTTTTTTGTGTGTGTGGTTTAAACAAAATTTTATTAGTTCAGAAACGACATAGCGCTAATACATGAAATGAGTACAACAAGCAATGCTTACTTGAGTACTCTAACATCTTTACATGTGCAAGATTGGGCTGCAGCTGAACACAATTGCATCTTGCAAAGTGCAAGTTCTTCATCTAAAATGAATACTTTTTATAATCATTTTGCTGTAGATGGCATCACATTTCTTTTTCTAGCTATATTTTAATGTGTTAAGTTTCATGGGTGAATCAAATTTAATCAACGGATTTGAAGTGACCTAAAATGGTCCTGAAGATGGTCAAAAAGGCAAAATTCTGCCAAAAGGTGGATTATTCTCATGGAACGAAATAAATGGAGACACTATCCAGTATCCATTATGAGAAGGCTCTAGGATTTTTATTCAACAACTCTACCAGCAGCATTTATTTTTTAGCACTTGCTGTGATTTTGTTAAAAAAAAAGAAAAAAAGGGCCAAAGATAATATATGTGATCACAATCAAAATCACACAAAAAGCATAATCAAGTTGTCTGATCTTTAGTTTATTTCTTCACAATTCAAATCAACAAACAAAAAATAAATGTCTAATAAATGTCCATGATTTCTCTTCATTGACAAAGAGCAATAAACATTCAAGCTCTAAAAAGAGACAGGACCACAGTCAACCTCATAGTAAAAAACGGAAAAGAACCCACCAAAAAAAACAAACCATGCTCCCCTTCAGTGTTGCCCAAAGGATGACAAAAAGAATAAGTGGTGAACACTTTTTTTTTCATTTTTCATAATAGTGAAAGCTGCTTGGGTAAACAAAACAAAAAAAAATCCAAGATGAAAACAGCATGGAGTTTTTTTTTCTACTGAAGGAAATAAAGAGTCAGAGAGGAGATGGAAAGGAGGGAATGGAGGATGAGAGAGAGAGAGAGAGAGAGAGAGAGAGAGAGAGAGAGAGAGAGAGAGAGAGAGAGAGAGAGAGAGAATTTATGTTTACAGATAGATAAACATTAATTTGGGAAAAAATAACGTGTGATCCACTCAACCTATTATCACAAGGAAAAAAGACTTGACAAGACATATTTTCACTCATTTAAACTTGCAAAAATATACATATATATGTGGAATATAAAAGATAAAAGAGATTCACATGTGACCAAACTATAAAAAAAAAAAAAAAGGTAAACTCTTAATACGTCACACAAGCTAGTTTTGATTTTAAATTGAAGCAGATGTCATTTAAAACTTCACCATTGCATTAACATAATAACCTGGCAAAGCCGCTACAGCAGAGCGTTCAGGCAATACATTTGGTAACAGTCTAGTTTCAAATATCAATTTGCTTTGTTTCAATCAGGTTGGTTTACACTACTACCACTAAAATATGATATGTGGGCGAGCCTTCAGGGCTTGGATTGAGTAGCCACCTTTACAACCACAGTGACAGACCTTCCAAGCAAACTTGAACTAAGCCATTGACACCAATGCCATTGAACCATTAACCACATGATTTTAACCATCCAAACCCCCCCCCACTACCACCAAAAAAAAAAGAGAACAAGAAATAAAGGAATGTAAGTAGTTCTCTTTCTCTCTGTGTGTTCCCTCACTTGGTGGGGTGCGTAGTGCTTGAACTCCTGTGCTTTTACTTTTGCAGAAGGTCTGCCTGCTAGCCTCAGCTGACACATTACAACTTTAGAGCAGCTCATTTCTTGGTAAAAGTTGCATGCTGGGTATATTCATGTTTCCGTAACCTATCAAATGCTGACATGAATTATGGGATCTTTAAAAGTACATGCATATTAAGTCTTCTGCAAGTATATGTTTAAATAAGAAGGAAATCAAGGCACTGGCAGGTCCGCACTAGAAGCTGACGTAAGAGATTGTAAACATCCCCACCCTTAATTCACCAGACAGCACCCAAGTTCAAACCCATGACTTCAAGGATTGAAGTCAAATGGTCTCAAATACTCAGCTATCGTGTACATCTGTCATGTAAGTGCTTAATTACACAGAATATGATCCAGCAGTCAATATTGCCCATTTTTCACATCAAAGTTACACCTGAAATACAATACACAGGCCTTCTTATTCAGTCTCCAGCTATGATCCCAATTTTAGTGATTTACTCTTGCAGTTACTTATGTTTTGTGTCATGTCCTCTTACTGTCTTAGATTTAAAAAAAAAGAACAAAATCTATTCCTCCCCTGGGAAATTCTATGCAACAGTTCTTGTTTGTCACACACGTGTGTGTGTGTGTGTGTGTTCATGAGAGTGGTTGATTGTGATTTGTCCTGTTTGTATGATCAGTACATCTCTATGTCAACATAGGATAATGGATTTTCGATCCCAACAAATACCACAGTGATGTGTTGCTGCAGGCCATGCTACTGTAGGTATTAATAAACTGAAAAGTGGCATCTGAAAAAAAAGCTTGAGACAGCATAACCTATACACTGAACACCCAAAAAATCCTGACAGTTGAGCTAATAAAACAAAAATATTTTCCAAGTTAATCAGACAACAGCTGTCCAGCTCATTCTCCCACTCCCCCTGAATTGTGCATCAATTTGCTATATATGACAGCTATGACTGAAACAAAGAAAACAAGAAAAAAAGATCTCACTAGCTGAAATGGCAATACATAGAGAGCAGCCAATCAATCTATAGGTCTACATATTTTTAAAACTTGCAATAAACCCCCCCCCCCCACCCCCCCACAAAAAACAAAAGGAGAAAAAAAAAGACAAGGAAAAATCCAACCCCCCCCCCCCCCCCCCTCCCCTAAAAAAAAAATTCCCACAAGCAAGCAGCAGAAAACTATCCAATGGTGAAAAAGTTGCATACTGATTTCCTTGAAGAAGCATGCTTAAATCACTGCCTATAATTTGAACTTGTAATCATCAAAATGTCCTACTCATAAGAATTTCTACTTGATTTTTCTATCTAAGATTATGTGTACATGTGCATGCGTGTGTGCACACACACACCACAAACAAGGTTATTTTGACTTGACTCCTAACATCCTTCTGTCCAAATTGTCAAATTCAGAACATTCCCATAACCAGCAAAACTGAAAGCTTATGCCCCCACCTCCAAAACTAAACCTCTGGAAAAAACATAACAGAACAAAACTAAAACCATTCGTCAACTGAATGAAGTAAGATATCACAAACTCTGGACACCAAAACCTTGATCCCTTTTGTATGTATATAAACATACATGCACACATACTTTATTTTCAGATTATCATTTAAAGTAAATAAAACCAGCAATAACAAAACACAGTCTGTGGAAATCACTTCAATATAAAACATAGATTTTAACCATGAAACAAACCACAAATAAAACCACTCCCAGAAAGCTGAATGGTTCCTCTGTATGATATGCATGTGTTGGTTCTTAAAAAAATCCTTTCTTATGGCTTTGTGCCAGGCGCATTATTGCCTAGAAGATGTCCTGTTTGAGTGTGGACCTTGTTGTGTTCCTCAAGATGCTCTGGCAGAAGGAAGGTACGGTTGCACACAAAACAGATAATGGGATTGTGGTTAGTCTGCACTTTATGTCGCCTCAGCATCCCTGACTCGATGAATGCCTTCCCACACACATCACAGGCAAAGGCTTTGTGGCCTATGTGATACTTCTTGTGCCGCTTCAGGTTGCCCGTCTCTGCAAATCCCTTGTGGCAGATATCACAAACAAAGGGTTTATCACCTGTGTGGACTACTGTGTGTTTTTTCAGCTTGCCACTGTCACTAAAAGCTTTGTTACACACTTCACACACAAAGGGTTTTCTGCCTGTGTGAAGATTTTGGTGGATCTTCAAGTTGCTGGCCCGACTGAAAGCTTTGTTACAGATCTCGCAAACAAAAGGTTTCTCGTCTGAGTGGACCACTTTGTGACGCTCCAGGCGCGAAGGTCGGTCAAACATTTTGCCGCATTCTTCACAGCGCCGCTTTCGTTTGCGACCTCTCTCACTGTCTGTAATTTTGTCTGGATGGATGTAAGAGATATGGCGTCTGAGGTTGTTGGCGTCCACGAAAGCAGCATCACAGTGAGGGCACTCATTCACCTGCTCTGGCATGACAGGGTCAGGAGCATTCTCTGGGGCGATGCTCTTGCGCTTGTGACATTTCGTTTCATCCTGCAACATATAAAATGTTGATATTTTTGTTTTATTTCAGTTTCCTTTGGAGAGTCACTCCATATACAACCTTACACACACACACACACACACACACACACACACACACACACACACACACACACACACACACACACACACAGAGGGCAGGATAGCATAGCGTTTGGAGCTTTGAGTTCATGATCTGATGGTGTAGGTTCAAGCCACCACTGAGACACCTGTTGAAAGGGATTTTTTTTCTCCTGGAGTGACCATCAGTACTGACTCCACTCCCCCAAAATCCTGCAACAATGAGACTATAAACTAAGGTCAAGTACACACAGAATGTAATGACCATTTGACTTCAATCCTATGGAGCCATGAAGTCATGGGTTCTAATTTCACAGCAGTGTCTGATGAATTGTCTGGTCAGGTCAGAGACTCCCTCTGCTACTGGTAACCATGTAACCCAGTACCACCTGCCACATGTGGGGAGTAAACCCAACCAAAAAATCCGACCTGGAGAGGGATGGGCTCCGCCAGGTTTGATTTGCCCAAGATACACCCATGAAAAAGACAGCCAGAATCTCCATACCGGATCGGTCGTCGCCCGGGTTACCAAGGACCGCGCCTTCTGTTGCTCATCAGGACAGATGTCGAAAGTATGCTACTGATGTAAAACGCAGCAAAATTCGTGCCAGAAACAACACCATCATTGGCACATGGAATGTACGGACACTAAGAGCTGCAGGCAAAGTGGAAGAACTGACACATGAGATGTCCAGATATCAATGGCACATCCTTGGGCTCTGCGAAGTCAGGTGGAAAAACATGGGAGAAACAACGACCCAGGAAGACCACAAATTATACTACAGTGGAAAACAGGATAAACATGAACACGGCGTGGGGTTTCTCGTTCACAAAGACACCGTGAACACCGTCATGAGCTGTCAGCCTGTGTCCAGCAGACTTATTACCATCCGCCTGAGAGCAACCCCCTTTAACATAACTATAGTACAGGCATACGCCCCTACATCAGACTGCACAGATGAAGCCGTAGAAGAATTTTATGACCAGCTACAAGAGGTTCTGAATCAAACACCCAAGAAAGACATCCTCGTTGTGCAAGGTGACTGGAACGCCAAGGTAGGAGAAGATGCATGGAAAGACTGGGAGGGCGTTTGTGGGCCACATTGTAATAACCAATCAAATGAAAGAGGCTTGAGACTCCTGGAGTTTGCCAGTAACAACCACCTCCAGCTAGTGAATACACTTGGCCCACACAAGAAATCCAGAAAATGGACATGGCATAGCCCAAATGGAGAACACCACAACCAAATAGACTACATCATGGTGAAAAGACGGTTTCAGTCTAGCGTTAACATCGCACAGACACGAAGTTTTCCAGGAGCAGACATAGGGAGTGATCATGATCTTGTGATGATGACTTTCCGACTACGTCTAAAGAAAATCCACAAGCGGAACAACATCAGGATCAAATTTGACCTCGAGAAGCTGAAGGACCCAGAGGTATTAGAAATTTTTCAAGCAAGGATAGGTGGAAAGTTTGCAGCACTCACTGTGATAGACTCAGACATAGATACACTGACGAATAGTTTCAATACAGCAGTGACTGAGACAGCAGGCGAGCTTCTTGGCAAACACCGACCAGTCAAAAAACCATGGGTCACACCTAACATCCTACAACTATGCGACAAGCGTAGAGAGTTGAAGAAAAAGAAAAATGAAACAAAAGAAAGAGCAGAACAATCTAGGGCAGTCAACAAAAGAATCAGGAAGTCCATGACGGAGGCAAAAGAGAAATGGATCGGTGAACAGTGCCAAGACATTGAAGAGAACATCAAGAAAAACAATAGCAAGAAAGCATATCAGCTGGTGAAAGACCTGACTAGCGCGAAACAGAGAAAAGGTTTAACAATCCAAGACAAAAATGGGAAGTGTCTCACTGACGACCAGGATATTCTGAACAGATGGACAGAAAACTGCTCCGACCTGTATAACTATAGAACCGCAGGAGATCCAGAAGTCCTTAATGTACCCAAAAGCAAAGACACAGACAGTCACCCTATCCTCTGAGAAGAAGTGGAAACAGCAGTCAGATCGCTGAAAAAGGGGAAGTCAGCAGGGGCTGACAACATTCCAGCTGAGTTGGTCCAAGCTGGAGGGGAAGCCATGATCAGCGCCCTACTAAGAATCTGCAACAAGATCTGGCAGACAGGAAAATGGCCAACACCATGGACACGGTCACTCATCATCACCCTCCCCAAGAAAGGAAATCTACAACAATGCCATAATTACCGCACAATCAGCCTCATATGTCACCCAAGCAAGGTCATGCTGCAGATAATATTGAATAGACTGAAGCCACAAGCAGAGACCATCATTGCTGAGGAACAAGCAGGTTTCAGAGCAGGGCGCAGCACAACAGAACAGATATTCAACCTCAGAATACTATGTGAGCGGTACCTTCAACATCAACAAGACCTTTACCACGTATTTATCGATTTTAAGAAGGCATTTGACAGGGTGTGGCATGCAGCTTTGTGGGCAACCATGAATTTGTACAGCATCAATGCAAACCTGATCAGAGTCATCAAACAGCTGTACAGCGAGGCCACCAGTGCAGTGTACTACAACAACTACATTGGAGAATGGTTTCGAACAACAGTTGGAGTAAGGCAGGGCTGTCTACTCTCACCCACTCTTTTCAACATCTTCCTTGAGAGAATCATGGCTGATGCACTGGAACATCATGAAGGATCAGTCAGCATTGGTGGCAGAACGATCACAAACCTCCGCTTCGCAGATGACATTGATGGAATAGCAGGATCAGAAAAAGAGCTTGCCAGCCTAACAGAACACTTGAATAAGGCCTCCAAAACATACGGCATGGAAATCAGTGCAGAGAAGACCAAACTGATGACTAATAACACCAACGGCATTAGCACTGATATCAGGGTTAATGACCAGAAGCTGGAAACAGTTCAAAGCTTCAAGTACCTGGGAGCCATTGTATCAGACCAGGGATCCAAGCCAGAAGTAGTATGCAGGACTGCACAGACAATAACAGCTTTGTCAAAACTAAACACCATCTGGAGAGATAAGAATATCTCACTTATCTCCAAGATCAGACTAATGCGCTCCCTTGTCATATCCATATTTCTGTAATGCCTGTGAATCATGGACCCTGACTGCAGATTTGGAGAGAAGAGTACAGGCAGTGGAGATGAGATGCTTTCGGAGACTCCTTGGCATCTCCTACAAAGACCACATAAGCAACGAAAGCGTGCATAACAGAATCCAGCAAACCATTGGACCCTATGAGAACCTTCTAACGATCGTGAAAAAGTGTAAACTTAAATGGTATGGGCATGTCACAAGATCCCAAGGAATTACAAAGACAGTTTTGCAAGGCACTGTCCAAGGAGGAAGAAGAAGAGGCAGACCAAGGAAGAGCTGGGAGGATAACATCAGCGAATGGACAGGCCTAGAACTCAACAAAACCCTGAGAAAGGCAGAACAGAGAGAGGAATGGAGGAAACTGGTTGTTGAGTCTTTGAGGGTGCCCCCACGGTCGTCAGACTACGGGACAGATAGATAGATAGAGTCTGATGAATTAACTTGTTGGGGATTTTTGCCATCTCCAAGATTAACTTTAAAGTGCAGACCTGCCGGTGCCTTAATTCCTTTCATGTATATAAACACATGCGGATGATAAAATATAACGCATGTGATAGATTGCACAATTTATGTCAGCATTTTGGGGGGAATTATGAAAAACAAACACATTCTGCATGCATTCTCATTTTCTGTACCAACAAAATGAGCTGCTCTGAAGTTGTAGAGTTTCTGCTGAAGCCAGCAGGCAAACCTCTGCAGAGTTAAATAACTAACAAGCACAAGAGAAGACCAGGCACTACACCTCCCATCCAATATGGGATCTCAGAGAAGAGATCATAAATAAATGGGACAGTTGTTGCTTAACATTCCCCTTGGAAGGACTCAAAAGTGTGAACTGAAATATCAGAAGAATCTTTATAAACAAAAACCAACAAATGAAATTTTTAAAAAAAAGAAGAAATCCCCTTCTGATCTCCTATTTCATGAATTTCCCCCCCCCCCCCTGTCCCTAGGTTAGGGCTCTGAGGTTCACCAATGGTGGGATTTTACATGACACCAGCGTGCACGCATTTTAAAATGTTGTCACCCTTTCCCACCAGCATGCAATGGCCCACTCCTTTGAAAGGCGTTCATGTATCCAAAGGACTTCTGGGGAAGCAGGAGGGGGGGAGAAGTCTGTACTGAAGTTAACTCAAGGGGAAAATCCTCTTGAATGGGTGTCTCGAACTCACACTGCTCATTTATTTATTTCTATTTTATTATTTTATTTCTTTTATTCTTTTTTATCGAGGATAATGGAATAAGCACTTATTTGCTTTGTTACATCCAGTCCCTGAGTGTATGCGGTTTTGTAAATTCAGTCCCTGAGTGTAATAATAATAATAATAATAATGAATAGCATTTATATAGCACATTTCTCAAAGCAATGACTCAATGCGCTTTCATACCATGCACATTTATACACATGCACACACAGCACATAATAACAACAACAACAACAACAATGATAATGAGCATTTCTAAAGCGCAAATAAATTTACAAGAGATACCTATCGCACTGTAGAGGCACACACTTGCGTCTGGGCACACACGAGCAGGGCAATTAACAGTACACTCAGAGAAAAGGCACTAGCAATAACATAAGTAACAAAAAAACATAACCAACAGCCAGGCATGCACATGAAGTAGCCTACAGTGTGACAAACGGCGACTGTCAAGACAAGCACAATATATTAACTAGCTAAGAAATACATTAAAGAGATGTGTCTTCAATGAAGACTTAAACTGGGATAAAGTGGGAGCATGTCTGACAGCTGGTGGCAGAGAGTTCCAGATCGTAGGCGCAGCAACACCAAAAGATCTACGACCTGCGGTTTTGAGGTTGTAATGGGGTACAACAAGTAAGTTATCATTCGAAGACCACAGGGTTCTAGTTGTGGTGCGTGTTTTCAAGGCAGCTGACAGAGATGGAGCAAGCGAGCCTTCAGAGTGACGGTATGCCAAGACCGCAACTTTGTACTGACAGCGTGCCCTTACAGGTAACCAATGAAGCTCCCTAAGCATGGGAGTCACATGGTCCCTTTTGCTCTTTCCAAGGATGAGCCTGGCAGCAGAGTTCTGAATTCGCTGCAGGCGTGTAAACTGTTCATCACTTATACCGATAAAACAGGAGTTGCAATAGTCCAGTCGCGACAAGACAGTCGCTGAAACAAGCTTGATCACTGCATCTTGAGGCAAGAATTTCTTAATGTGTGCAATACGGCGCAGCTCTAGAAAGCATGCTCTGCAGACGTTACTAATGTGGTCTTTCATGGAGAGAGTAGGATCTAGCCGAACACCCAGATACCGCACATAACTCTGAAAAGCTATGTCACAGCCATCCAAGACCACAGAACTCTCCGACACCCGCATAAGACTAGATGGTGAACCAACTGCCATAACTTCTGTCTTGTCTGTATTTAATTTGAGTTTGTTGCTGTCCATCCACTGAAGGACACTGTGCGTGCAATCTGCTAGTGTGCGTGTGGCGTCTGAAAAATTTTGAGGTGTTGCATTTGCCGAAATTTCTGTATCATCTGCATATTTATGAAACTGGCAATCATGTAAGGTCATCACATTAGACAGAGGCTGAGAATATAGTGTGAACAATACGGGACCCAAAACAGAACCTTGAGGTACGCCATATAGGAGGGGGGCAGGTTGTGACTTAACTCCCTCTATCAGCACGCTCTGCGACCTATCAGAGACATAAGAGGTAAACCATGTATGCGGTTTTGCAAATTCTGTCATCTGTTCCCACCGGCACATAATGGCCTACTCTTATGAAAAGCAGAACAGGATTTAATGTGTGCGCAAGATGTTCTGCAATTGATTGTGTGCTCAATGCTCTGACCACTGGGCTATTCTGCCCCCCATTTTATGAAATAACGAATGCAGCTTATTAAGACTCATCATAACAAAATATATTGCAGGATAGTGAGGATACAAAACCTATAATTTAAAATACTGATGATTTATACATGATCATGAAAAAAGATGGGGCAATGATTGTTTACCATTAATTTTTCTTAACTTAAACAGTTTAAAGAGCAACTGAAAAGCCATATCAGACCTGTCACTACTTTAACTTAATAAATTTCAATAATGAATCAAATCAAACATTGCATCAACTAGTATTAGTATTGATTTAAGCTTTGTTATTACCTGGGGAAAATGTGCAAAAGAACATTGCATTTTAAAACACAGTGCAGTGAGCAGTAATTTCATTTCAGTGTCAGTTGGGGCATGACAACAAAATGGTTACTACATAATTTTGTACAAGTTACACTTTAAAATCAGTACCAACTTTTAACACTGCTGCACAGAAACCAAAACTTAAGGTCTAAGGCATGATAATCAAAACTGCCTAAAATGCAATGATTGAAACTTTGAAAGACATCTTTTAACCCTTTAGTCCCCGATCCGGCCGCAGCCGACAGTAACGGAGGCTACCGCTAGATTCCAATCCGACCGCAGCCGACAGTTGGTGCTGCCCACGTGTGCAGTACTTTTCCATCACACACAGACCTCGTGGTTTTCACGCTGTGTGTCTGAAAATTGGTGGGGCGATGCAGGGAGGGTGTCAGACGGTGCCAGTGATAAATTTAGACCACTAACATGCGTGTAGTGGGGAGGGAAGGAAGAAATAACAGTCAGCGACCGGAACGCTTTTCAATGGTGCAGCGTGGCGAAAAAAAATCGCGTTTTCTGTAGTAGCACACGATTCATCTGATTAGCTAGACGATAAATTGAATGTTATTGTCTTGGAAGTAGAAACATTTGAACGAGAATTGTTAAGTGAGTCCGATATTAAACGCTTACGAGGAAGAGGAGGAAGGAAATGCTGCAGTTAGGGAGAAGAGTGAGCCTGAAAATAATGTGCTACAGGGCACATTCCTGACACGACTGTGGAGAAATTTGACCTCCTGGCCAGTCTGCGGCATAGACGCCTGAAAACGATGCCTTTTGACTGTTTTCTCATTATTACCATACTTTTGCTTTGAAACTGCAATGGCAGAAATGAACAGATATGCCGATAATGAAAATAGCAAAAAAGAAAAGAAAATAGGTCTCCCGTCTGCCAAGGTTCGACAGGTGAGAGCAATGGGTACCCCCCCCCCCCCCCCCCCACACACACACACATCCATAATTTGTGCTTTTTGTGATGTGATGTGACCCTGTGCCACCACTACAACTACTTTAGAGACTACCAACATTAAAATTTTGTAGGGTTACAGAAGTTCTGTGTTGTTTCGAATTTGTCACACCTGTGCTGTGACACTGGTGACAGTGTGACAGTCAGGTACAATAATACACTTCTGTACACTTAACAAACATGTGGTAGCACACGCAGATATGAAGTACAGTATAAAGGTCACATGTTGATCAAATATGACTTGTTTTCAAAAGAAAAAATAGTTAAACAAAACTTCTGTCTCCTCAAGACATACCATAAAACAACAGGTGCTATGGGGACATTGTGTGACACATCCTTGAAGTACTATTGCACATAACCATTGGTAAACACATCAGCTGGGTATCACTTCCTTATTCGACACTAACATGCTTGAACTATTGTCAAATCCATGCAGGACTTGCTGTTTTATCATATATACCATATTTTTACCTGTGATTGGTGACAAATAAGGTGACAATGACAAGACATCTGGTGACCAGACACATAAACTTGCGCCTAAATGCAAGTACAAAGACATACCTAGCTTGTGACAAAATTTCAGCTTGATAACTTGTCATGCACACACACAATTGTCTTAGGAGTAAAGTAAGTCAGATGGAGGTAGAAAACCTTCAAAGAATTCAAAATCTACAGGCAGTTTAGCTCCGTAGAATCCAACAACAAGAGGGTTAACAAGGTTTTTCTTGTTTATTTTGTTGTTTTTTAAAAACTTTTTCTTTTTAATTTTAACTGAATCTTTGATCAATCATTTTCAAAATGATGGAGAAGCTGTAACTGGTTACCTGCACTAGTTTTCATTCACAACAACTTTCTCAATAACATATATAATCTTCAGATAGAAAGCTCTAATAATAATAATAATAATAATGTATGAATTTACATAGTGCTGAATCTTGTAAAGCAACAAATCAAAGCAACTAAGCTGCATTCATTTCCTAATAGTGGTTATGGGGATGCAACTCACGATCACATTCAGTGCTAAATCAATAGACACTAACAAAGGTAACAGACTTTCTTTTTACTAATTACTACTCCTAGTCATCATCATTACCAATCTGGCTCGGAAGGTGGAGATGGGGAAGGCTGAAAAGTCGTCGTCCTCCTCACACATGGGCAGGTCACATCCACAATCTCCCCTTCCTCCCACTGTGGAGAGTGGGGCTGCTGGTCCACAGAGGGTCCCAGGCTCTGCTGATGATCGTCAAAGTGGACAGGGGGGTGGAAGAGCTCCTCCTCCTCTTCCTCATTACTGATGGCACCAGCAGCTTTCTCTGAAGGCCACATCATCTGGCCCTGTCCTCTCTCCGATGGCACAGGCTGGGTATATGTCTCTTTGCCGCTGTTCCCTTCACACACAGACGACTTTCCTCTGTCGTGCCTCACCACTTGATTCCTGTCTGAAGGTTGTGCACTGCCATGTTCTGAAGAGTACCCAGCAAACTGTGCAGGATTCCCCCTATGCCCTACAGATTCCCCCTCATGTTCTGAGAAATTCTTTTCATGCCAAGAGGATTCCTGAAATATTCCAGAGGATCACCACCATGTCCCAAAGGATTTCCGCCCTGTTCCCCAACCGTGCCCATTTTTTGAAAATCCAGATCATGCTTGTCACCTTTCAGAGGAATCAAGGCTTCGTTAGACAGTGCTGTCCAGAACGGAGAATTGTAACCTTCTGCCTGCCATGCAGCTTGCCGGTTGCTCTCAGCTTCAGGCTCCAGCTTGACCTCCAAAGCTGAATTTCCATGGATATGTCGGTTATTGTTTCTACCCACTTTCTTTCTACTAGCATCTTTGCCACTGCGGTCACCAGGGTTTGCTTGCTGTTTATTCATTGCCTGTTGCGCTGAGGAAGAAGGGTGGGGCTGTGGAGCATGAGGGAAAGCATTGTTTGTTTTCATCTGAGCTCTTCCTCCCTCCCCTCCCTTTTTCCTTCTGTGGCTGGAATCTTCAGTGAGTGATTCTCTCCCTCTCATCATCCCTGCCTGATCTTCAGCTGATGAAGAACAAACAGTTGAAACACTAGTCAAAAGCCTTGTTACATGCGTTCCATGTTCAAAAGTTGTCACCTAGTTTCCTTCTGCTCACTATGATTTTTGGGGGGTTTGTTTTTTGGCAACTGATTTCAGCTGGGTACACTGTAACATGTAAAAAGGAACTTCCAGCCATTTATAATCACTGGAAGGTACCATGACCCCCATGCCATAATATTATTCTGGTACACTTCTTTGGATTTGGATTGATCTAATTAGTAATAACCTGACTTTTTTCTAGAATCCCCATGTTCTCATTATCAAATTTACAGGCAATATTTCTGCTGTCACCATGGAAGCACTATGACTCTGAATCTTCTTGCATAACTCCATGCACCCAGTGCTGACACTGCAAGTGGTTTACGTAGTGTATGATGGTCATATCCACAAAAACAGTCTGCTGATGTGGTCACTGAAAAAAAAAGAAAATTGATTTGGTCAGATGTATTGATTTTATCTTTGTTTTATAGTTCATTTACTTTACTTCCCTTAAAAACACAAACAAATGTTGGAAATGGCAACAATAATAAAATTGAAGAAAACATTAAACACAGGACTCTACTCATACAAAAACTGAACTTCATACCTTCAGAAAGCAAAGATTGGGCACAAGACTATCTTTTTACTTACCGGAAAAAACCAACAGAATCTTTGACTTTATTTTCATAGACCTTATGGTTAGGGTTATGTTAGGTCAGGGTAGGTTAAGACTGGGTAGGATAGGGTAGGGTAGGGTAGGGTCAGGTTTTCTTGTGAAAATCAATTTTGTTGTCAAAAGCATTCATAAATATTACTGGAAAAAAAATCAATAAATTTCTTTTGAGCTTGCATCCTTTTAAAAACAAAACAAAAAACCAAACAAACCTGCACAGTTAGAAATATGTCATGCTGTTTTCAAAATACAGCACAACCAATCAGTTAACACTAACAGTAAAAGGGAAGCAACTTCATGCCAGAGAAAATAGTTGATCTAACAGAACAAGTTGTTTTCCTTTGATTGAGCACTATTTACTTGTCTTTAAAAATCTGTGATGTCATGACTGTTGTAGCTCTAGCTATGACACAACTTCAATGAGTAATGAGTTTGACTATTTCATAATTTGACAATTTTGAACAGCACTCAGCATCAAGTTATCCAGCTTTGCAACAGGGCAATGGCAACTGACTGATTCTTTTTAAAAAATGTCTAGTCACTGCTGACTAATGTTAATTGAAATAAATAAACTCTCTCTGCTGTATTGCACATTGGGTTTTAGAAAAGGGCAATACATGTGAGTGTGTGTATGTGTGTGTGACATTTTGTGTGCGTGTGTGACTATGTGCATGTGTTGTGAGATGTGTGTGTTAGTTCTTCAGTTTAACGTCCTTCCACCAAAAAGTGATAGACGGTTAAGTGTGTGTGTGTGTGTGTGTGTGTGCATGCATGTGTGTGTGTATGAGAGTGTGTATACGTCTGTGCATGAATGTGTGTGCATGTATGAGTGTGTGTGTGGATGTGCATGCGTGTATGTGTGCGTGTGTGTGTGTGTGTGCGTGCGTGTGTGTGAATGAGTAAGCGTGAGTATATGAGTGAAATTGTGGCTGTATGTGTGTGTCAAGTCAAGTCAAATTTTTATTTCCAGATGGTACATTGAATAAGCAATGCATTTGCTTTTTTTCATCAAGCCATCTATCTAAAAACAAATTTCTTAATGATTATACTGAAATACTACATTATTGCAACCTTTACCAATAAATCAAACCAGTAAAAAGAAGAAAATTGATAAGATAATACATTGGCCATACGTGTGTGTGTGTGTGTGTGTGTGTGAATATAGTATGTGTGTGTGTGCGTGCATTTTGTGTGTATGTGTGTGTGTATGAAACTTAAAGTCAGTAAGTTGAATAACACCACCACCAAAGGTAACATTACTAACAACTATTTTAAATGTCCATGAAGCAGTCATATGGCTATGCACAATAATTCTCATGTCAATCACATTACCAATAAATTCCCAGTCACGATCTGGAGAAAGTTAAAATTTAAGCTCCACAACACGGTGCAAGGTTCAACATGGGTCATGCCTTGGGTACACTGCATGTATCTGCTTCTTTCTGAATTTATTTGCCATAGAAATTGAACTCAAGGCTTTTTCTACACACCTGTGAAAGCATACACCAGCATATATAACAAAAGTCCTTCTTGGCCATGTGGTGTACAAAAAGTTCAAAATGAAAACACTTACATAACCAGTTTCAGAGGGATGGCAATTATCATTATGATAAATAAGAATTATTTCTCCCTCTTCAAATGCTTAGAAGGCAACTACTGTTTTTTCTGTCATGTGAGTGAAAAAGAAATGCTCTGCCTAGGCGCCTGACAAGTCAGGCCCAGCCCATCTAACTTCAGAATGGGAGAGAACTGATTATCTTACAAGTCTTTCTTAGTTTCTTGAAAAAAATGCAGAAGAATGGGCATGGAGGCCACAGGAAGAAAAAAAAACACACAGCAGAAACAAAGTGATGGTTAGAAAAGAGGGAAATCCCAGCACAAAGATTTTCAGAATATGGGGATGCTATTTATACTATAAACAGCTCCTCCATCACCCCCCCCCCCCCCCCCCCCCATTCCAGTTGCTTTCCTTCCCAAATTAATTCCTTTCAACCAGAGTCCTTATTCAGTTATGGTGCATTTTAGAGGCCACTATCTGATTTCTTTTAGAATCACCGGCAATCAAAATTATTGACTATTAATTCCTTAGGCTACATTTCTAAAGCCTATATTATAATTATATAATATAATCACTTTCGCTCCATCGATTCCAACAATGAATGAGAATGCCTTCGATAAAACTGAACGGACTAACCAGAATAAAAATTCGCAACAACGCCTCTCGATGGGTCGCAAAATCTATAGGCCTATGTTTGCCCGGAATGAAGTCGCGACGCCAGATGGAAGAATTTGATCGTCACGTTCCGCGATCGTGAGATCGATCAAACTGACCAATGCTGTGCACGACTATGAAACTAACCTTACTTGCTTTTCCTCGTAAAATGCACATCTATTGCAAGCAACGGTAATCACACATTGCAAGAAATATCAATGAATGTAACCAATGTACCTGTAAACGAGGACTTCATGGCACATTATAAATAATATATTTTTTAATCTTTGGACAAGCGTCGAATAATGTTCTGAATCGGTTGTTTCCGCTTCCGGTTAATTTCTCTCTCTCTCTCTCTCTCTCTCTCTCTCACACACATACACACACACACACACACACATGAGTATGAATGGATTTCTCACAATATTTTATTTTAGGTTAATGATATAGATTATTTCAGGTTAAACTTATCCACATCTGAATTACAGTGTTTTGTTTTTAACAAAAAGTATTGGCTGGCTACATTATAAAATTTTGTTTTTGGTTACTGCCTCGAGCATCCTCCCATTTACAAACTAACGAATAAGCAAACCAACCAACAAAATCAAAACAAAGAAACGAACCCAACCAACAAAACAACAACAAACTGTTCTTGTTTTTTTAGATCAGATTTTCGCAACCAAAAAAACCCAAACTCTGTTTAGGCCTATTGCAACTTAGTGCATGGTCAATCTTCCCACTTCTTTAGTTTAGTCACTGATTTGCATAGGTAATAGAAACTCTAGTTTCTCAGAAAGCAAGACTGTCCAGATTTTAAGATAAATGAATAAACAAGCAAACCGATAGATATATGAACAGAAATGACCTGTCACACACAAACACACACACACACACACACGCACGCACGCATCCCCTCCCCTCCTGCCCCATCCCCCTCCCCCCCCCCCCCCCCCCCCCCACACACACACACACACATCCGGAGAAGTATAATATATTCAGACTGTTCCTCAGTGCTTGATACAGTTCACAGGGAAGAACGGTCAAAGGGACGCAAACACGTCATCATTATAAACTTTTCTCAGTTCTGCCCCTTACACTATTTTTGGATTTTGTGACCAGAGGGGAATAGAAAAATACTATTCGATATATTGATTTTGTGTCAAAGGGGTACACCCAACCATATCGTTCGGGGACAAAAGATGAAACGTATAAACAAAAACTGTGTCATTAAAGAAAAAAAAACACCAAAGTAATTTTTTTTTGTCGTTATAAATTCAAGCACACAACTATGCTCATTATTTTACTTTCTCAGTGCAGTGACATCATCAGACAGAGAGACAGACAGACCCCCCCCCCCCCCACCCCCCCCCCCCCCCACACACACACACAACACACTCACATGCACGCACACGCACGCACGCACACACATACACACACAAGGGCGCGCGCGTGCGTGCGAGTACCCTACGCACACACGCATGCTAGCACGTATGCTGGCATGCACGTACAAATGCACCAAGGGGAAGGAGGAGAAAGACGACGGGAAGAAAACAAAGAGAGAGGAGGAGGAGAGAGAGAGAGAGAGAGAGAGGAGAGAAGAGAGAGAGAGAGAGAGAGAGAGGGGGGGGGGGGGGGGGGGACGGTAGCTTGAATACGTGTAGTCCAATAAGTATGCTGTAATATTCCGTCATGGTCCCAAATTTGATTTTGCTCTCCTTCTCTCCCACCCCTACCCTCTGTTCCTCTTTTTTTTTTCTGTCCCAACCTCACCCCCTTCCACCTCTTGACACCCCATCCCCCACTCCGCCTCCATCTCCACCCCCCCCCCCCCCCCCTCACCCTCCTCCAACTGCCTACCAATAAAAATCAACTATGGGTGTCCTTGTCTTTTTCAGTACCTGTCTTAAGGCCAGGTAACACGCCTTGACACCCCCCCCCCCCCCCCCCCCCCCCCATCATTATATCAGCAATAAAAATAAATCGGCCTGACCAAATCAGAGAAGGAAGCACACACACATACACACACACACACACACACACCACAACACCACACTACACTACACTACAACTAAAGTGACAAGCCACATGAATATTCTCTTCTGTAGTTGTTGGTTCTTGAACTTTTAGACGTTAACTTTCATAGCAGGGAGTCCTAATAGATGCTGTCTTTGAAATCGCCAGTGTTCTCCTTCATCCAATTGTGCAACTAAGTCGTTTGCCTTTTGCATGAAGACGGACGTGATCGGCTAGTAACCCACTTAGACGGCAAGTACTGTTGTCTGGCACAGGAACGGGGATGCCGTTGAGCTGCCGTTAAGCGCCCGACAAGGCAGGCCCAGCGCGTCCTTCATCCGACATGGAGAGAAGTGTTATCTTTTTTAGTCTTTCTGGTGAGAAGGAGGGGAGGAGGTGGGGGGGGGGAGGGAATAAGGGAATGACAAAGAAGGCAAAACATAGACAGAAGAAGGTATCAGGAAGAAAGCAACAAGGCAGAAATGAGAGAGAGAGAGAGAGAAAAGAGAGAGGAGAGAGAGAGAGAGGGGAGAGAGAGAAGAGAAGAGGAAGAGGAGGAGAGTGAGGAGAGGAGAGGGAGAGAGAGAGAGGCGGTAATTCTTCGCCCCAGACTTTCCAGAAGGTGAGGAGGATGCTTTTATACTGACAGCAACCCCCCCCCCCCCCCCCCCCCCCCCCCCCCCTCCTTCCCCGACTCCGCTTCCACGGGGGAAGATCAGCGGTATAGAGGTGATGCACCTGCCTAAAAAATTTCAAAAAATTTCAATTTTTTATCGAGGATAATTGAATAAGCACTCATGTGCTTTTTTACATCCAGTCCCCGAGTGTATGCGGTTTTGTAAATTGTGTCATCTGTTCCCACCAGCACACAATGGCCTACTCTTTCGAAAAGCGGAACAGGATTTAACGTGTGCGCAAGATGTTCTGCATGCGTTCGCACACGGGGCCTCGGTTTATAGTCTCATTCGAAGGACTTTGACATTCAGTTCGATTTTTTTGTCAACCTGGGAAGAAAGGGCGAGGCTGGGAATCGAACCCAGAACCTCACGGTTTACTTGGCAGGAAAACGTCTTAACCATCCTGCCCCCTTCCTTCCTAAAAAGCGAGAAGTGTGGGTTCAATGCCCGTTTGTGCCATAAACTTTTCCCCCATCCACTTAGGACCTCCAGTGGTGTTCTGGGTACTAGTTTGTGTGTGTGTGTTTTTCTGACGAGACAATAAACCGAGGTCCTGTGGGCAGCATGCTTTCAGCGCACAT
>CM054137.1:14595597-14600597 GCA_028751875.1 Rapana venosa
AAAAGATATTAACTAATGCTCCGCCCTCTCTTCTGCTTCCCACCCCCTCTACCCTTTGCTTCTGAATTCCCTAGCTGGATCGAAGTTTGGATTTGATTGGTAGACTAACTGGAAAATTATAGAAGAAAGGAGGCTGCCATTTGCAATAATTCGAAAGGGGTGGGGTGAGGGCAGAGAGGAGAGGGGGTGGGGGGGCAGAGGAGGGTGGAGAGGGGGCGGAGAGGGGGAGGGGGCAGGAGAGAGAGGGGGAGGGAGGGGGGGCAGAGGGGGGGGGGAGGGGGAGGGAGGGGGAGGGAGAGAGGGGGGGGAGAGGGAGGGAGGGGGAGGGGGGGGGGGGGGGAGGGGGCAGAGAGAGGAGAGAGAGTTTTGGTTTTGTGGGGGGTTGAGGGGGTTGTTGTTGGGTTTGGGTTTTTTTTGTGTTGTTTTTTCTTTGGGGGGGGGGGAGGGTAAAGCTTGGCTCAGCATCGTGAAGTTATTAATATTTGCGATTTCGTCAGCTAATGTTGTTTATATATATATAACTCAATTATTCCCCAAATGCTACCTGTAAAGTTTTATAGTGTAGTGAATTTTTTCTTTCTTTCGTATCTTGGACAAAAATAATTTTTATGATGGGAATGAAGTTGTAACTGGTTATCTGTACTTGTTTTTCACACACATATATATATATATATATATATATATATATATATATATATATATATATATATATATATATATATATATATATATATGTGTGTGTGTGTGTGTGTGTGTGTGTGTGTGTGTGTGGTTATTTATTCTTTTATATCGAGGATAATGGAATAAGCACTCATGTGCTTTTTTACATCTAGTCCCCGTGTGTATGCGGTTTTGTAAATTTTGTCATCTGTATCCACCGGCACACAATGGCCTACTCTTCCGAAAAGCGGAACAGGATTTAACGTATGCGCATGATGTTCTGCATGCGTTCGAACACGGGCCTCGGTTTATATCATCCGAAGGACTTTGTGTGTGTGTGTGTGTGTGTGTGTGTGTGTGTGTGTGTGTGTGTGTGTGTGTGTGTGTGTGTGTTATTGTATTACCTCTCTCGTGATATTATTTTTCTATTTTTTTGAGAAAATGTCATATATTTCCTGTTCTACAGTTGAACATGACCTGTCCTGTACTTACTTATGTCTCTTGGTTCCTTGGGGAACATAGGGCTGCAACAACACCCCTCCAACGAACTCGGTTTTGGGAGATCCTCTTCAGCTCGGCCCATGTCATTCCGGCTGCCTTTGTTTCTTGGTCAGACCTGTCCTGTAACAGAGCGGTATGTTGGGGTTGGTGTTTGACGGGCACTATCGCCAAGTGGTTAATGCCCTTTGATATAGTTCAGTCCTGTGTGTCTATAAAGTCGTGGGTTCGAATCTCTGAAACGGCGTCTGGTGAGTTAAGGGTGGATATTTTTACGATCTCCCATGTCAACTTCAAGTGCAGATCTGCCAGTGCTTAATGTACTGTACACTTGTAGAAGACCAAATTAATATACACGTTAAATATCCCGCGATTCATATCAGTGTACGACAGGTTAAAGAAATATGAACATACCCAGCATGCATCGTGTAAAAAACAAAAGAGCTACTCTGAAGTGGGAATGTGTCAGGTGAGGCTAGCGGACAGACCTCCTGCAGAGTTACAAGCACAGGAGAAGAACAGGTGCTAGGCCTACGCATCCCACTCAATAAGGAAAGGCGGAGAAGAGAGAAAGAATTTGGTATTTTTGTGTGGTTGATTAGTTTGTTGGTTGGTGGGTTGTTTTGATTCTTTATCCCGCAAAACTCCCAATGACAATAATAATAGTAATCATCATCATCATCATCATCATCATCATCAGTCCCGTGACCTTGGCGGTCGTGGAGGAGACACGAAAGACGATGCCGTGGTAAGCCTCCTCCATCCATCTCGGTCCTCGGCTCTGCGCAGTAGTGCCGAGTCATTCATCCTGGTCCATTCTCTGATATTGTCCATCCATGACTTGTTCTGTCTTCCCCTCTTTCTGCCACCTTCGAGTGTTCCCTGTAGTTTTGCAGAGTGTTGTGGCGGGTGACGTGGCCGAACCATGTCAGCTTTTTCTTCTTGACGATGGTGGGAAGGGGTTCATGTGGACCTGCCAGCCGTGTTATTTGACTCTTGACAAATTCATTGGTCTTTCGTTCTCTCCAGGATATGCCCAGCAGTTTTCTATGGCATTTTGTTTCAAATGACTGGATTCGCTTTGCTGTTTCAGCAGTCAATGTCCAGGTTTCACTTCCGTACAGCAGAATAGTCTGAATTATATATAATATAATAATAATAATAATAATAATAATAATTTATCCCGACCAAATATTCTCTCTCTCTCTCTCTCTCTCTCTCTCTCTCTCTCTCTCTCTCTCTCTCTCTCTCTCATCCAGACGCAGAGGTTTCGTCCACAGGTTTCGCTGGCTTGTAACAGAAATGCTTACATAAAAAAATCATACACAAGGGGCAGGCTCTTTTGATCTTGCAGGCTAGGCGCCGCCGATACTAATCACTTCCCGGCCGCTTACTCCTAAAGGCATTGAACACATCTTTTATGTCCCAGACACCTGACAAAGCGAAACGATACGTCAACAATCAGAGAGCACAGGTGTTGAAAATAAGGTCGAAAATCATGTTACAGGTTATGCCTGCGATAAAGGCCTAAACCCAAACCAAGCGAAACAAAAGCAGCACACGCTGAAATATCAACACACATACGCGCGTGCTAATAATATCGCTAATAGTGAACAGATGTGAAATTGAACTTGAGACGCGCGCGCGCACACACACACACACGTACGCGCGTGTGCGCGTTTCTTTCTTTGCATTATTCATCAAATAATTATGTCCACCCCCAACCCCCTCCTTTTCATTTATTTTCTTTCTTTTCTATTCCCAATAAAAATAACTAAAATAAGCTCCACACACACCACCACCACCACCGCCACCACACAGAGACAGAAAAGAAAACAATCCCCTCCCCATCCCCCTCCTCCCCCAATCACAAAGACGGGGGAATAATAATTATTGTTTCCATGAGTGGTTTCCCCTTATGGCCAGATGGCGGCCAGGTCTGGTTTCATGGTATTCAGTTGGTGGCCTGCCTGGCTCTGTTGTTTCTTCCTTTCCTTTCCCTATTAATCGTTTTAAAAACATTTATTTTCCCTTTCTTTTTCTCCCCTCTTTGTATTAGTAGTAGTAGTAGTAATAGTAATAGTAGTAGTAGTAGTATTGTTGTTATTTTTATTATTATTTGTATTATTATTATTATTATTTTTTTAATTATTATTTAGTTTTTACAAACGAAGTTAGAATAAGCTAATGGAAACGAAGCTGCATTGTATTGTGTTAAATTCAGTTGTGTTGCCTTGTATTGTATTGTATTGTATTGTATTGTTGTATTGTATTGTCTTGTATACACTTTTCAGTCACGGAAGATTTTTTCTCTGCCTGAAGTTCAGGCTGCACTTCTTCGGGAAAGAGTGTCGCCATAAGACCAGGGCGAGCGCCGTCCACTATTTAAAAACAAAAAATCTCTCCCGCGCGCGCGCGCGCGTGTGTGTGTTGTGTTGCGTTTTTGTGTGTGTGTGCGTGTGTGTGTGTGTTGTGTGTGTGTGTGTGTGCGTGTGTGTGTGTGTGTGTGTGTGTTGTGTGTGTGATGTGTTGTGCGTGTGTGTGTTCTGTGTGTGTTTTTAAAAAAAATGTATGTGTGTGTATGTGTGTGTATGTGTGTGTATGTGTGTATGTGTGTATATGCGTGTGTGTGTATGTGTGCGTGTGTGCGTGTGTGTATGTCTGTGTGCATGTGTTTATTTTTATTTTATTTTTTTTATTTGTTTATATCGAGGATAATGGAATAAGCACTTATGTGCTTTTTTACATCCAGTCCCCGTGTGTATGCGGTTTGTAAATTCTGTCATCTGTTCCCACCGGCACACAATGGCCTACTCTTACGAAAAGCGGAACAGGATTTACCGTGTGCGCAAGATGTTCTGCGTGCGTTCGCACACGGGGCCTGGGTTTATAGTCTCATCAGAAGGACTTTTGGGGAGAGTGGAGTCTGCACTGATGTTAACTCCAGGGAAAAATATCCCCTTGAACGGGAATCGAACCCGGGTCGTCAGATTGCGAGCGCAATGTTCTGACCACTAGGCTGTCCCGTCTCTTAGAGGTGTGTGTGTGTGTGTGTGTGTGTGTGTGTGCGTTGTGGTGTGTATGTGCGTGTGTGTGCGTGTGTGTGTGTTGTGTTGTGTGCATGCGCGCGTGGTGTGCGTGTGTGTGTGTGTATGTTGTGTGTGTGTGTGTGTTGTGTGTGTGTGTGTGTGTGTGTGTTTGTTTTTGTTCTTGGGCTACTGCTCCAAGGTTCACCAATGGTGAGATTTTTGCCTAGGCGACCTTTTTGTTGAATTTTTATTCACCATTTAGGTAGCCGTGTCCCAACTTCGGGCATGGTGTCTAAACACGACACTTGTGTGTATGCGTTATTTTAGTTTGTTTGTTTTTCTTTAAAAAAAATGTTTTATTCATTCCTACCGGCAGGGAATGGCCTACTCTTTTGAAAGGTGGAACAGGTTTTTAACGTGTGCACAATATGTTATGCGTGGATTTATACACAGGGCCTCAGTTTATAGTCTTCTTCTTCTTCTTCTTCTTCGAACGCTCAGTTTATAGTCTGATTTGAAGGACTTTGACATTCAGTTCGATTTTCTTGTCAAACTGGGAAGAAAGGACAAGGCTGGGAATCGAACCCAGAACCTCACGGTTTATTTGTTTAGGCAGGTAGGTGAACGGCTTAACCGTTTTTCCACCCTCCTTTTCTTTTTTTTTTTTTCTTTTTTTTGGGGGGGGGGGGGGGGGGGGGGGGGGCAGAGGCTGTATAGCAGGTGTAACATTTGAAGTGTGGGCCTATTCTTCCCAAGGGAGGCACGCCCTCACTGCTTAAACACCCCCTCCAGAAATATACAGACCGCTCAGGA
>CM054137.1:14605597-14650597 GCA_028751875.1 Rapana venosa
TGTGTTATACCTCCATCACCTCCAGCAGATCCTCCATGTGTACAGGTGCACGTGTGACCTTTACAAGGCAATGGAGAGGGAGTGGGAGGGTGGTGATGATGACGTCAGTTGTTTTAAAGTGCAGGGCAGTGTTTGTCAGGGCGTCGGATGGCAGCTTCCTATTCGTAGTAGAAACAGCCTTGAACCAATTGTATCTTCTCCCTCTCTTTTTTCTTCTTCTTCCTTTCTTTCTTTCTAGCGTCTTTTCTTTGCTTTTCATTGCCCCATCTTTCTCTGTCTGTCTGTCTGTCTCTTTCTCTCTCATGTTTTATTTTATTTTATTTAATTCTTTTATATCGAGGATAATGGAATAAGCACTGATGTACTTTTTACATCCAGTCCCCGTGTGAATGCAGTTTTGTCAATTTGTCATCTGTTCCCACCGGCACACAATGGCCTACTCTTACGAAAAGCGGAACAGGATTTACCGTGTGCGCAAGATGTTCTGCGTGCGTTCGCACACGGGGCCTGGGTTTATAGTCTCATCCGGAGGACTTTTGGGGAGAGTGGAGTCTGCACTGATGTTAACTCCAGGGGAAATTATCCCCTTGAACGGGAATCGAACCCGGGTCGTCAGATTGCGAGCGCAATGTTCTAACCACTAGGCTATCCCGTCCATGTATGTATGTGTGTATGTGTGCACGTGCGCATGTTTATTTGTGTGTGTGTGTGTGTGTGTGTGTGTGAGTGTGTGTGTGTATGCCCTCACGCCCATGTGAGAAGGCTTTAGAGCCCCAAAGAAAGATTTATTAATTCTTTTAAAAATTGATCTTTAATATCAAGGATAATAGAATAAACACTCATGTGCTTTTTTTACGTCCAATCCCTGTGTGTATGCGGTTTTGTAAATTCTGTCATCTGTTCCCACCGGCACACAATGGCCTACTCTTACGAAAAGCGGAACAGGATTTACCGTGTGTGCAAGACATTCTGCGTGCGTTCGCACAGGGGGTCTCGGTTTATAGTCTCAACCGAAGGACTTTTGGGGAGAGTGGAGTCTGCACTGATGAGGGAGAGAGAGATAGAGAGAGATAGAGAGAGAGGGAGAGACTATAAAATGTTAGTTCCTTGTTATGTTCGTTTTGTTGTGTTCTTTTTTCTCTGGTTTAGGTTGATTTGATTAGTTTGTACTGAAAACGCCAGCTTTTCGCATTCAATATCATCCAGGAATACGAAAAATAAAGACAGTAAAATGAAAGAAAGAAAAAGAAAGAAGGACTTTTCTTTGAAGTGACAGACACCATAATTATTCAAAAATGTCAAACAGGCAAAGTACGTCTCTGAATGAACAATCTGTGTCTCCTCAAGATATTATATCACCTTTGCTTCGTCGTTATTATAATTAAAGGCTTGTAGTGTGTGTGTGTGTGTGTGTGTGTGTGTGAGAGAGAGAGAGAGAGAGAGAGAGAGAGAGAGAGAGAGAGAGAGAGAGACAATGACAAATTCTTTTTTTCGAGGATAATGAATAAGCACCCATGTGCTTTTTTTACATCTAGTCCCCGTGAGAGAGAGAGGAGAGAGAGAGAGAGAGAGAGAGAGAGAGAGAGAGAGAGAGAGAGAGAGAGAGAGAGAGAGAAGCAACTTGACCATTAAAAAAAAATATCGGTAGTATATCCCCCACATAAGGATCCTGAGGGGCCTGTCAGTATAATAGCATCCCCCACCTTCTGGATAGTCTGAGCTAGGAATTCCCTCTTTTCTATCCCTCTCTTTGTTTCTGCCTTGTTGCTTTTTTTCTTCCTGTCACCTCCTTCTTGTCTATTTTCTGCCTTCTTGGTTCATTCTCCCGCCTTTAAAAAACACAAACAAACCCAGACAGACTTAAAAGATACCAATTCTCTCCCACGCCAAGGTTGGATCCGCTGGGCCTGACTTGTCAGGCGCTAAACGGCAGCGCAACGCATTTTCGCTCATATGACAGACAACAATAGTTGCTGTCTGAGCATTCATACACACACACACACACATTTATACACACACACACACACACACACACACACACACACACACACACACACACACACACACACACACACACACACACACACTTTTGGCAATGTACAGACACCCTGGAGCTGGCAGATAGAAAGCAAGCTTGCGTTCTATGCAGCATGAAATATTGAACCAATAATTATCGAGTCAAGTGACGATTGTCTCCCCTTGTAAAAAAAAAAAAAAGGGGGGGGGGGGGGGGGTCGACTTTAGTTGATCCTCCAGTAAAAAAAAAAAATTAAAGGAGAGAGAGAGAGCAACAAGAACCAACCCTCAACCTCCCACTAACCCCCCCCCCCCCCCCCCCCCCCCCCCCCCCCCCCCCCCCCCCCTCCTCTAACCCCCCCCCCTCCCCAATAAAAACAACAACACAAACAACAAAAGCAAAACCTCGTCACACTTACCCTCGCTACACGATGTCCTCAGCTTTTTTCTTTTTCTGTTCTGTAGGAGGTATTGTCCTCTCTGTCAAGCTTGGGGGCCCTTTGCAATGTCATTATATGTCGATAACCCCCCTTGTCTGTCTCTTTTTTTCTCCTAACAAAAAATTAATGCCGAGAGCAGACAAGCCGTGGATTCATCAGAGGCCGGGTTCAAACCAGCAGTCAACCATACTGGGATCAATAGCACTTGCATTCCCAGACGGTGTGTAAGAGGCAGTGATAGAAGTATCTAGCTAGCTTGCTATCTAGCTGTAATGCTGTACGGGGGAAAAAAAAGCTGTATGTGTGAGGAGGGCACTGACCGTTATTATTTTCTCAACGCACTTGCATAGCATTTTCATAACACGTGGTACACTTGTTTTGTTTTTGTTTTTGAGGGGGTGGGGGATGGGGGTGGGGGATATGTGCGTGACCCAGTGCGCCTGTGCGGGTACACACACAATTTCCTCGGGGACACACACACACACACACACACACACAAAACACACACACAACACACACACACACACACACACACACACACACACACACACACACACACACAAACCACACACACACACACACACACACACACCACAAAACCAAACACACACACACACACACAAAACCACACACACACACACAAAACCACACACACACACACAAAACCACACACACAACACACACACACACACACACACAAAACCACACACACAAAACCACACACACAAAACCACACACACACACACAAAACCACACACACACACACACACTCTCTCTCTCTCTCTCTTTCTTGATTTTATTATCATATATATCCTTAAGGGCGGGGACTGGATGTAAAAAAGCACATGGGTGCTTATTCATTATCCTCAAAATAAAAGAATTTGTCATTGTCATTGTCATTGTTTCTCTCTCTCTCTTACATAGACATGCACGCGTGCGTGCGTGCGTGCGTGCGTGCGTGCGTGCACGCACACACACACACACTCTCTCTATTTCTTGTTCACACACACACACTTTTCTTTTTCTACCCTTCCCTGACCATCTTCTCTCTCTCTCTCTCTCTCTCTCTCTCTCTCTCTCTCTCTCTCTCTCTCTCTCTCTCTCTCTCTCACACACACACACACACACACACACACACACACACACCACACACACACACACCCACACTCACACAGCACAGGACACACACCACAAATCTTTACATTATAATAACGACGAAGTAACGGTTTCGTAAACATCTTGTGAGAACACAGAACGCTCATTCAGAGATGTGGAGATGTAAGTCGCCCACTGGTTTGACATTTAAAAAAATATATACATATGTCTGCCACTTTAAAGAAAGGTGGTTTCGATTTCTTCACGATTACCTCCGCCCCCCCCTCACCGCCACCCCCCCCCCCCCCCCCCCCACCCCCGTCGCCCCAGTATTTTGAGGGTGACAAGATAAAGGACAAGAGGGCTTCCTTCCTTAGAAAAATTTGCCTTAAACAGATATACAGGGAAAGTTACATGTAAGTTAGATGCTATGTCTCCGTTTGTCTGTCTATCTGTCTATTTGCCTGCCTGTCTGTCTATGAATCTGTCTGTCTGTGTGTCTGCGTGTGTGTGTGTCTGCCAGTCTGTCTGTATCTCTCTCTCTCTGAGCATAAAAAAAAATGGTGATATAAATGAATACACATACTTACATGGATACTAACAGAGTGATTGAACATTTTTTTGAATGAATAAAAATGTTCATTCAAAAAATGTTCATTCATTCTGTTGGTATCCATGTAAGTGTGTGTATTCATTCATATCATAAATTTTTTTGCTTTGTTTTTTTTTTTTTCTTTTCAGCGTTTTTCTGTCATTTTGAGGGATGGATGAGGAAAAAAAAGTCTTACTTTATTACCCTGTGAAATAGAATTGCGTTTGCGTCTGTCTGTCTGTCTCTCTCTCGGTCTTCGTTCTTTTCTCTTACTGCAACAACATTTTGATGTCAGTTCTCTTCTCTTGTTTTTACCCGTTCCTCGGCCAAGAGCTCCGAGGTTCGCGGAAAAGGGAAGCAACTTCAGATTTTTTTTTTTTAAATGGCCATGCAAAGGAGTAACAGGAGACAAACATCCAAGGACTTAGGGCAACTCTCCCCCCCCCCCCCTCTCTCTCTCTCTCTGCTCGTTTCTTTCCAGCTTCTCTTCTTACTCAACAGCTCACAGGGCATTGTGTGAGGTAACGTTTTTGAGTCACACATGGCCATGAAAGGAAATGTTGCAGCCAGACAAAGCGCTTTCGTTTTCCCGATCTGCATCAACACCTCAGCTTCTGTTTCACTAGACCCCTGTGCTAGAATGAACCTTGTAGCCCAGTGGTTAACACCCTTTGACTTTCTCTTTCTCTCTCTCTCTCAACAAGATATTGACGACCTCAGGCTACTATGTCCATTATATAAGCAAGCAGAGGAGGATGAAGTACATTTTGTGTTGTGCTGTCCAGTATTAGAGGATGTTAGGCAGAATTACATCCCTGTTAAATATAGTAGACAGCCTAATTTATTTAGACTCTGTTTACTCCTGGCATCAAGTCATCTGAGGTTGTGCGCAGCCTCACTTTATATTTGTGTAAAGCCTTCAGAATAAGAGAAATATTGTTATCCTAAGTCATATTTTTGTAGCTGACTTTTTGTTATACTGTAACATTTTGTCGTTACTATTGCTGTTACCCCCACCAAAACACTAAGCAGTTCGGCAACCCCCTTCATGCATGGGCCAATGGCCTTTTTATGAATAAATCATTCGAGTTCGAGTTCTCTCTCTCTCTCTCTCTCTCTCTCTCTCTCTCTCACACACACACACACACACAATGGAATGTCCTTTTTTTCCCTCTAAACTTCAAACGAATAAAGATTATTACCTGCATCCAGGATCTGTGTTCATATTTTGTTGTGGTTTTTTTTCCTGACAAAAAGACGTGGAAAATGAGCAAGTGAATAATCAAGAGCAAAGTTGTATGGAATTGATGAAAAGGTTGACTACATTATTTTCTCTGTCACACACAGTTTTGTAAATGTTTTCCTGTTGATGCAAACTATATACGTTTCAGTTCATTTTGTTTACTGAAATCCGCCATTAAAAGAAGGGTCCAGGTCTGCAGAGCCTGTAAACACCTGTGGTATATGATATAGTCACTGCACGGGCTGTGTGTTTGAAGTTTGCCACGGTACAGTGTACAGAGGGACATTGTACAAAGGGACATTGTACAGAGGGGTCCCTCCCCCTGATCCCTCTATTGATCAGGTCAGCTTGACTCCTGCTACCTGTGTTCCACACCAACCCTTGACACCAACCCTTGAAGTTGACACTAGGGATTAACCAGGGTGTCTGTCCCACAGACTTCACTCATCTTCCCATGGAGTAAGCATCTGAACATGACGTCAGCTGGTGGTACTCTGACAGAGGCTTCCCTTAGTACCAACAAGAAGGGTGGGGAAGGGGGGGGGGGGAGTAGGTTAGTGGGTATTATTATAATGAAGAACCTAGTCCTCTCGGGGGCACTGTAATTATTGTGTTGACATGACTATGACCTACCAAAGAGCAGACAGACGACACACGCAATTATTAGCCTCCCCCCCCCCCCTCCCACCCCCCAGGCGCCCGAATCAGAGCTGGCTGCTGTCCCCTTCTTTTTCACACTTCATTGAAAAGCGAGGCCCCGCTTCGTTACGCATGACGTCAGCCACAGTGGCTCTCCAGAGGTCGTTAATGAAAGCTGACAGCTTGGGAAATGATCTGTCAATATTTATTTTGTCCTTTTCTGGCCCCTTAAGGCGAAATAAGAGGTTTATGTGCAAGGGGATTAGAAATCTTGAGATGTCGACATATTGAAGAAGTCATGTACAATGACTAATCTGTCATTGTGGACAGTGAATAATGCAGTCAACTACCAAACCAAGTGAGCTGACACTATTAAACAGCATTCCAAAATTCTTCTAGGCAGAAGTCAAACCCCCCCCCCCCTCCTCCCTTGAAATCCTCTTTACCTGTGAGAATTAAAGTAACAGTAGACTCAAGACTCAAGAATATAAATTATTTTGTTATCTCAAATTCAGAAATTATGAATAATAAATATCTTAAAGTTCTACATCGTGTCTTAAACAATTAGGATAAGAGAATAGCCTGTATCTTAAATGTTGATAGGGGCTGATGTCACACACACAGACACACACACAGACACACACACAAGACACACACACACACACACACACACACACACACACACACACACACAAAACACACACACACACGTGCATGCATGCATACATGCAATAGGCTTATAATTTCAGTTTATTTCAGTTTTCTCAAAGCAGTATTACATTGTACAAAATAGTAATAGTAACACACACACAATAATAACAGCAAAATTCAACATGATTATTCGTTTCCCTTTTTGCAACAACGCATTGAAGTCAACTCTATTCATTTGAAATAATATGATTATGTTAATAAGTTTACAGGATAATGCAGCATTAACGACAATAATGAGGAAAGCAGTCATCTGTTCTATTCTTTTATATCGAAGATAATAGAATGAACACTCATGTGCTTTTTTTTACATCTAGTCCCCGCGTGTATGCGGTTTTCTACATTTTGTCATCTGTTCCCACCCTCACACAATGACCTACTCTTCCGAAAAGCGGAACAGGATTTAACGTGTGCTCAAGATGTTCTGCGTGCGTTCGCACACGGCACCTCGGTTTATTGTCTCATCCAAGGACTTTTGGGGAGAGTGGAGTCTGCACTGAGGTTAACTCCAGGGGAAAATATCCCCTTGAACGGGATTCGAACCCGGGTCGTCAGATTACGAGCACAATGTTTTAACCACTAGCTATCTCGTCCCCCAATGTAGCCTCACCTAGAATCTTGTGGTCACTTTCACATACTACCACTGTTATACTTGGAATGCTTCGGGTCAGTTTGATTGAGAGAGTCATTGGAACCAAAACTAAGCAGGAGCTAAGGAAGAAAAAAGGTTTTCTCACTAAAAGGTAAAAAGTAAAGGTGTCCCGTAACCTATGAGGTCGTAGGGGAGCGAGGCGTCAGAGACCTCAGCTTCTCCAGGGGCCAGCGGCGCCCATCTCCTCTCCCTCGCTGCTTTACCTTCCCTGACCCTAAGGAGGGCAGATACCCATTTACAGCTGGATGAACTGGGGGACTTCGAATTTTGATCTTCTGTATGCCTATAATATTATACACAAAGGGAATTCGGGCATTGGCAGGACTGCACTTGAAATCCCCATCCGCGATTCACCAGATACTGCTGCCGAGATCCGAAACCCATGACTTAATGGACCCACAGGGTGAAAGTCGAACACTTTCAATCCGCTCGGCGATAGCACCTGTCAATCTGTCATTACAATCTGTCATTACAATCTGTTATTACAATCTGTTATTACAATCTGTTATTACTATATTTCATTACAATCTGTAATTACTATATTTCATTACAATCTGTCATTACTATTTTTCATTACAATCTGTCATTACTATTTTTCATTACAATCTGTCATGACTATATTTCATTACAATCTGTCATGACTATATTTCATTACAATCTGTCATTACTATATTTCATTACAATCTGTCATGACTATATTTCATTACAATCTGTCATTACTATATTTCATTACAATCTGTCATGACTATATTTCATTACAATCTGTCATGACTATATTTCATTACAATCTGTCATTACTATATTTCATTACAATCTGTCATGACTATATTTCATTACAATCTGTCATGACTATTCTTCATTACTATCTGTCATTACTGTTATTACAATCTGTCATTACTATCTGACATTACAATCTGTCATTACTATCTGACATTACAATCTGTCATTACTATCTGACATTACAATCTGTCATTACTATCTGACATTACAATCTGTCATTACTATCTGACATTACAATCTGTCATTACTATCTGACATTACAATCTGTCATTGCTATCTATCATTACAATCTGTCATTACTATCTATCATTACAATCTGTCATTGCTATCTATCATTACAATCTGTCATTGCTATCTATCATTACAATCTGTCATTACTATCTATCATTACAATCTGTCATTACTATCTGACATTACAATCTGTCATTACAATCTGTATTGCTATCTATCATTACAATCTGTCATTACTATCTGACATTACAATCTGTCATTACTATCTGACATTACAATCTGTCATTGCTATCTATCATTACAATCTGTCATTGCTATCTATCATTACAATCTGTCATTGCTATCTATCATTACAATCTGTCATTGCTATCTATCATTACAATCTGTCATTGCTATCTATCATTACAATCTGTCATTACTATCTATCATTACAATCTGTCATTACTATCTGACATTACAATCTGTCATTACTATCTATCATTACAATCTGTCATTACTATCTATCATTACAATCTGTCATTACTATCTGACATTACAATCTGTCATTACTATCTATCATTACAATCTATCATTACAATCTGTCATTACAATCTGTCATTACTATCTATCATTACAATCTGTCATTACAATCTGTCTTTACTATCTGTCATTACAATCTGTCATTACAATCTGTCTTTACTATCTATCATTACAATCTGTCATTACAATCTGTCTTTACTATCTGTCATTACAATCTGTCATTACAATCTGTCATTACTATCTATCATTACAATCTGTCATTGCTATCTATCATTACAATCTGTCATTACTATCTGTCATTACAATCTGTCATTACAATCTGTCATTGCAATCTGTCATTACAATCTGTCATTGCTATCTATCATTACAATCTGTCATTACAATCTGTCATTGCTATCTATCATTACAATCTGTCATTACAATCTGTCATTGCTATCTATCATTACAATCTGTCATTGCTATCTATCATTACAATCTGTCATTACAATCTGTCATTGCTATCTATCATTACAATCTGTCATTACAATCTGTCATTGCTATCTATCATTACAATCTGTCATTGCTATCTATCATTACAATCTGTCCTTACAATCTGTCATTACTATCTGACATTGCAAAATGTGGGGATGGGGTGGGGGTTGTCAGTATAAATACCATCCCCACCTGGAAATTTTGATCTAGGAATGTCCTTTTTTATCCTTTCTGTTTCTGCCTTGTTCCTTTAATTCCTGTCATCTCCTTTTTATCTTTTTTCTGCCTTCTTGGTCCATTCTCCTCCCTTTTCTCCAGAAAGACTTAGAAGACAGCAGTCGGATGCGCTGGGCCTGATTTATCAGGCGCTTAACGGCAGCGCAACGCATTTTCACTCAAATGACAGATAATAGTTGCTGTCTGGGCGTTCTACAAGAAGAAGATAAGCAGGATAATCACAACGAACTCAGTAGGCGGTTTTCCTTTTGTTATGTTACGTGCCTATTGTTTGTTGATATCTTTCTATGTAAAGTTGACATATTTTAATTTGATAAAAGTAAAAGTAAATTTTTAAGTTATGTTATTTCACACACAATAAATAAATGGGTAAATGTCAAAGAAACAATCATGAAAAATCAGCTACCTGCAAAAGAAAGCAAAAAGAAAGAAAGAAAAAGAAAAGAAAAGAAAAAAAAGTAAAGCCTGTAAAGCTAGTGATACACAATCAGTTTTGATCTTACACTTCAGTCCAACAGTTCAGACCAGTTCGCTCAGACCTGTCAGTATGAACAGGATGAACTTCCTCACAAAATGGCTGTAGAAAGGTAAAGACTGCTGCAAGTCCCAAAGTTTCATTCACATATGAGCTGTCCGTTTGAAATAGAACACGATAGATTTCGAACGGTTGGGTTGAGCCTGACATCTGAAGCCACTTGACGCGTTGTTCATGGTGACAGATGATCGGTTTGGGATCAGTTTTTCCCTGACCATACAGTCTGGGAGATTTGTCACTATCTTTCTTTCTCCATGATGCTACCATAGTAAGTATTGGGCAGCATCTAATCCTAAATGGACTTTAGCAACAGTAGAAAGCTAGGATTTCACTCACTTTACCCCTAAACTACACACACGTGCACTCACACATTCGTGCCTCCTTTTCTTTCATGAAAACAGGTTTGTTTCTATGGAGAAACCTCCCTCCAAAGTCAGCCGTATTAGCTGTCAAAATATTTCAAAAAGTCTGAGGACAGGGCTGAAGAAGAATTGTCATCCTGCCCTGCCTCCAGCAAGGGGAGCTCAAAGTCCTCCAGCAGCCCCAAGCCCAGGCTGTGGTCCATGTCGGCATCATCCTCAGTGGGGGACAGGACGGATGTCCCACCCTCCCCCATCACTCTCTGGTCATGTGAGGAGGGAGGTGATGGGGAAACAAAGGGAAGGAGCAGTGACCTCGAGGTCTCAGACACAAAGGGGTCAAAAGATGGCGATGTGGAAGACGGGAGAGGAGAGACAGGCATCGTCAGATCATAGACAGGACTATGGTGAGACTCAGCAGTTTGGGATGGAATTATCAGACAGCTTTCAGCAGTTTGGGATGGAATCATTACGGAGCTTTCAGCACTTTGGGATAGAATCATCGCAGAGCCTTCTGCACTTTGGGATGGAATCATAAGAGATCCGCCAGCACTTTGGGCTGGAATCATAAGAGATCCGCCAGCATTTTGGGGTGGAATTATCAGAGAGCTTTCAGCACTTTGGGATGGAATGATTACGGAGCTTTCAGCACTTTGAGATGGAATCATTACGGAGCTTTCAGCACTTTGGGATGGAATCATCAGAGAGCTTCCATATCTTCGGTGAGATGGCGTCATTAAAGAGCCATCAATATTGGTCCCAAGACGTGAAGTAGAGAAACCAGTACGTGGTGTTTCTCTAACCACAGACGTTGACGGAATACAAGAAGCAGACGAGGCAACGTGATTGACCCCTGTGGCGGGAACTGGACTAGACACCAACTGAACTGTGCCACCCTCCTGAAGGGTAGCAGGAATGGAGTTAGCAGGAATGTCCAGCTCACTGAGTAGAAACCTTGGAATGTTCTGTCCGGCCAAAGCTGCTGAATCCAGGGAGACGAAGGGTGGAGCAGTTGGCTGATGTGACTCGGTGATGTCTGCGAGGCCTGTTGGATGTTGTGAGGCTGCTATTGAAGAAGGTGACCATAACTCGCATCTTTGCTGCTGCAGCTGTTGTTGTGTTGCTGGTGCTGGTGTTGTAGATCTGAAGCTTTGCATCGTGCTGATGACTTTTTGTTTGTTGACTGATCATAGCTCTTGACGTGTTGCTGGGTGATGTGAAACTGAGGCAAGTTTATCTTGTGCTTTGGGATGTGTTGCCATGAGAAAGGAGGCAACATTTGCTTGTTTGAAGAGTGTTATAGCTTTGTTGTTGCTGCTGGCTGCATGTCCTGCATACGAAGATATCTCCGTTGTGTGTTTCTGCAAAGGGCAACTTTCTGTTGCTGGTGCATGTCATACGCTCCATAGCAGAAAGGTTTGCAGTGGCAGCGCTGCTTGTTGAGGAATCTGCTGCGTGCAAGTTTGATGCTGGTGCTGCTGACTTGTGATGTGTTGCCTGAGTCCCAGACTGATCAGTCAGCTTGGTGTGGTCGATGTTACAATAAGGTCTCTTGCTGTGGTTGTTGTGGCTGGCAATGTCCATGCACTGACGAGATATCTCCTTGGGGTTCGTGGTGGTTACGTACCGACATAAAGGCATCTTCTCCTTGTGGCTGATGTGCAGATTCTGGCAGAAAGGTTTGCTGTTGGCAGCGCTGCTGTAGTGAGGAGAACTCTTCGCCTGCCGCTGGCTGAAGCTTCTGATGCTGACCCCCGTGCTGCTGACCTTCCAGAGGCTGACCGTGATCACCAGACCCTGACTGCAGGTCAGGCCTCTGAGCTCCCTGCCCTGGATCAGCATGTTGGCCTGGTGCCCAGGTCCTTGCTGAGGTCAGCGTGGGGAAAGGACAGCTGGCAACCCTGTGGCACTGAAGGGTTGTCCTGAGGCCATCGACTAGCTTTTGAAGGGCTTTAATGTCTCTTAGCATGGATCTCCTTTCCTCCAGACCCTTTTTGTATTGCTGCAATGGAGAAAGATGTGATTTAGATCATTGTTTACGTAGCTTTTAGAATGACTCTGAGCGAGCTATCTGTCTGTCTGTCTCTGTCTCTCTCTGTATGACTGAAGCAGATTGTGCAGAGCCTGTGAAACATGGTTGATGTAAACGATGTTAGTTAAACTTCCAACAGACAGGTTTTACACGCAGAAACTTAAAAACTGTTAAAAACTGACAGTAATCATAATTTGCAATAGCATTATTTCTTTCAGTTGCTAAACCATTATATGGAATCCATACCATGATTATTTGGGCTGTAGTGAATTAATTTTCTTCTTAAGATATGAGCTGTGTGCCCAGTCCCCTTCCCCTGTCCCCATGTGAATGGGTTTAAAAGCTTATCACAAAAACTACTCTCTCTCTCTCTCTCTCTCTCTCTCTGACATGCACACGCCCCTATGTCAATTCATCTTCTTCCCACGACAGATGCGTCCAAAAAATGTATTCACTATGCCTTTATCTATCCACAGACGCATACAAGAAGACAAAAATTGTAAGGGGTACTTTGATCATCATTAACACACAGTCCATCTGTCGAAAAGTAATTTAATCTCTCTCTCTCTCTCTCTCTCTCTCTCTCTCTCTCTCTCTCTCTCTCTCTCTCTCTCTCACACACACACACACACACACACACACACACACACACACACACACACACACACACACACACACACACAATGGATCAGTGGTCTAAACGTAAAGCAATCGTGCAGAAAACGAAAAGTCGGGGGTACGATCCCCGTTTGAACCCAAACTGTTCCCCTATCCACTGGACCATTAAGTGGTGGTCTGGGTGGTAGTCTTTGGGACGAAACGAAAAAGTGACGTCCCCTGTGCAACACTCATTTTGCACACGTAAAAGAACCCACGGCAAAGAGAGTTATGCCTGACAAAAATCTCTACATATTTGCCAGGAACAAAACTCTCTGGTTCCATGAGTCATTTCACGTGTGCTGAAATAATGTGTTGTATACAAGATCTCGGTCTGTCATTTCGTCCGAAAGACTAACATCCCGACCACCACTAGTGGACGGAGAGAAAGATCAGAGTTAAATAGGGATGGACTCTGTGAATTCTAAACTTCTATATTATGGGTGAGTTATCGGTAGACCACCAATCAACATCTTTGTTTTCATTGTTGTTCTTATTGTTGTTGTTCTTATTGCTGTACCTGGCGTACAAGCTCTGCTACAGACTTTTTATCCTAGCCCGGCATTTTTGGCCCCTCTTTTCATTGTTGCTGTTGCTGTTTTTGTTGGTTCTTATTTCTGTTGTTGTTGTTGCTGTCGTTCTTATTATTATTGTTCTTACTGTTGTTGTACCTGGCGTAAATTTTGCAGCTCTGATTTTTTCTTGGCCCGGCTTTTTATGGCCGCTCGTCTGTTCTGCTCTTTTCGCCGTTTCCTCTTCTCCATCTCTTTGGTGGTCAGCTGCACACACACACACACACACACACACACACACACACACACACACACACACACACACACACACACACACACACACACACAGGAGCGATGAATAGTAGAGGCCATGAAGCAAAAACACAGTGTTTAATATGTACAGTGTAAAAGTGTATCACCCTGACGAACGCCTGTAGTACATTTTTTAAAAATTGAACCAATGCCTTCTTTTTGTTAACACATGACTTTGCTTAATCTTACATGTCTTTGAAGATTTTTGATAATTGAACGCCCTACATGACTCTAAAGGTTCTGCCATAAGAATGTTCTTTTCACATAATCAAATGCTTTTTCATAATCAATTTTTTTAATCGGCCCATTTTACTGTAAAGAGTAAAAGTGTGATCAATGATAGAATGCCTTGAACGAAAACTTGTCACGTCGCCTGTGGATATCTTCCAGCTGGACTCTCTCTCTCTCTCTCTCTCTCTCTCTCTCTCTCTCTCTCTGTGCGTTGCCTTATTCGGTGGGACGCACAGTGCCTGGTCATTACCGGTACAAACTTCTCATCAGTGATTCCCAGGTGCGCTGAGCGAGACAGAGTGCCTTAATTAGTCTGGGTGACTCTCGGGCTGAGAAGGTGGGAACGCGCACCAACAGCCACAAACACGGGTTTGTTTTGTATTGTATACTACTTTCAGTCCTGGCAGCTTTCTCTGCGTGAAATTCGGGCTGCACTCCCTGGGGAGAGCGCGTCGCCACAGGAGCAATGCCACTCCCTAAACAAAACTCCTGTCTGCATGTGTCTTGTTTTCCTTTGGGAGCGGCTTTTTTCCCCCTATAGAATTATAGCTTTGCTTGGGACAACTCTTGCTGCTGTGAGTTCTTAAGTGGGCTGGATGCGTGTAGCACACGGGATATCTGGTTCTCGTCTCATCTGAAAGGTTAGCACCCAGACCATCACTCAAGGTTTAGTGGACAAGGGGGAATATTCGGCCGCGGGGTTAAGCGGGATCGAATCTGCTCTTCTTTCTCTCTGGGAAGGTGCTTTTCCTCTTGACCACCACTCCACTGCAAAACATCGTCATCAAACAATTCTCTCCCATACACACCTCGTAGACAGGCGGAGACGAACACTCCATCCTAAGCGGTTTCCAGCTTCTGTTCTCCTCTTTATGATCCGATGCCGCAGTTCTTGTTTCCAACGGTCAGCCATGGGGTTTGTGGCCTGGAAAATAAAGTCATACCATACGTCATGCAAGTCCTTTCGGCGTCATCGACTACAGCGGCTAACAGCGCACTGGGTGATGCTGGTGCTGTCAGGGAACGAGTTTTGCTGAGCCTGCTGCATACAAAGTGCGTTCTTCTTGTTCTTCTACTGAGTATTATTATCGCTGTTGTTGTTGTTGTGCTGCAACACCACATTATATATATATATATATATATATTATAATATTAAGAGAGGAGAGAGAGAGAGTAGAGAGAGAGAATAATATATATGCAAGAGTGTGTATATAATATTTATATATATTATATATATAATATTATATTATTATATATATATATATGAGACAAAAGAGTGAGAAAAACAAGTGCAGGTAACAATTACAACTTCATTCTGATCATAATATTAGTCTAGATTCGAGAAAAAAATCACTACAAGATAAAATTTGAAGTAGCATTAGGAGTATTTGAGTAAGGACCATGCCTTTGGCTGACCTGACTCGAGTTTCGGCTCTGGTTGAGCAGTCTCAGAGGTCCGGCACTATTTGAAATCTCACTCCTCCCTTGTGGTAGGTAACAGCAAGACACCCTCCAGAATTTATAAGTATATATATATATATATATATTATATATATATATATATATATATATATATATATATATATATATATATATATACTCTTGCATCCAAAACAACAGCGAAGCCTCTGAAGTGGAAGTATGGCTGCCTATACGGTGAGGTATTTGAAAAGTCCTACATGAATACTTCTCATCCAGAGTGAATCTGTCACAGTAATTCCTCATGCTCATGAATGAGAAGGACCGCATGTGCTGGATGACCCCCTAGGATGTTTAAGCTAGGGAACGCCCAACAATAACATCATCATTCATCATTAACAACAACAACAAGAACAACAATGACAACAACCTTAAACAGCAAAAGTTGAATGATTCACGTTTTCCGACTACCGTTTCTAACTGTATGTGTTGACTACTCAAGACTCCAGATTCCAGAATACTTAAATGTCTCAACAAGAGAAATTATGAGTGGCATTTTAAAATTACAATTATACAGCATGCATTCTTAAACAATACACAGATTAAGAAGTATGGAATATGTCAAAAGCCGACAACACTCTCTCTCTCTCTCTCTCTCTCCTCTCTCTCTCTCTCTCTCTCTCTCACACACACACACACACACACACACACACACACACACACAGGCGCACACGGGCGACTAAGCTACGGCAGAAGCTACAGTCTATGTTTTAAAAACAAACAAACAAACACCAAAGGTAACCCACAAAGAGGGAAAAAAACCCCACAAAAACCCTCCCAAAAATCCTCACAAAGAGGAACCACTGTGAGCAACAGGAAACAAGCATGCAAGCCCCACTGCAACATGTTTTCTCTTTTTTCCTGTTTCCTGTCTTCTTCTCCTCCTCTTCTTACTCAACAGCCCCCGTGGCGCTGTGTGAGGTAAGGTTTCAAGTCCTGTACTGGGCACAAAAGGAAATGTTACAGCCAGACGATTCACTTTTGTTTTCCCCGATGATCCGCATCAATATCGAAGCTTCCGTTTCAGCCTCTGATACGCTGGAGCCGAGTGGTGTAAGTCCGCTTAACTTCAATCCTGTGGGTCTGCCAAGTCGTGGGTTCGAATCGAAGCAGCGGCGCTTGGTTAATCAATAAAGAGTGGGAAGTTTTACAATCTCCCGGGGTCAACTTAAAGTGCAGACCTGACATTGCCTTAATTCCTGTCATGTATATAAACGCGTGCAGAAGATCAAAATATTATGCACGTTAAAATCCCCGACATTCATGTCACTTTTCGGTGGGTGACGGAAACACGGACATACCCAGCATGCATCAGTACCGGAGAGGGATGGGCTCCGCTGGGGTCAACTTGCCCAAGAGACACGGCCTGAAACATTAAGTGTAGTGCCCCAACGACTCCTCAGGGAGTTAAAGACAGAAGGGAGAAGAGCGCTAGCCTCTGCCAATGTCCAGGACCAATGCCATCATGTCTTGTTTATAGTCCAGCCAGTCACAGAGGCCATACGCGAATAGATCTGTGATCTGTGATCTGGGATCTGTGATCTCTGATCTGTGATCTGTGATCTGTGACCTGGGATCTCGGGGTGAGGCAACTGTCTAGGAGGGAGAAAGAAAGTCGCGAGTTTCGTCCTCGTTTGGCGGGAGCTAACTCTCCTGGCAAAGTCTTGAAAGGCATCAGTCATAATGACTATTTCAGAAATAATATGTTAAACAGTGTGGGAGATAGGAGGCAACCCTGACGGACTCTCACGAATTGGAAGGATGCAACTATTCTCCAAATATTGCTTATTGTCTTTTGTTTATACGCGCATAGACGCACGTGTGTGTGTTTAGTCTTCACACCTCCATCCCTAACCAGACTGCCGTGTGTTCCTGATCATCCCGACAGAACAGAAAGCAAATTTTGACGAAACAGCATGTCACAACAACATAACACAGCACGGCACAGCGCAGCAAAGCACAGCACAGCATGTTACGGCAAGGCACAGCACAGCACAGCATGTTACGGCAAGGCACAGCACAGCACAGCATGTTACGGCAAGGCACAGCACAGCACAGCATGTTACGGCAAGGCACAGCACACCACAGCACAGCACAGCACAGCATGTTACGGCAAGGCACAGCACAGCACAGCATGTTACGGCAAGGCACAGCACAGCATGTTACGGCAAGGCACAGCACAGCACAGCATGTTACGGCAAGGCACAGCACAGCACAGCATGTTACGCAAGGCACAGCACAGCACAGCACAGCACAGCACAGCATGTTACGGCAAGGCACACCACAGCATGTTACGGCAAGGCACAGCACAGCACAGCATGTTACGGCAAGGCACAGCACAGCACAGCACAGCATGTTACGGCAAGGCACAGCACAGCACAGCACAGCACAGCATGTTACGGCAAGGCACAGCACAGCATGTTACGGCAAGGCACAGCACAGCACAGCAAAGCACGGTAAAGCACATTGGGTGCGGCAGGGTGCAAGCGTGGCGCATTAAGGAAACAGGTACAGCGTACAATCAGAGAGACGCTCTCTAAGCCGATGACCTTTCTGACCTAGTCATTCAGGGGTGCTACATTATCAGTACCACACTCTTACTGCCTGCGTTGTGTTGTGTTGCGTTGTATTGTGTTGTATCATGTTGCATTGTATGTATTGTGTGGTAGTAATGTATCATGCTATATTATTGTACTGTAGACCACTTTTCGTCGCGTCAGATTTCTCTGTGCAATAAAAGTCGGGCTGCTTTCCCTAAGGGGTGTGTGTTTGCCCTCGCCATTCATTTGATAAGAAAATATGTATGTGCAATTGTTTAACTGACTTTAAAGCGGCTTTTTAAAAAAAAAAAAAAAAACACAGGATTTCGCTGGGGACTACAATATTGTTGTAGGGGTTTTTATGTGCACTAAATGCGTATTGCACACGAGTCCTCGGATCATCGTCTCATTCGAAAGACTAGCACCCAGACCACCAAACAAGGCTTAGTGACTAAGGGAGGGGGTGGGGGGGGGGGGAACTTGGGTTCAAACAGGGTTCGAAATCACGACTTACTACTAGCATTCTAGACAGGCGCGTCACCTCTAGACCACCTCTGCACCCAACGCCCCAGGCGTCTACATCTACCTATGTCTTCATGCGCGTGGCGAGGTAGATGATGGTGATGATTATCATAAACGACGATGGTGAACGGCTGTAGCCGAGTGGTTAAGACCGTTCGACTTCAATCTCTTGAGTCCCTGAAGTCATGGGTTTGAATCTCGGCGTCGTCTGGTGAATTAAGGGAAGGGAGGGGGGGGGGGGGGGGGGGTTACGATCTCCCAGGTCAACTTCAAGTGCAGACCTACCAATGCCTTAATTCCCTTCGCGCATATAATACATGCAGATGACCAAATATGCGCGTTAAATATCCCGTCTTTCGTGTCAGCGTTCAGTGGGTTAGAAAAAAACAACCCACCAACATGCACAGCATACATCCCCGAAGTCAGAATGCGGCTGCCTTCATGGTGGGTAAAAATGGTCTTATGCGCAACATTTCACCATTGGTGAACAATGGAGCTGTAGCCGAGGAACGCAAAAAAAAAAAAAAAAAAAAGAAAAGCGATGATGACGAGAAGCGTAAGTTTGCTCAGTGTTTTCTGACTGAGCCCAGTCACTTCACCAAAGCTTTGAGTCGTTTTGTAGCTGACACTGCGATAAGCTATTATAGGAGCTTGCTTAGACACTGATGATACTGATTATGTCACCTTTCAAAATAATCAGTTAGCTTCGCCGCGAAGGACACATCAATGTATGCTGCGATGTGTACGTGCATTGTTTTGACGGGGCAGGCCCGCTATTGCACGGCCCGCTATTGCGGGGGCCCGCTATTGCGCGAACGAAGAAGCGGAAAAGTTCATTTTGTCCAGGTTTTCGGAAATTGCGAAAAAATGACTGGCATTTCCTCATGTATTAATTTTGTTTTTTCAAGTTACTTTAGTTATTTTTTTTATTGAGAAGTTGAGAAGACGTAAGATGATTTCAGGATGCCCTGTTATGTTTTGAATATATTTTCAAGATTCGAATGAATGCAATATCAACATTTTCTTTGCCAGTTTATTTGTTGGTATCATATTATGACCACCTGAGAATTGTTTATAAGGTAGTGGTTTTGAGCTCGATGCTTTGAATGTTGGGATTGCAAAAGTGATTTTGTGGAATAAAAAAACTGTCTTTATTTCCCTTTATTGTTTAAAAATATGCATTGTCTTTGCCATGAAGATTAGCAGCCTAAAGTATAAAACGACAGTGTCGCCTAAGGTATAATACGTTGCAGCCTTACTGCATCGTACGTAGGCTGCAACGTTTACTACACCTTAGGCGGCCCTATACCTTAGGCTGCATGCATATTATTGTCAGTACAGTATTCCCCAGGCTGCGTCTACACTGACGCGCAATAGCGGCCCCCCCCCCCCCCCCTCTCCGTCAATAGTGGGCCGTCAATGGGGAACGGGGTCACCCGCTTGGCTGCAGTGTGTGCAGTCTTTCCTTGAAGGTTGACTTTCCTTTTTGGGGTTATAATTTAAAACGCTTTCTACTTCCCTAGAAAGGGGAAGGAAAGTATTGAAAAAAAAGTGGCCATCATTGTTATTATTGAAACATACACACTATACATATGATATGTGCACAGTATGATGTCATTGGAAAGGAATCTATTAGTGACGTGTTTTCCCAAAATATGCAAGATTTGTCACGATGTATAATTTTCCTAAAAATATCATCTATGTTTCGACAAGGTGGTGTATGAGCTTATCTGGGATGTCATTTAAAAAAAAAAAAAGTGTACACACTGACATGAAGAAGACAAACAAGCAAGCAAGCCAGCAAGCAAACAAAAACAATCAAACAAACAAGCAAAACCTACTTTGCATTCTACAGTGGCTACAGCAAAATCAGCCCTGTCACGTATTGTCGGAATGTAATAACGTGGCTACCTTCAAGGTACGCCAAGAAAGTCAAACGTTGTGTACTCAAATAAATAACACAATACCACACATACTACTACTACAGTGAAATAAACTGTGAGTAAAACAATGTATAGACACATGGCAGCATGTGCGTGTGTGTGTATGTGTTCGTGTGTATGTGTATGTGTGTGTGTGTGGTGTCTGTTCAAAGTACGCATTATAGAAAAAAAATCCTTACAACAGAACTTCTATTCAAGTCAACATTATAGAGATGCCAGACACATGACATGACAGAGCGAAGGCACAACATCAAACGACTCAGCTGAGTGGATTTCTGGCAAGGGACCGACTAGTTCACACTGCCAACAGCCACCCTGTAACACCTCACTCCCCTGCAAGGCAGTGTGACAAACGTTTGTGACATAAAAAACACCCATGGCATTAAGAACAAACCTGGAACTGCTCTGGGCTACAGCTAGGCATTGTTAACAGCCCTTCATTTGTCACTAGCAGGTATGTAACCGGGGCATTAGGTGATAGCTCAGTGGTCTGAGCACTCACTTTCCCCAAGCTGACGTTCAACAGCAGAAGCGTGGTTACCAAGTGGATGGGTGACCGTTTTCGCACCTTGGCTTCAGTATCGTCCCCCAGTTCACCCAGCTGTCAAGAAAACGGTAAAGGCGTCCCATAACCAATGTGATCGCAGGGGAGCCAGGCATCAAAGACCTGCTTCTCTAGAGGCCAGCATATTGAGGAGGGAAGGTAAAGCAGCCAGGTGGGGAGGAGATGGGCTCGGCCCTCAGTATACTGTTGCAAAATCTTCAGCGGTGCCCCAACAAGAAGACTACGGGAGATGGTGAAGGTGGGAAGAGAAGGTGAGGTCTCCAACACCTCGCTCCCAACGACCACATAGGTTAAAATAAAATGGTAACACCTCTTCTATGTAACCAACGACGGTAAGAGATCAACGGTAGGCCTTGATGGGCTTCCTATGAACTCTCTTTTTTTTTTTCCAAAGGTAAACGTGCTTTCACTGCATTAGAGAACAACAAAGGGAGGTAATGTTACCTGTACAGTAATACTGATCTGTCTGACGACAAAGTAGCAGTCTCCAACTCAGAGGCCAGTTCTTCCTCATTGTGAACAGCCTTTATCTTTGAAGTGGGGTTTGCTTTTTGTTTGTTGGGGTGGTTTTTTGTTTGTTCATTGGCTAGAGCTCCAGAGTTCACCAATAGCGGGATTTGGCGTATGGGACCGTTTTTGCCCTTCATTGTTTGTCCGTCGGGCTCGACGATGACCTCCAAAACAGCAGAGGAGGCAGCTGCTGTTTCGGAAATTGGGCAGAAATTTGATTATAGTGGAGATGCCTTGCCCACAGTACATCCCCACTCTCTCGGCCAAGTGGGCATAAGGACAGTCAGCGTTGGAGATGTTCTCCAAAGGCCAACCAGCCCCCAGGGCTGCAGCACATAAGGACTGTGCGAGTCAAGCCTCCTAGTCAGAGAGTCATAGTCGATCACTAAAGACTAAGCTGTAAAGTGGAATTCCATGAGTGGGAAAGAAAGCCACTGGTCATACAGCCTCTCACTTTGCTGTTGCCCCAGCGTCAATGGTTTAATCAAGAACTCTGCCCTTCATTAAGGTAGCCGCATTTCAACTTCAGGGATGCATGCTGGGTATGTTCGTGTTTCTGTAACCCATTGAATGCTGACACAAATTACGGGATCTGTAACATGCATACTTGATCCTCTGCATGTGTGTATACACGATGGGAAGTAAGGCACTGGCAGGGCTGCACTTGAAATTGACCCGGGAGATGGTAAAAAGCCCCACCCTTGATTTACCAGGCGCCGAAGCCGAGATTCAAACCCACGACTTCATGGACCCATGGGATTGAAGTGGAACAGCCTTGACCACTCGGCTGTAGCGTCCGTCAGCTGATCAGTCTGATGACAAAGTAACTGGTGTGCAATTTGAGAGGCTGGTTCCCCCAAATTCTTCGTTCTGATTTTTTGTTTTATGTTGAAGCAAATCAGCAGCAACAAACCGCCTGTACTGACAGTAGTACAGTTTCTTTGTGCGTAATTATTCATTAGTTAGTTGTTGTTGTTTTTATTTTTATTGTTGAACCATTCATTAGTTTTTTTGTCGTTGTTGAACCATTCATTAGATTTTTGTTGTTGTTGTTGTTGTTGTTGTTCAAACCTTCATTAGTTCATTATTTTAACTCATGTCAGTTGAACAGTGGCAGGAATGCAGTGTTGGAGGAAAGGCAATGCTGCATAGCATTCACTGTGGGGAAGGCGCACTGCGGTGGGATTACTTGGCCCGAAAGATCGTTTTACAACGCGCGAGCGCGCGCGCGCACACACACACACACACACACACACGCGCGCGCGCACATACACACGCGCGCGCGGGCACACACACGCGCGCGCGGGCACCACACACACACACACACACACCACACACACACACACACTTACCTTTAGTTCATCACACGGTGCAAACATCTGAACCCTCTTCAGCACTATTTGCTAGTAAAATATCTGTAGCCTTAACACCCCCACCCCCACCCCCTCCCTCGCCCCTCCCCTTACTTAACGAATGCACAAAACCATTCCGAGACAAAGGGTGCTAAAAAGAACAGACAAAAAAAAGTCTCACGTCTATGTTCGTTGTTTAACAGACAGTATCGCCAGATGTTTTCATCACCGCTTTCAAGTGGCGACTGACTGATGAATCAGTTAGGAAAGAAACAGACTACCAGAGCTTTGACTTTTATGAGTCAGTCAGTCAGTCATGTCCCTCATGCCACTGACGGTTTAGTTTCTAGTCAGGCAAGCAAGCAAGTTACAGATTTCGGAAATTTCCGATTCAAAGCGAAGAAAAACTTTTCCGTGTAATAAACTCTCTCTCTCTCTCTCTCTCTCTCTCCTCTCTCTCTCTCTCTCTCTCTCTCTCTCTCTCTCTCTCTCTCTCTCTCCACACACACACACACACACATACACACAAACAAACACACACACACACACACACACACACGCACACACACACACACACTCTTTTCCCCTTGTTCTTTCTGTTTATTGTTTCGTTCCTCGGCTAGAGCTCCAAGTTTTATCACCGACAGTGACATTTGGCGTCTAGCAACCAGTTTTACACATAATTGATTTCAGCCATATTCCGACTTAGGGGATGTTGTCTAAACAGGACATGCGTGTGCATGCGTTTTTCTGTTTGTTGAACTAGCACAGGAGTTACACACACACACACACACACACACACACACACACACACACACACACACACACACACACACACACACACACACACACACACAAATGGTAATAATAATTGTTCTTCAGTTTCCGATTGTGATTACGAGGTAGTTACACATTTGTCATATGATAGTAGAAGGCTTGGGTTACATAATATGCCACTCCTGTCATATGACCAATCTTAATTTAAACTTAAAAAAAAAAAAGCTACGATAATAGCTTGACTTCAGAGACATGACTGGGCAGGTTTTAATCATCCGTTGTTGTGAGTATGAAGGGCTTATTTTGTTTATGTCATTATTTTCTAGAAACATGGCAGGCTAAGGGCGATTTTGTCAGATGTTTCTATTATATGTATCGATATCCCGCTCTTTCTTTTTTCCTTATCTATAACACACACACACACACACTCTCTCTCTCTCTCTCTCTCTCTCTCTCTCTCTCATCAGAATTTGATATCTGGTTTATTTTGATGTTGATGTAACCTGGAAATGCTCTCTCTCTCTCTTGCTTCTTGCTGTCTTCCCTCTATTTTACTTTATCCATATTACCTCATTATAATCAGTGTATCAGTTTTCATGTTAATGTTTGATTTATTTGAGAATTATATGTTTATCAACATATCTCTTTTCTCAATTTTTTTTATATGTATCTCTTGAAATTAATGCTCAAGTCAGTTAGGGATTATGTAATGTTAAATATATAATTTTAAAAAATCATGTTGTCGTTGTTGTAGTACGATTTTTTACCTATTTTGTTGATAGTCCCTAATCATGGCAAGGACCGGTTAAAAAATACTATGCGCATGCTTATTCTGTTATCCTTGAAAAATAAAGATTCATTCTTTCATCAAATCATGCGTAAACAGCCTGAATGGGTGGCGGATTACCACTCCCAAAACAATTCCCATTTTTAGTTGTCTTCCTTGAGCTTTAGAAGGAGAGAGAGGGGGGAGAGAGAGGTGGGGGCAGAGAGAGGGGGAGAGAGAGAGGGGGGAGAGAGAGAGAGGGAGAGGGGGGAGGGGGGGGGGAGGAGAGCGAGAGAGAGATTTTATCCATTTTTCTATTTCGAGAATAATTGAATAAGCACTCATTTGCTTTTTTCTTACACCCAGTCCCCTGTGTGGGTCACACATGGAACCCCGGTTTATAGTAGACAGAGGAAGGGGGGGGGGGGGGGGGGGGGGCAGGGGGAGGAAGTGGGGGGCAGAAAGAGAGGAGAGAGAGAGAGAGAGAGAGAGAGAGAGAGAGAGAGAGAGAGGAGAGAGAGAGAGAGAGAGAGAGAGAGAGAGAGAGAGAGAGAGACAGACAGACAGACAGATTTGAACTGAAGTGACTAGAACTGTGAAATGATTTATTCCTAAGTTCAGTTTTCAACAAGCAATAACAACAATACCTCATCTGTCACTGCGCAAAGCGTCATTCATTAAAGAGGCTCCTTGCCCTGTGCATGCAGGGAGAGCAGTAGCAAAATCCATTCCAAGAAAAACACAGTGAAGTACATAATCATAACTGTATTATTATCTCACAAATTCGAAACCCCACAGGCAGAACCTAACAACTACTAAAAAAAAAAACCCCAAAACAACAACAACCAAACACACGCAAAAAACCCAAGCTATTTAATTTCCCTAAAGCTTTATAATAATCTTTCTTTTCAAAGGCTCTGTTTGGCAAACGCCGATTTCGAATGCGCTGGGCCTGACTTGTCAGGCGCTTAACGGCAGCGCGGGACATTTTCTTTCAAAAAATAAAAATAGTGGCTGTCTGAGTGTTCGATGAAGAAGAAGAAGAGGAAGAGGAAGAAGAGGAAGAAGAAGAAGAAGAAGAAGAGGAAGAAGAAGAAGAAGAAGACTAAGCATGAATGTAAAGCTTAATGGCAAGTGATATTAGGAGTACTGCACAGAAGGAGTCCATGCATTAGGCTGAGGAGTAGATAGATATTACAGGGATTTCTTTTTTCGCCCGACATCGTGAAATGCTGGACGAATTAGAACGAAATGCTTTTCATCATCTACTGACTCTTTACATAAAAGGCACGCATCAGATACACTATGCATTCTGTACTTAAAATTCATATCTGATTCATCCCTCACATACGCAATATGGTGCTAACCCACCATGAAGGTAGCCGCATTCCGACCCCGGGAGAAAAAAATTATCGTCGCAAATATCTCACCATTAGTGAACTCTCGGAGGTTAAGAGGTTAATGAAGTCGAGGAACGAAAAAATGGGAAAGAAAAAAATCTGATTCACCCACTCTGAATTCAGTTTTCATGTAAGCTTATAAATCCTATTATGTTCTGTATACATTTTATTATGTTCTATATCTATCACTAGAGTGTATAGTATCGTCCCGTCATTGCTAATTACGATTAAATAACTCTCTTTGGTTTAAACGGGATTCTTTTCAAAGAAAATCATACATATACACGCTTGTAATAGAGCAGCAACAAGTAAAAAAGCTTATAATGCGCTTAACAACAACGACAAGTTCAGTTTAGCATCTGGCAACTGGTAGGCATCCATTTGTTCAAACTGTAAAAATGTGGAATTTTCCAAACAGCACTGCTAACATGGATGAGTTGTTTAAGTCCTCTCTTTGTAAGTCCCTGCACAGATGGTTCGTCATGGCAAGGTAAGAACACAATGCAACTCCTTCTCTTTCCAGCTCTCCCGCCTTTTCATCAGAAACAATGAGGAGGGTGACATCATGGTTAAAAGACGTTCGCCTGCCAACAAATAAACAGCGAGGTTCTGGGTTCGATTCCCAGCCTTGCCCTTTCTTCCCAGTTTGACGAGAGAAAAAAATCCAACTGAATCTCCCAAGTCCTTCGCATGAGACTATAAACAGAGCCCGAGCCCCGAGTGAGAACGCACGCAGAACATCTTGCACACGCGTCCCGCCTTTCGGAAGAGTAGGCTTTTGTGTGCCGGTAGGAATGGATCGGAGCACTCGCTTTCCCCCAGCCAAGTTAAGCAGCGTCGAGCGTGGTTACCAGTTGGATGGGTGACCGTTTGCGCGCCTTGGCTTCAGTACAGTTCCCCAAGTTCACCCAGCTGTAAATGGGTACCTGCCCTCTTTAGGGTCAGGGAAGGTAAAGCAGCGAGGGAGAGGAGATGGGCGCCGCCCTCAATATGCTGGCTCTAGAGAAGTGAGGTCTCTGACGCCTCGCTCCCCTACGACCTTAAAGGTTATAGGATATCCTTTACCGTTTTTTAGACGAGGAGAGGAGGAGAATGAGGACGACAATAGTGTGGAGCAGGACAGGGTCTATCAGGATGCTCGACAGGAAATCACTGAAAGACAGGAAAAGCCGGACAATCTGGAGTACTGGACGAAAATAGAACACGCGTTAAGCACGATTAAAATTATTTTTTTTTTAATTTGAAAATTGGTTTTCTAGTGTTTTTTTAAAAACTTTTTTCTGTACGTTTTGGAGGGGGGATTGGGGAAGGGGTGGGGGTGTTGCTTTTTCGTTAAAAAATCCAAAACAATACATGTGTGTGTTCGTGAGTGCGTGTCTTCTCTCTCTCTCTCTCGCTCTCTCTCTCTCTCTCTCTCTCTCTCTCTCTCTCTCTCTCTCTCTCTCTCTCTCTCTCTTCTTCTTCTTCTTCTTCTTCCATGTTGTCATTTTGCATGCCAATTTTTTTTTCAAGTGGATCTGATGTCAGCGAAGGACAGGTGTGTCCAAACAGTTACTTATTCTCTCTCTGCTTCAATACAATCCCCCACCATCAACACTCCCCCTCCTCTCCCTTTTCTCTCCCTCCTCCTCCACCACCACCACCACGTCCCGCTCTTTCTTTCCCCTCCTGTTCCACCGTCCCCTTTATTATTACTCACTCTTTGAAATCAAATACCTCCGCCCAACACTCCCACCCCCTCCTCCCCTCCGCGGCCCCGTCTTTTCTCCTATCCCCACCCCACCCCACCCACCCTCCTCTCCGCTCTTCTCTCCCCCCCCCCCCCCCCCAGCCCCCTCAGCACTTTGCATATGAAACTTTCTAGGCCTATCTGATTGTTTTTGTGTTCCCTGTCAGGCCGCACACCGGTATTGATTTGGGGGTCACGTAGCATCTTTTATAGAGTGAGAGTGGGAAAAAATGTTGGTGATTTTCACAGATTTTTTTAACATGAAAAATGGACTGTGCCCTTGTTTTGGGGATTGAGGACATAAAGCAATAGCAGGTAGTCACGAGAAAGTTGGAAATAACCATCAAATGAGGATTGCCTGTATTCCTACAGCGTTGACCCCGCGCATGCATATTGCGCTAAGGAAGCTAGCAAGACGACAAAGGCCTGAGGGGGTACAGTGTTTGCTGAAAAATTAAAAAAATTTCAAACCTACCAAATTTGTTCAAAATCACATGAGTTTTGAGGGGGGGGGGGGGGGGGAGAGAAAAAAAGAGAGAGAGTTAGAGTCACAGAGACAGAGTACTGCAGAGAAGTTTGAAAAGAAGGTATAGGCCTAGTATTTCTGGTAAATTAACATGGAGCGAGCAAGAGAGAGAGGGGGAGAGAGAGAGGGAGAGTTAGAGAGACAGAGACAGAGTTCTGCAGAGAAGTTTGAAAAGAAGGTGTAGTATATTTTCTTTTCTGGTAAATTAACACGGAGCGAGCGAGCGAGCGAGCGAGAGAGAGAGAGAGAGAGAGAGAGAGGGAGGGGGGGGGGGGGGTAGATAAGACTGAAAGAGAGAAGACAGACAAATAGAGAGGTCGAGAGACAGACAGAAAGATAGACAAACATGTCCGGAAAGACAGGCAAAGAGAATGGGAGAGAGGGTCGAGGAATGGGGCAGAACAAAAGGAAAGGGGTGGGGGGGGGGGGGGGGGGGGGGGGGGGGAGCGGTAGCTCATACTTCATTAAGAAAGAAAAAAGTTAAAAAGCAGCGCTATGTTCACGCCGCCGTGAGAAAGAGAGAGAGAGAGAGGAGAGGAGAGAGGAGAGAGAGAGAGAGAGAGAGAGGAATAGCCTACTGATGAATCATTTGAAAATTGATGGATGTCCTCACAGAGAGAGAGTGAGAGTGTGTGAGAGAGAGAGAGAGAGAGGGGGGGGGGGGGGGAGGGGGGAAGATAACCCAGGAACTCTAAAATTGGTTTAAATTCCCAAAGAGGCTATTATTGGTTCATACATGAATGCAGCTAGGTGGTGATCAGTCAGAGCTTAACCCGTAAAGCGGGATGGGCCACGATTGTGGCTTCCTGGTAGACTGTGATGGGCCATGATCATGGCTTTGCATAAGTCAGGTTCAACATCAGGTTCATATTATTGTAACTTTAGGGAAAAGTGCCTCCTTTTCACTTGGTAGGGTCCCTCAAGTGTCTAACTTCCAGTCCTTTGTGTGATTAGGGTTACTAGGAGTGATGATGATCTGGAAAGGAATGTTGTTGACACCACCCTAAAGGAGTCAGTTGTAGAAGTGATAGGCTAGTGACCAACATAAGATGCTGAATGAAGTGGAGTCTTATCTCACACTTCTAATGCCTTTAAAACATGTTGCTTTGCCTTGTTGTTCATTCTGTTCTGTGTCTCTGCCATGAAAGGGTTGTAGTTGATGAAAAGTAGAGGGTGAGGTGGCTTACCTGTCAGGGAGTTTTTTCAATACAATTTGTGGGATATCTCCTGCTACATACTAGGTAATGTCTTTTTTGTTTTTGTATCACATTCTACATTGTCTCTACTTTCCAAAAATGTACAGGTTTACCTATCTAGTGTTATTCATAAGCGTGTAAAAACCCTAAAACAGAACAAGGTAGCCACCCCTAAAAATTCTTGGTTTTAAGTGCAATTCCTGTGAGCGCCAATAATTATATCCAGCAGTGGAAGGGTTAATGATGGGAATACATATTCAAGAACAGCTGTGACCAAAAAAACCCAACAAAAGCCAACAACTAACCAAAACAGAAAAAACCCCAAAACAACAACAACAAACAACAAAAACCCCAAAGCAAAGCAAATGCACAGGCAGAACCAAGAGCTACTGAAAATAACAACAAAACAATCATAATAAAGCTCTTATTCTACAGGCTTTACATAAAGTATAAAGCTGAAATGCTAATGACTTTTGTTAATGCATTAGACTGGCTAGCATAATAAATTATTATTTTGTTGGGATAGCTTTTTGCCTAATGTCATTACAGGCGGGACAAAGATAAAACATACACACACGAGAATGAAAAACGAAAAACCATCCTCTGTTGCTTTATTACAAAAAAACAAAAAAAGACATACTGTATGTATCACATTTACAATGCATTCTCTATGTTTATGAACAATGACATCTCACAGAGAGAGAGAGGGAGAGACAGAGAGAGGGAGAGACAGAGACAGAGACAGTGAGTGAGTGAGAGAGAGAGAGAGAGAGAGAGGAGAGAGAGAGAGAGAGAGAGAGAGAGAGAGAGAGAGAGAGAGAGAGAGAGAGAGAGAGAACAAGATTACGACTGCAAAATCTTTAGTGCGGTAGGCTTTTTAGCCCTGTCACATGGGGACAGTATGGTGGGGCCAGCGCACAAAACATTCCAAACCATGTCAAAGAGTCCCTACAAACACCAGCATGACATGGTGACCACCACATCAGGGAAAGTATCACTGTTCTTCACCAAACGCTCAGACAGCAACTAGTGTTCATCTGGCCACGTGGCTGAAGCTGACCAACAGGATGCTCATGACTTTTGATGTTGATTTGAGATTATGAATACTGTAGTCCCAGCGGAGTTCAACTGTGGACGAGATGAGACTATAAACCGAGGCTCCGTGTTCGAACGCGTGCAGAACATCTTGCGCACACGTTAAATCCTGTTCCGCTTTTCCGGAAGAGAAGGCCATTGTGTGCCGAAGGAAACGGATGACAGAATTTACAAAAACCGCATCCACACGGGGACTGGATGTAAAAAAAAAGCACATGAGTGCTTTATTCCATTATCCTCGATATAAAAGAATAAATAAATAAATAAATAAAAGTCATCCCACTTGAGCGCCTGGGGCCACCCTAACACTATTTGCTCCTCCACAAGCAGCCCGCCAGAACGGGGTCGGCCCGCTATTGCGCGGGCCCGATATTGCGGGGGCCCGCTATTGCGCGACGGTGTGGCAAAGACAATGCATATTTTTAAACAATAAAGGGAAATAAAGAGGTGTCACAGTTTTTTTATTCCACAAAATCACTTTTGCAATCCCAACATTCAAAGCATCGAGCTCAAAACTACTACCTTATAAACAAATCTCAGGTGGTCATAATATGATACCAACAAATAAACTGGCAAAGAAAATGTTGATATTGCATTCATTCGAATCTTGAAAATAAATTAAAAACATAACACGGCATCCTGAAATCATCTTTCGTCTTCTCAACTTCTCAATAAAAAAAAAAAAACTAAAGTAACTTGGAAGAACAAAATTAATACATGAGGAAATGCCAGTCATTTTTCGCATTTTCCGAAAACCTGGACAAAATGAACTTTTCCGCTTCTTCGTTCGCGCAATAGCGGGCCCCAGCAATAGCGGGCCTGCACCTCTACAACCCCCCACCTGCCAGGCCTGGCAGGCACGCCCAGGAGCAAAGCCCGAGCCCGTGACCCAGCCACAGGCCTAACGACTGACTGACCTGAGTCACCTTCTGTCTACTGTCTGACATCACCGCAGCTTTTCCTGGGAAAATAGCCAGGATTTACTTGCCAAGAATTGTCCGTCCCTGTACGCTCCCCACTTCACTGAGAGAACCTCATGAATTACTGAATAGTCCGATCATTGATATATACACACAAACACACACACACACACACACACACACACAACACACAACACACACACACACACACACACGCATATATATATATATATATATGAATGATCGTAACGTTAAAGACCCCGCTTTAAAGGCACACCCGGCTACTAAACTAGTCTCCTTCGGATGAGACTATAAACCCAGGCCCCGTGTGCGAGCGAACGCATGCAGAACATCTTGCGCACACGTTACATTCTGTTCCGCTTTTCGAAAGAGTAGGCCATTGTGTGTCGGTGGGAACAGATGACAAAATTTAAAAAACTGCATACACATACAGAAATTTTTAAAAAATTGAAAAACAAAGTCACCTGGGCGCTTTGATTTTGTTGCTTTACAAGATTCAGCGCTATATAAATTCCATACATTATGATGATGATTATTATTATCATTAATTAAAGTAGTAGACATACCCCTTTGAGTCACGACAGATTTTTAAAAAAATACCTGGGTGACATTCAGGCTGCTCTTTTCCAGGACAGCACCTGGCCTCAAGAGCAGTGCCACCTTTTTGTTTCTCTTGTCCTGTCTGCATGATCACCATGATGTCTTTTTTCCAACAGGATATGTGTGTGTGTGTGTGTGTGTGGTGTGTGTGCGCGCGTGCGTGCGTGCGTGCGTGCGTGTGTTGTGTGTGCGTGCGTGCGTGCGTGTGTGTGTGTGTGTGTGTGTGCGTGCGTGCGTGCGTGCGTGCGTGGTGCGTGTGTGTGTGTGTGTGCGTGTGTGTTCGTTCTTCCATGTTCACATGGATACTAATGCTACACCGGGTCTAAAATTAGTTTCCTGCTGTGTGGTGATGATGATGGTAATAATAATAATGATAATGGTCATAACAATAACAACAATAATAATAACAATAATGAATGAGAATGATGATAACCACAATGATAATGTAGAAGTATTCATGCTTCTGTCTTTTGACTTTTAAAAAATGATTAAAAAAGAGATAGTGATGATGCTAATAGTAATAATAATAATAATAATAACCATTTCAGCTTTGATTTGTTTGCTTTGCAAGATTCATCGCTATATACATTCCATATATTATCATCATTATTATCAGTATTACTATTATCATCATTATTATTATTTTCATCATCATTATCATTCTTCTTCTTCTTCTTCTTATTATTATTATTATTATTATTACTATCATTATTATTATTGATCTTACTCACCGAGTTTTCTCAGCCTGATCCTTCCTCTGTGTTCTTGCAATCTGTAATCGACAACAGTTCATAATTTCATTTTTGAATGGAAGAAAATAACAACTGGCAATCAATGTTAGTGTTCATCCCTACACAAACTACTTAACAGTTATGTTATTTCGCTAAGGGAAACACAATGGCACCCCCAAAAAAACCCAAACAAACAAAAAAAACCAAACCCCCCCCAAAAAAAAACCCCAAACAAAACAACCCAAAAAACAAACAAACAAACAACAAAAAACAAACAAAAAACACAACAAACACCCCCTCCCACCCCCACCCCAAAACAACAGCCAACCCCCCCCCCCCCCCTTCACTCAAACAAACAACAACAACAACAAAAAGAAAGAAACCCAAACCAGTCTGCCAAACACACACAAACACACACACACACACAAGCAATGTCAACATCACTGAGTTAAAAACCAACCAACCAACCAAACAAAATAACAAAAGTACACAAAAAAACCGAAGAAAAAAGTAGTGTGTACAAACCTCAACAAAACGACCCACCCACCCACCAACACACACAAAAAAACACCAACCAAAAACCAAAACTGCAAACCAAAAAAACACACCCCACAAAAAACCCAACCTCAAAACCCCAGCCCATAACAACAACAACAACAACAAAAAGCACATGAGTGCTTATTCCATTATCCTCGAAATAAAAGAATAAGATAAATAAAGAATAAGATTTTTTAAATTATTAAATCAAACCCCTCCACCCCCTCCACACTCCCTGCAAACACACACTTCTTGGAACAAAAACCTAGGAACAAAATAATGATAGAATAAAAAAGCCAAACCAAGCAAGCAAGCAAGCAAGCAAGCAAGAAAGCAAGCAAAGGGCAGCCCATTCAATTCTATTCCTCGTGTTACACTCTAACCGAACGAGTCCTCTTCCGCTTATTCTCTTTTTTCTCTGCCGCTCTTTTTTTTTTTCTTCTAAAGGTCATGTTTCTTTTCATTTCTTTCTTCTTCTTTTCTCCTAACGAAAAGTTCATATGAGACTATAAACCGAGGTATGCGAGCGCACGCAAAACATCTTGCGCACACGTTAAAACCCGTTCTGCTTTTCGGAAGAGTAGGCCATTGTGTGCCGATGGGAAAGGATGACAAAACTGACTTAACAGAACACGCACGGGGAAGGGGGGGGGGGGGGGGGGTGAAAAAAAGCACATGAGTGCTTATTCCATTATCCTCGAAATAAAAGAATAAAAGAATAAATGAACAAATAAAATAAAGAAAAGTGGGTGAAAAAAAGCACATGAATGTTTATTCCATTATCCTCGAAATAAAAGAATAAAAGAATAAATGAACAAATAAAATAAACAAACTAAGGAATTGGAAATAGCCTACGTGCACGAACAGATCTTACAATAAGTAAGAACTATAGTTATGCTCTGACAGCTTTTTTTCAAAAATAAATCTAAAGACCTGAACAGTAATGCGGTTGCAATTATATATATATATATATATGAGGTAAGAAGAGAGATGAGAGAGATGAAGAGAGGAGAGAGAGAGAGAGAGAGAGGAGAGAGAGAGAGAGAGAGAGAGAGAGAGAGAGAACTCGAGCAGATTAAGTTCCCCGAGGTCGGAATGCAGCTACCCTCACGGTGGGCAAAAACGGTGGTCCACGCAAAATCTCACCATTGGTGAACCTCAGCCCAGGAACAAAACCAAACCAAAAAAGCAAAACAAAAAAACAAACCAAAACAAACAAATAAAGCAGTTTTTAAAACATATTTTGTTTATCACCCAGTGATTCCATATTGCCTAACACTCTAATATAGATCTATGTATATAACGTTCAAATCAACATACTTCATTATTAGCTAGGGATTTGATTCTCTCTCTCTCTCTCTCTCTCTCTCTCTCTCTCTCTCTCTCTCTCTCTCTCTCTCTCTCTATTTGATAATGCACCACACTGACATAATTTTATATTATTATATTTTCTTTCTTTTTCACATCTATCTATCTATCTATCTATCTATCTATCTATCTATCTATCTATCTATCTATCTATCTGTCTGTCTGTCTGTCTATCTATCTATCTAATAACGAACCATATTGAACATAGCAGCCGGGGAAAAAACGACCTTACCTTCAACTTTCAGACTATGTAGCAAGCACACACAATTGAACTATTGAAACAGGCAACAAGGAAGGACTGACAGTGTGGAGGCCACAGAGACAACAAGCCAACACGCACACACCCAATGAATCCTAAATAGGAATGATCTCTGGCCCATGACATCACACCCCCACACCCCAAGCAACACAGGTGGCGCCACCTTCCTTCCCATCATCCACGAGGTCAGCCAGACCTAGAGGGATGGGGTGGGGGGTGGGGGGGGGGGGGGATTCTCGGGAGTGAGAAATGGGGAGGGGGGGGGGGGGGGGACTAAGTCACTGTAAATCACAGAAGGTCCACTGCTGTGTGTTTGAAGTGGCGCGGTACTGTGTACACCAGACCCTGGCCCCCCAGTAATCAGTCTGTTATGATAGGCGGGCTCCTCATTCGCCATTCTTTTTCAAAACCGGCGAAGTTGACACTAGCGATTAACTAGCAGGGACTGGTCTCTGTCTGTCCCCGGGAATGTAATCGTCTTCCCACACAGTGAGCTTCCCAACATTGCGTCAGCAAGTGAAACTCTGGTCAGAGCAAGGAGCAAAAAGGCAAGGGGGGGGGGGGGGGGGGGGGTGAAGTAGGTGTGTGGTGGGTATTATAATTAATACAAGGAGGACCCCAGTCCTCTCCCCTTAGTCCATTCACGGCTTTGACATGACAATGACCCCACGTAAGAGCAAAGGACACGCGCAATGATTGACCGCCCTAAGGGCACACACAACTCCAACAAGCTGCTGTCCCTTTCTTTTCACACCTGTTGAAAAGCGAGGCCACGCTTCGTTACGCATGAGGTAAGCCACAGCCAGGCTTGGTGGCTCTCAAGTGGTCCGTTAATGAAAGCTGACAGCTTCAGAAATGATCTGTCAATAATTATCTTGTCATTTTCTGGCCCCTAAAGGCGAAACAAGAGGTTTATTCTTAAGCGGATTAAAAATCTGGAGATAGTGACATGCTGAAGAAGTCATCCACAATAACCAAGAGATCTGTCTGTCACGGTCGACAGTGAATAATGCAGTTTGATTGGGAACCAAGTGAGTTGACATGTATTAAACTGCATATAAGTTTTCAAATTAGATGTCACCCCCCTCCCCCCCCCCCCCAACTTGTCCCAATCATCTTTTTATTGTGGAAATTAAAGTTACAAAGGGCTTAATTTTTCAGTTTCTTTTAGTTTTCCTAAAGGGGTATGGTATATCTATTGGTTATATGGTAGGAAGCAGTTCATATCGTCTACACCTTTATTTCCATTCAGCAGATGAGACAGGTTAGCAACTTAATACATCTAATGCCATGGTGAGGTTGCACATTTTGGGTCACTGATTCCATTGAAAAATGGCTTGAATTTCATGATCTGTAATGTGCATAATTTTTTTAAGGTGTGTGTTTCTTCCCTCATGATTAAAAAGGGAATGTAAAGCAGTGGTAGGTCTGGAATTTGATCCTCAGTTAAATCCACTAGGTGCAAACAGATTCAGCCTGCTGCCTTCAGCTTATGACAAAGCCATCCCCTTCTTAAATGATTACCTGCCTGACAGGGTGGGAGGGTAGGGGGGGGGGGGCAGCTAAGGGATCCTTTTAAATTCAAGGTGTCAACTGTAGTCTGAGGGCAGAGCTTCCCCTCAGGTCTTGAAGTACACCTCTCCACTGAAGTGCCCTTGACTCTGTGTCTCTAGTCTTACAGGGATGATGACGGCTTAGCTGATGCATAGAGCCCTTGACTGCCAACCCCAAGAAGAAGGAATAATCATGGGACTTTCTGTTGCTATTAGGCATTGTTGTTTGGTATTTGTATACCACTTAAGTCCTGGCAGATTTCTCTGAGAGCCAGTGGCCAGAAGAGTAGCGTCACCCTTTTCTTGTTTCTTTTCCTGTCTGCAATGTGTATTCCTTTTGTTTCATGGACCACAATGGCTTTTTTTCTACAGAATGTTGAAGCTTTGACAGAGAGTTTCAAGATCTGAAATGTTCCCCAGTTTAAACATGTGATGAAATCGTCTCCATGTTTTCATGATGTGAAGTATTGTTTAGTTTCAAGGTGTGAATCATTCTCTGGTTTCAAGATGTAAAACAGTTTTAATTTCAAGATGTAAGATAGTCTGTAATTTCATTATGTTCTAGTTTTAATATGTGAAATCTTCTGTAGTTTCAAGCTGTGAAATAGTCTGTTGTAATATTTAGATGATTATAATTTTAAGCTGTGAGATATTCTTCAGCTTCAAGTTGTGAACAATTCTGTGGTTTCAAAATTTTATTTGTTTTAGCTGTAACGTGTAAGAATTTTTTAAATTCAAATATTTGAAATATTCTCAAGTTTCAAACTGTGTCTCCAGTCTCACAATGTGGCCAATAATTCAAGTTTCAAGATGTGAAGTAGTTAGAGTCGTTTGAATGATTGAAAGGATGGCGGGGCAGGTTTTGAGGAAGCCAAGCTTGCTTGATCAAGTTACAATTGAAGCGGGAGAGGGACCTATCTTCTTACCCGTTTTATTGCCCTGCCCCGACACTGCTACTTCAGCACAGGCCTGCACACCCTACAGCAAACAACTTGCCGGAGAGCTTCGACACCAACCCCCCCCCTAAAAAAAGGAGAAAAAAAAGAACCTACCTCCAATATGACACTGGGGCTTTATTTCAAGCGTTGGCCCTTTTTTCTTCTTTAAAAAAAATCTGCTTGCCTCATATAATTTTTCTTTTATCTTAACAATTGTTTTTATTTTGTAGATTTTAAAAAAACTTTTCAAATTTAAATTTTGAATTTTTAATTAATTTTTTGGTTTTTTTTTTTTTTTTTTTGGGGGGGGGGGGGTGTGTTATTCGGAAACAGAACTTTTATTGTTGATACATAAAAAGATTTATGTTTGTTAAATTTTAAAATGTTTTTGAATGTGGGAACGACCATGGTTTTGCCTTTAAGCTTGATTTCTTTCTTTTCATTAACTATCATTATTACTATTGTTATTACATTATTATTATTATTATTATTATTATCATCATCATCATCATCATCATTATTATCATCATCATTATTATTGTTGTTGTCAAACCAATTGCTTGGACACTCTTTTGATAATTATAACAAAGCTGTTGAACAGGCAGCATACAATCACGCTTTACATTAAATCCCGAGCGGGTAACTTTTTCCCCCCTTCTCTTTAAAAGCAACACAAACTCTCTCTCTCTCTCTCTCTCTCTCTCTCTCTCTCTCTCTCTCTCTCTCTCTCTCTCACGCATGCATGCACGCACACACACACACACACACACACACACACACACACACACACACACACACATTAAATACAAATCTGGAAGATTTCAAAGGGGGGGGGGGGGGGAAGAAGAGAAGGCGTGAAGTAAGGTCAGAGAGTGGAGGGGGTCAGTATCACTCCTTCAATCAATCAAGCTCCCTCCTCTCCATGTTGGCGGCACTTTTGTGTCAACAAGCTCGCCCTACAGATAACAGATCTCCGACCCTTCTCCCCTCAAATCCTCGTTGGGCAATACCGTCCCTTTCCCTGCCAACAAACTGGCTATTTGATCATACACAACTAACTCCCCGCGCTCCTCTTAATTGCTTCACAACGACCGACAAGTCACACACGGCAAACAATCGCAGTCATCCAGGTTAGTAGCCTAGTGAATCTGAGGCAGCAGTAGCAGCAGCAGCAGTAGCAGCAGCAGGAGGATTCCCTATCACTCAACGAGCGTGATTAAACCATTATTGCTAAACTGACCCAGTGATCCCACGCTCTCTCTCTCCCTCTCCGCCACCACGCGAACCCATAATTAGGGGCACGGTCTCACTTCAGGCCTTGGCTTGATCAGCGGCAAGAGCCCACCTGTCGCTCTCTCACCTGGTCGGTGTCTCTTTGATGTAGGCTGATGAAGGGGTTGGCGGGGCGCCGAGTGGTTTGAAGGGTTACAACAGAGGGCTGGGTGTAAGCACGAAAGGTAGACAGTCGGGTTTTGTCCCTGACAGTGTTTGAGTTTTTGTTGAGATGTGTCATCCTTGTCCGTTGTTGTTGTTGTTGTTGTCGTTATGGAGCTGAAAGTTATGAGTTAGGCCCAGAGTGCCTGTGTGAAAGGTGTGTGTTATGATAGATAGGAGGAACCCAGAGTGCCTGTGTGAAAGGTGTGTGTTATGATAGATAGGAGGACAGGAGTTACTATCTAGCACAACGCCAGCAAGCTTACTAGTAGGAAGACACAAAGAAAAATGTGGGTTGCGTTGGGGTGGAGTGGGTGGGGTGGGTTTTCGTTTGTTTGTTTGTTTCTGTTTTGGATATTTCAGCACTCCATTTACCACCTCTGAGAGGTTTATATGATAATGATGATGATGATAATTGTGATAATAATGATTATAGTTATGATGATACAATAATTACCATCGTCATCATTATTATTATTATTATTATTATTATTATTATATTATTATTATTATTATCACCTTTATTATTATTATTATTATTAGTGTTGTTATTATTATTATTGTTATTATTATTCTTGTTGTCATTGTTGTTCTAATAAACAACTACTACTACTACTACTACTACTACTACTACTACTACTTCTACTACTACTACTACTACTACCACCGTAGTAGTAGTATCATCGTCATCATCATTACCATTACATAACAGTAGACGGAGGGGGGGGGGGGGGGGGGGGGGGAGAAAAAAGAGGAAGAGACATTATCAAAATAATCATCATAGCCATCACCATCAGTAGTGATATGATGCAAGTAGAAGTAGCAGTAGTAGTAGTTTTTATTGTTATTATTATTATTATTGTTGTTGTTGTTGTTGCTTTTATTTTTGGTTTGGGTGGTGGCGGTATAATGGTTATAGACATTGAAGAGACGGAGACACGATATACAGACACAGAAACACGAGAGTCAGTGAGAGAGACGGAGACAGAGATACAGAGAGACCAGAGTCAATGAGAGAGACGGAGACACGATAAACAGACACAGAGACACGAGAGTCAGTGAGAGAGACGGAGACAGAGAGATACAGAGAGACCAGAGTCAGTGAGAGAGACGGAGACACGATAAACAGACACAGAGACACGAGAGTCAGTGAGAGAGACGGAGACAGAGAGACAGAGAGATACAGAGAGACCACAGTCAGTGAGAGAGACGGAGACAGAGAGACAGAGAAATACAGAAGAGACCAGAGTCAGTGAGAGAGAGACGGAGACACGAGAGACAGATACACGGAGACGAGAGGCAGAGAGACGCAATGTTTACTTTTGACACTACCCCCAAAAAAAAAAAACAACAACCCCCCTCCCAAAAAAAAAAACCCAACAACAAACCCAAACAAACACCAAAACAACAACAAAAACCAAAAATAAAAACAACCCCCCCCCCCCCCCCCCACGCCCTGATTATATGGGTGAATTTTCCCAATCAATTCATTCAAACGGCCTTATGTTAATTACTTAAAGACAATTTAAATTATCAGTGATAAATAAATACCCGTATTTTTTATTTGTTAAACTGAACGTAATGGATACACTCTTCCCAGTGACAGTCTATTTCTGTATATCTCGAAGTCGGAATGCGGCTACCTTCATGGTGGGCGGAAACGGTCACACACGCAAAATCACCATTGGTGAACCTCGGAGCTCTGACTAGCGAGGAACGGCGGGGGGGGGGGGGGGGGGGATGGGGGGGGGGGGGGGGTGCTGACAACACACAAATTCTCTGTATGCTGAAATTATCAAAAACAAGACAAAATTTACAAAAATGCATACACACGGGGATTACATATTAAAAAAAAAGCACATGAGTGCTCATCCCATTGTTCTCAAAATATGAAAAAATATGACAAAATTTACAAAACTGCATACAGCGGGGACTAGTTGTAAAAAAAAAAAAAAGAAGCACATGAGTGCTTATCCATTTCTTCTCAAAATATGGAAAAAGATGACAAAATTTACAAAACTGCATACACACGGGGACTACATGTAAAAAAAAACCCAACCCACACGAGTGCTTATCCCATTGTTCTCAAAATATGGAAAAAGATGACAAAATTGACAAAACTGCATACACATAGGGATTAGATGTTAAAAAAAAAGCACACGAGTGCTTATCCCATTGTTCTCAAAATATGGGGAAAAAATGACAAAATTTACAAAACTGCATACACACGGGGACTAGATGCAAAAAAGAAAAAGCAAATGAGTGCTTATCCCATTGTCCTCGAAATAAAAGAACAGATAGATAAATAAATAAATAAATAAATAGAGGAAACGCACCCGTTTAGAAAGCGAGAAGTCCCAGATTCAATTCCCGTTTGATGCCTAGCTGGTTTGTCTCTCCACTAGACCTGTAGTGGTGGTCTGGTTGCTAGTCTTTCCGGTGATATAACGAACTGAGATCCCGTGTTCAACACACAATTAGCGCTCTAAATGAACGCAGGAAAGCACACACACAACACACACACACACACACACACACACACACACACACACACAACACAACATTGAAAAGAAAAAGTCTCACTCAGGGAAATTATAAAACAAACAACAACAAAAATCCATGCAGACAGAAATAGAAAAAAAATGAGTGGCGTGCTCTTGTGGCGACGCACTCTCGGGGGGGGGGGGGGGAGGGGGGAAGGGGGGGAGAATTTTACTCAGAGAAATCTGCTGTGACGTTGGAGATCTGCAGTAGGTTAGGCCCCCCTCAGTACAAAACAACAGTACAAAACCCACACACTCGCTTTAAAAAAAAGAAGAGTGCCCTTAAATCTTCTTCTTCTTATCATCATCATCATTAGCAGTAGTAATAGTTGTAGTTGTAATAGTAGCTGTAATCGGAATTGCAGAAAATGCAGCCAGAGTGGTCTTTATCTATTCCTTGACATAAAGGAGGGTGGCAGGATGGTTAATAATAATAATAATAATAATAATAAAATAATAATAATAATAGTAATAATAATAATAATAATAATGTATGGAATTTATATAGCGCTGAATCTTGTAACGCAACAAATCAAAGCGCTCAGATGCCTTTTTTATTTATTTCAAGACGTTCGCCTGCCAACAAGTAAACCGTGAGGTTCTAGGTTCAATTCCCAACCTCGCCCTTTCATTCCAGTTTGACACACACACACAAAATCGAGCTGAATGTCTAAGTCCTTCGTATGAGACTAAACCTAGGCCTTGTGTGCGAACACACGTAGAATATCTTTCGTACACGTTAAAAATAATAATAATAATAATGTATGGAATTTATATAGCGCTGAATCTTGTAAAGCAACAAATCAAAGCGCTCAGATTTTATTTCATACCACTTTAAGTCACGGCAGATTTCTCTCCGTGAAATTCGGGCTGCTCTCCCCGGGGAGAGCGGGAGAACGCGTCGCCACTTAGCGCTGCGCCACCCTTTCACCCTTTTTTTTCTTCTTTTTTTTTTTTTTTCTGCAGCTGTATTTGTTTCCCTATCAGAGTGGCTTTTTTCTAAGAATTTTGCCAGGGACAACTCTCTTGTTGCCGTGGGTTTTTTTACGTGCGCTAAATAATTACGTGTAACACACGGGACCTCGGTTTATCGTCTCATCCGAAAGACTAGCGCCCAGACCACCACTCATGGTCTAATGGATGGGGGAAAAATTTCCGGTCCAAACGGGGTACGAACCGCCGCACACTTCAGACCCGGACTTTTCGCTTTCTAGACAGGCGCGTTACCTCTAGACCACCGATCCACCTTTTGGAAGAGTAGGCCATTGTGTGCCGGTAAAAACGGATGACAGGGAAAAAAAACCCCAGCAATGCACACATGTGTTCGTGTTTAGACATCATCCCCGAAGTCGGAAAGTAGCTACCTAAATGGCTGGTGAGGGGACGGAAGGGGGGGGGGGGGGGGGGGGGGGAGTATAGGAAGAAACGGTCGCATACGCATAGATCTCGATCAAGGACAGATTACCTGAATAACAGTGGATACAAAATTTCAAAACATATCACACTAAGCCAGGTAACGGCTTACAATCTCAGCTCATAAAAAAAGTCAAACAAAACAAAAGCAAATCAAAATGACAAAACAGCAACAAAAAAGCCAACCAAGTCCAAATATTTGCATATTTTGACCAAATAACGTAAAATTTTTTTTTTTTTAAAAGACAGAAAAAAGAAAGACATAGACAGACAAAAGGGAAAAAAGGAAGAAAAAAATCCAACTAACCAACTAACCATCTGTCTGTTTTTCGATTCATTTTATCCATTCCTACGTTTGTTTCTTTACTTAAATTTTTTCCCAATCACCCTATTGAAGTATTTGCTTTTCTCAAATTTCTTTTATTGTAGGTTTTTCTTCTTCTTTATTTTCTGAAAAAGAAAATGTAGTCGTTGTAGCAATTTTTTTCTTCAGAAAAGGAACGTTTAAAAAAAAAAAAAAAGACAACACACCCACTCTCTGCTTATTTCATAATGTTTTATTATAAGCTGCTAGTAAGAGTATGACGTAAGGAAGCTCTGCGCAGGCGCATCGCGTGACATGTCCCATGACTTCCGTTGCTCTGGGCTTCCTTCCGGTCTGTTCGAGCTACAGCCCTGATAAAGAAAATCGGAAATGTTTTTGTGAATGACCTGCCCTTTCACTTCCTTCCGCCATCTCAGATCTTTGTGATGGTCTCAAGTTAGACAACTACCACTGGTGTCACTGATGAATGATCACCCCCCCCCCCCCCCCCCCCCCCGCAAAAAAAAGATTTTGGGGACAGGATAATAATAATAATAATAATAATAGTAATAGTGGTGATGATGATGGCGATATAGGAATAATGTTGAGAAGAAAAAGAGGAAGAGAAATAAACCAGAAGAAGAATCATAAAACTGTAACCATAGCAACAAGTACAACAATGCGAATAATAATAACAACAACACATTGTTTTGCAACTTTTATCAAAATTGATAATGCTAAAAAGCGGACTACATGGGCATAATTATAAAAACAACAACAACAACAAACAAAAACCATACCCTACAAACTGTAAACATCGCTTTTCCATTCATTATCTCGCACTACACTTCCCGTCACACAATCAATCAATACCCGTGTACAAGAAAACATACAAAATACCAAAATAACAGTGGAGCACCATCACCACTCACACATCGCCCCTCATTTCACCCTTGTAGCCACAACTTCACAATGACAAAGCTGCACATTCATCATCATCATCATCATCAATGCCTTTGTGCCTTATTGGCACGTAGGGCAGCAACAAATGTTCTCCACTCCTGTCTGTCGGAAAGCTGCACCTTGCATTCGCAAAATAAACAATTAAGAAAAACAAAGCACGAAATACCTTCCGTCTTCCCAGCGCAGCTCTCTGTTTTTGACAGCAAGACCTGGTTTTGTTTTCCTCTTCTTCGTCCAACGTTCAGACGGCAAACTGTTGTTGTCTGTCATAGGAGCCAGAAGGCGTTGGTTGCGCTGCCGTTAAGCGCCTGACTAGTCAGGCCTAGCGAATCCGACTTCGGCGTAGGGGAGATAATTTGTCTTTTAAGTCTTTCTGGGAAAAAAAAAAGGTAGGAGAATGGACCAAGATGACTGAAAACAGACAAGAGGAAGGTGACAGGCAAAAGAAAGAACAAGGCAGAAACAAAGCGAGGGATGGAAAACAGGGAATTCCCGGCACAGAATTTCCAGAAGGTGGTGATGTTATTTATACTGATAGTGCCCCAACCCCCTCCCCCCATCCGGCATCCTCAAAGTGAGGAGGGAGGGGGGGACTTGTATTGACTTGACTTCTTGTTTAACTCCGCAAGAAGTCATTCAGGCGACACGCTTTTCGGGCGGTGTGTCATCAGCATGTTGAACCTGGTAGAGGCAATCCCCTTTACACACCGAAAGCAAAACGGTGAAGAAAAATATTATTTTCCGTGCTTCAGGAT
>CM054137.1:14653097-14680597 GCA_028751875.1 Rapana venosa
AGTGGTGACACGCTCGTCTAGGAAGCGAGAAGTCGCAAGTTCGATTCCCGTTTGAGCCCGAACTTTTCCCGTCATCCGCTAGACCTGGAGCGGTGGTCAGGGTGGGTGTTAGTTTTGGGGTCGAGGTGATTGAATCCATATCCCGTTAGCAACACAGTGTTAGTGCAGGTGGGGGAACCAACAAGGGCAGGAGGAGAGTGCCCCGGGCAACGTTCTGTACAAAAGCCTTCTTCTCTCGTAGGGAAACCAATGCACTGACAAGGAAAAGGTGCGAGGCATTCTTCCCAGGGAGAGCGATATAGATTTCGGTATACCATAAGCTACAAGCTTGTTGTTGCTATGATTCCAAAATGCTGTTTGTTTTCAATGTTTATTCTCATTTCTGAATAAAAAAACCAAAACAAACCCTATTTAAACCGATACAAATTTCAAGCAGAGAAATATAATGCAAAACAATACAATACAAAGGGATTTTTGTGTATGCAACATCCTTCTGTCTTTCATGACACATTCAAACTGATATCAAACTTTAGACACACACGTAGGTGGGATAAGAATTTTTTTTGTTTACGTGGGATTAGAATTAATCTCAACTGGCAGACCAAAAAGGATATCATGGATTGTGACAAACCATGAAAAATATTTGCACAGTAGCCTACATACATACATACAGACTGTGGAGTATGAGAGGGGGGGTGGGAGGACAAATTTTCATAAGAAAATAGGCAACAGAAGTAAGGTACTGCAATGAGAGGAGCTTATTGTGTGTGTTCTTTTTATTCTTTTTCTTTTATTTCGAGGATAATGGAATAAACGCTTATGTGCTTTTTTTACATCCAGTCCCCATGTGTATGCAGTTTTGTAAGTAAGTAAGTCAGTCTTCAATTTTAAGGTCTTTCCACTTTAAGTGATACCAGACGGCCCTAAAATAGGAGACTGAATGAAAGAGATAGTAGATAGATAGATAGATAAATAGATAGATCTACTCTGTGTGGTGGTGCATGGGTGTGTATAAGTGTGTGTGTGTATGTGTGTGTGTGTGTCTGTGTGTGTAATAAAGAATAATAACAAGGGAAATGCACAAATAGTATTCTTAACATAAACAGATCAAGAACATTTAAAAAATGAAACTCGAAGAGAACTACAACTACAATAAGTGCCCTATAGGACTTAACAATAAACCTTTAGCAATGTCAAATGTTAGCTTTACATTGTTCAAAACTTCATCAATGGTATTCTCAGAAAAGGCAGGGAATTAAGGTTTTAAATTCTAGCATTCAAGTATGATATGGGTATTTGAAATATATTCACCACATAAGCATTTAACATCCTTGCTGAATTTTGTTGTGAATGCATTTAATCTTATCCTGAAAAATAATGCCTTGAGTTGTCTTTCTTTGACAGCATTTGTATGAATCTGTAAGTGATCAATGTATTCAAATTAGGCTCTTCCCACTCTGAGTTGAATGTGAAAGCTGCTTGATTTGCCGATGCTTTTCTATGAATTTGTTTAAGGAAGCTTTTTCTAACAACTGATAACCCTCTGCAATGGATAGAGGGACATGCAGTACTATAGACCCCTTTATATTACGTGCACCTTTCTTCGCAGCCCGATCAGCCCACTCATTTGAAAATAATCCTATATGTGAAGGAATCCAGCAAAAAGAAACATGAATTCCTCTTAAACGCAGAAGATTTATGAAGTATTTGATATCTAGTATAAGTTTAGAGATTGCTTATAAGTTATAGTTTTGTAAATTTTGTCATCCATTCCCACTGGCACACATTGACCTACTCTGCACAAGATGTTCTTCGTGCTTTGCACACGGGACGGCTGTTTATAGTTTGGTCGGAAGGACTTCTTGGGGGGAGCTGTGTCAGCACTGATGTTAACTCCAGCAGAAAAATCCTCTTGAACCAGATTCGATCCGGGTCAGCTGATCAGGAGCGCAATGAGCATCACTCTAACCACCAGGCTGTCCCGTCCTCTGTGTGTGTGTGTGTCTGTGAGAGAGAGAGAGAGAGAGAGAGAGAGAGAGAACAGGGTATTTCAAAATTCAAGTAAACTTTCAAGGTTAAAATGGCTGTGGGGTATATGACAAATCAATCAAATCGCAGTTTACTGATTGGTCAAGAAATGAACCACTCACAGTTAAAAGCTTGTCACAGAAGAGTCCTAATAAGGTAACGAGATAGTAACACTGTTAACAGACAAACATAAACAGACCCAGAGACGACAGAGTGAAAGAGAGAGAGAGAGAGAGGAGAGAGAGAGAGAGAGAGGAGAGAGAGAGAGAGAGAGAGAGCAGGTAGTTAAGAATCAAAGCAAACTTTCAACGCCAAAGTGGCTGCTGTGCGTGCATATACATACAAGTTAATCAAAATCAGGGTTTACTGATCATCAATAACTTAACAGCTCACAAGGTAAAAGCTTGTCACAACTGTGCCCCACCAAACAAAAGAGGCTGTAAGAGTAACAAAATGCAAAAAAGTACGACATGGACAGGAAAACATAAAAGGGCAAAAATCGGGGAAAGGGGGGAGATAAGGGGTTTCCGGGACCCTTCTAAAGGGGGAAAAAATAATCACTATTCACAGGTAAGGTTTTTATTGCCGCAGGAGACGGCTCTTTTGAACACATGTAGATACAGATCTTCCCGCTTCCCTAGCGCAAACAACTGTAAAGGAAAGGGTTTAAAAGGGAGTAGGGGGGGGGGGGGGGGCGGGAAAGGGGGGGGGGGGGGGTTCTAGGGGGGGGGGAAAAAAAGGAAAGGGGGGGTGGGGGGGGGGGTGGGGGGGGGGGGGGGGGAGGGAGGGGGGGAACTAACCCAACCCACGGCGGGGAAAAAGTAGGTTTTTTGTGTTCCGGTACAATTAAATGGGAAAGGGAGAACCGGTATTGTGGGTTAAATACCCCTGACTCCTTTTCCAAAAGGGCGCGGGGACGGGGGCTACATAACGGGCCCTATGCCCCACCCCTCGGAGAAAGGGTTTTTAAAGCGGCAGGCGGGTATAATTTGAAAATTTTGACGGGGAAAAAAAGGTGAAGGCTTGATGGTGCGGTGGGTGGGGGGAGGGGGGGTAGGAGGCACAAGGGGAAAGAAGGCGGGAAAACCTTTGGTTCTAAACTTGGCTTTTGGGTTCACGAAAAGGAAGGAAAGGGAAAAAAGGGGGGAATTAATTACCCCCCCTTTCCCGTTTTTTTGTTTTTAAAGCTCTTTTTCCTGCCCAGTGCTGTACGGGGTTGAAACCTTTGTTATTCTCTTTTTTAAAGGTATTATCACTTTGTCTATTTTCCCCTTTCCACTGTAGCGGTGGTCGAGCGTGTTCATTTCCCCGGTCACCATAAAAGTGGTGGGTTCAAACTCGGAGTGGCATCCGGGAAATTAAGGGGGGGAATTTTTTAAAAACCCCCTGGTTTACTTAAAGTGCAGACCTGCCATGCCTTAAGCCCTTTGTGTGTATAATCAAACGTGCAGAAAATCAAAAGCCCCCGAAGATCCCCCAATTCATTTAAATTTTCGAGGGGGTTAAGGGGGCAAACAAACCCAGCATGACCTCGCAGGGTAGGAATATCCGCCAGGTAACTCCCCCAAAAGACAGAGTCCTGAAAACTTCAGTTTAGTTCCCCCATACCCCCCAGAGAGTTAGGGAGAAGGGGACAGTAAAAGTTTGCTTTATCGATGCTTCGTTTTAGTTGGGTTTAAATCATCTTTTTTGTCGGGTCCTTTTGTTCTGGTTAAAATTTGCTCCCCCCCCCCCTGATATTAATCTATAAATTACATTCCCCTAAATATTGTAAAATGTAGCAGAAAATCGTTTTTTGTATATAATGGAACCCCAAAATTACAGCCTTTGGGGTTTTGTTAATTTAGGGGGATTTTTAAAGAAGCCGGGGTGTGGTGCCCGTGAGGGGAATTGAAAACTAAAAACACACAAGTTTTCATCCCCTGTGACTTAAGTGATTCCCTGTGGGTGATGAGACAGAACGGTTTTTAGGTGACCCAGGTCCTGAAACAAATTTAAATTAAGCTGGGGAACTTCCCAAAAATAACATGATTGTGGGGTTTTTGGAAAGACAAAGAAAGTGGACAGGATCGCTTAGTTTTTGCGTTTTTTTTGTTTTTTTTGGTCATATTTTTTCCCCCATCTTTGTGAGTTTTGTCCCCTGTTCACCAGTGATGGGATTTTCTCTACCCAAGCCAATCCAAACCCTTTTGTTTCATCCCAGGTCGAAGTCCCCCAAGGGGCCCAATAATTTATGCCCCTTGTGGTTTGGGGGGGGAACAAGACGGAATTAAAAGGGGGCCCCTCAATGTAGGCGCCAGGAACCACCCCCCCGAAGGGGCCCTGCACAGCTGCTGAGCCAATTTGGTGGTGTTCAGTGGTGCCTGTGGTGAGCTAACATACGCAGGACACCACCTACTAAGCCCCCTACTAATAACAGTTTTAGCTCAGTGGCGGAGCCAGACTGAGTGAGTCGCCCATTTGAGGTGGCGACCACCACAAAGTCCCTCCAACGTGAACCTCCAACCCCGAAGGCATTGACACAAACTCACCACAGGCACAGAAGTATGTGGGGAAACCGAATCTGAGGTCACCATGAGACCAGAGCAATTGAGCCCAAAGAATCAGAGACATTTCTTTTATTGCATGATGATCAAGGATAATTAGGATGAAGTAATGATGCTGCTATGGAAGTGCATATGCTTTGAGACTACTTGACAGGGTTGTACTCTACGCTTACTTTCAAATTGTATCCCCATGTCAACCGGGCTGGAGAGATACGGACACCTGCAGTGTTGGTCAGATAGGCCTAATTAAATGAGCAACATTCTCAAACTCGCGTCCGTATAAGTGGAATAAAGCTGACTGTGTGGTCCCAGTCTTCCCAATGAGCCCACAGCACACTCACTCTGGGTAGGAGCCGGCCGGAGTCCGAAAAATCCCTATGACTCTTATGGAATTCGAACCCACGACCTTCCAGTCGGTAACCCAAGGCGCTTACCACTGCGCCATGGCAGCTGGTTCAACTTAGTTGTTTTGGTCGTGCTAGGTAAGGCTAAAGAAACTGATAGAAACGTAATAAAAAAAAAATAATAATAATAATAATAATGTATGGAATTCATATAACACTGAATCTTGTAAAGCAACAAATCAAAGCGCTCAGATGACTTTTTTTATATAGAGGATAATGGAATAAGCATTCATGTGCTTTTTAACTCTAGTCCCCGCGTGTATGCGGTTTTGTACATTTTGTCATCTGTTCCCACCGACACACAATGACCTACTCTTTCGAAAAGCGGAACAGGAGTTAACGTGTGGGCAAGATGTTCTGCATGCGTTCGCACACGGGGCCTCGGTTTATAGTCTCATCCGAAGTACTTTGACATTCAGCTCGAGTTTTTTGGTCAAACTGGGAAGAAAGGGCGAGGCTGGGAATCGAACCCAGAACCTCACGGTTTACTTGTTGGCAGGCAAACGTCTTAACCATCCTGCCACCTTCCTTCCTAACATACATACAGGATTAAAAAAAAAATAATAATAATAGGATACAGTGTCTAGGTCGATTATCGTTTATGAAAATTTTTTTTTAAAATGCAAAAGACAATGGGGCATGCTAATATATGTTTTTTTTTTTTTCTTACAATTCTCTCTCTTTCTCCTCTCCTCTCCCCCCCCCCCCCCCCCCCCCCCCCCCCCCCCCCCCCCCCCCCCCCCCCCCCCCCCCCCCCCCCCTTCTTTTTCCCCCTCCCCCCTTTTGCTTTTTTTCCCCTTTTTTTGGACGAAATGACGATCTTACAAACATGTTGGTTTTTTCCTTTTTTTCTGTAAAAGCTTTCGCAAAAAAATAAAAAACGGGGAGTGGAGGGGGCCTGTTGGGAAGTACAGTTGAAATAAAACCATAAAAAAAAGGAGACGGGCAAGAGAGAGAGAGGAAGAGAGGAGGGGAAGGGGGGGCCGTAACAATAACAGAAAACCAGACCACCAGTTGTGTTACAGTACAACAAATTTTAACCTTTGGGACCCCCCACCCCCAACACGAAAATGGAGTCTGAACTCGTGGGGGACACCAAATTAAAGACTTGACAAAACCCAAAACACCAGAAGAAAGAGTTTTTCCTGCCAAGACCGCCCCCCCCGCCTCACTCCTCCCTAACCCCTCCCTCCCCCCCCTTTCCCTCCTAATTTCCCCCCCTGCCCCTCCCCCCCTCCCTTCTCCTCCCTCCCCCTCCCTCCCTACCTTTTCGTCCTTCTCCCCCAGACGCACAACCTCTTTTTTGGAAAATAAAGAATTTCCTCCCCCCCCCCAGGCCCCTTTTTTCACCATTTACTTCTCCCTGCCCCCTTTCCTCCTCCCCTTCAGGGCCCCCCCACCCCCCCTCGCCAAAAGGGGGCTGGGTGTGTGTTTATTTAAAATGTGTCAAAGGGACAAAACTGATGGGGCATGGAGAAGACCCTGGAAGGGGAGGGAAGGCCCCGGCCCGCCCCGGGGCGACCCGGCTTTGTCATCAGCTGGGAATATTGTGGGTGCTTTCGGGAAATGCTCATGCTGGATTAACCGGCCAGTCCCCGGTTCCCAATAGTCCACAACATTTTGTCCCAAAGCTAGGGGCATAAAAATTTTTTCCGACCTTTGGGGTTAGGGGGACACACTTACCTTTTTCGATGTTGGGGGTTTGTTTCCCCTTCTTCTTCCTTTTCTGGCAAATGCTCGACGCAACAATCATTGTCTGTGATTGATGAAAAAGCTTTGCCCTTCCCTTTAAACCTGACAATCATCGAGGGTTTCTGGGGGGAGAGAATGGTTATAGTTTTTAAGGAAAAAAAAACAGGAGAATGGACTAAGAAGGGAGAAAATAACAAGAAGGAGGGGGCAGGAAAAAAAAGGGGCAAGCATAAACAAAAGAGGAAACGGAAAAAAGGGAATTTTTTGCTCAGAAAATTTCCAAAAAGGGAAAGCTTTTTTAACTGACGGGCTCCTGCATAGCCACAGGGGGGGAGGGGGAGGGGGGGGGGGGGGGGGGGGGTGGGGGGGGGCGGAAAGGGGGCGAGGGCCGGAATCATTTGAGATAGTGTGGGTGTGGGGTTAAATGGTTTTTTCTTGTCATTTTTAACTATAAGGCATTAACTACGTCCACGTGGAACTAAAAATAATTGTTGAACTGCTTAACATTTCTTCTATCAACACACAAGAAAATAGGACCCAAAATAAATGAAATGAAATGATATTACATGAATAAAAACTCAGTTGAGACTATTTAAACATAAAACGAGTACTCCCTAACTTTCCTGGGGGGAATTCCCCCCTGTTGTTTTTACCTGATTCACATGCTGACTAGGAATTGTCAGATTTGGAATCTGTCTTTGCAATTTGCAGTCTGCGCATTGGTAGTGCACCTGTGAAGGACAAGAGAAGATAAGTTATTACAGGAAGTTCAGACCCATGGAGTTCTTATGAGCCTGTCCACTTTACCAGGACAATCACTTTACCACACAACACACAAGCCACTTGATACTCTCATTTATAATGCCAGACAGCCCATTTGGGATTCGTTTTCTCCTGACCCCCAGGGCTGTACATGTATGGCTGGGAGCCTAATGTAGATGTCGCCAATGAGTTCAGCCTTCCTGTGATAGGACTGGCTCCTGTCTGCTCTCCTAGTATAGAACTCAGGTAAGGGTAGGCCTGGGATGGGATCTTTGTCGGAAGGTTTGAACACGGGACTGGGAAGCTCTCTCTTCTCTTCTTCTCAACAGCCGTCCCTATACTGGGTGGAATGCCCATCACCTGCTGAAGGTCTACCCAGGGCCTGGCCTCAGCCGACACATACTCCACTTCAGAGCAGCTTCTTTCATTGTGCGGATTGTATGCTGAGTATGGTTGTGTTTCCCTAACCTGTCCAACCCTGAGGTGATTTATGGAATCTTTGACGTGCATATTTGATCTTCTGCATGTGTATAATACACAAAGGAAATTCAGGCACCGGCAGGTCTACACTTAATTGAAGTTGATCTGGGAGATCATAAAAAAAATCCACCACTGTTCTTCACCAGACACCACAGCCGAGATTCGAACCCATGACTTCATTTACCCAAGGGATTGGAGTTAAACGGTCTTAACCATTCTGGTGTCCTTTACTTTTGTGTTCCTCAGCTAGGCCTCCTAGGTTTAACAATGGGGAGATTTTTGCCTATACATGGACCCCCCCCCCCCCTTTATTTAGGTAGCCGCATTCCCACTTCGGGCATGGTGGGTAAGCACAGCGCCTGTGTGCATCCCTTCCTTTTTCACAGTGTTGTCATCCATCCCTACCAGCACAAAATAGCAGTACTCATGGGAAAGGTGGGCTGGGTTTTTAACGTGTAGGTAGGATGTCCTCCTGTGTGTCTTCGATTGTATGTCTGTTCACTGAAAGTGATATTAGACGAAGAAGGTGGCGGGGGACATAATGAGATGAGGGCTTTAAGAAAGAGATGCCTGTTGGTATTTATGTACATTAAAAGACTGATTCCAAACCGTATAAGCAGTATGTTGCAAAAGCATGCCAAAGAAACCAAAAACAAAAAACCCAAACCAAACCAAACCAAAACAAAAACACACTACAATTAAAAAATACTCTAACATTGGAAAATGAACACTTGTGAACTACTTGTAAAGGCTGCTGAGAATAAAGCAAAATGTAGATCCTGTCATTAAAGGTTTTACTATAATTTCGAGATGTTCTGCGTGCATTTGCACACAGGGTCTCGGTTTAGAGTCTCATCCGAAGGACATTTGGGGGAGTGGAGTCAGTACTGATGTTAACTCCAGGGGAAGAAAAATCCCCTAAAAGGGCCACCTCCATGGTGACTGGATGTCAAAACACAAGCCCAAGACTCTAACCACTAAGTTATCCCCCCCCCCCCCCCCCCCCCCCCCAGATAAACTACCAACTGAGAGAAAAAGAGACTACACCTGAGGTCTTGTGTGAGAAAGCTGGTGACAACCCTGATAATGATGGCCTCAGTGGTCGGCAGGGCTGTAAACAATAATTAGCAGTGGGTTGGACTGGTGTGAGAAAGCACAATCCAGCACGTGTTGATCTAGTCATCCTTTGTGGACAGAATGGGTTAACCATGGTGGATGTCATAGATGGCACATGGATGGATGCACCCGGAGGCTTTCATAGCCCATAGTGTGAAATTAAGCAGTGGGCTGGCCAGAGGCATCTGCTGACAGGCCTATGTATGTATGCCGTATTCAAAACCTTTATGGAAATCCTGCTCACCCTCACACTTCTTAGAAAAACAAAATGACCATGACGATACCTCACGCTTTATAAATCAATCTTTAGTGACTGAGCTAAGAGAGAGAGAGAGAGAGAGAGAGAGAGAGAGATGATTCACTGATTTTTTCCGGTTGTATTATTCTGCCAATCAGTCAATGACGTCAAGACGGTGATTCAGACCTGCCTAGTTTACATAGCTCCGCTAACCACACGGGCCACAATTAGACTGTCCCATTAAGTTTTGCCTTTGTGTAGTGTCCATTTTGGACTCTACTTTTTTGTTGGTGTTATTGTGATGTATTGTAATGTAGTGGGACAGACTCTATAGTCGAGTGGTTAAGAACGTTCGACTTCAATGGTCCATGAAGACGTGGGTTCGAATCTCGTCGGTGTCTGGTGAATTAAGGGTGGGGGGTGGGGGGGGGGGGGGGGGGTGTTGTTATGATCTCCCAGATCAACCTCAAGTGCAGACCTGCCAGTGTCATAATTCCCTTCGTGCATACACAGCTGCAGAAGATCAAATGTGCACGTTAGAGATTCCGTTATTCATGTCAGCGTTGGGTGGGTTACGGAATCACGAGCATACCCAGCATGCATCCCCGAAGTTGGAATGCGGCTACCTTCATAGTGGACTATAACAGTCCGATACGCAAAATCTCACCATTGGTGAACCTCGGAGATCTAGTCGAGGAACAAAGCAACAAAAAATGATAGAAATAAAGCATTGGATTTGTTGTATTGTACTGCAATACATTGCATTGTATTACACTGTATTGTATTGCATTGTATATGCCTACATTGTATGCCACTTTCAGTCTCGGCAGATTTCTCTGCGTGAAATTCGAGCTGCTCTCTCTGGGGAGAGCGGGTCACCACAAGAGCTGCGCCACCCATTAAAAAAAATCCTGTATAATTTGTTTGTTTCCCTGTCAGAATGGCTTTTTTCTACACATTTTTGTTTCCTGCTGCCGCGGGATATTTAACATGTACTAAAGTGTGTTGCATGCGGGTCCACGGTGCAATGATTCATACGAAAGACTAGCACTCAAACCACCATTTAAGGTGTAGTGGAAGGGGAAAAAAGTTCGGATTCAAACGGGGATTGAACCCTCCACTTCTGGCATTCCAGATGATGAGTCAGTCACCTCCAGACTACACTCTGTTAGTGTTTTTGTCTCTGTGTCTGTCTCTCTCTGTCTGTCTGTCTGTCTGTCTGACTGTCTGTCTCTGTCTGACTGTCTGTCTCTGTCTGTCTGTCAGTCTCTGTCTGTCTGTCTGACTGTCTGTCTCTGTCTGTCTGTCTGTCTGTCTCTGTCTTGTCTGTCTGTCTGTCTCTCTGTACCTTCTCCCATAACTGCTCGAGGATTCTTTGGGGCATGCACTGCACTGGTAAAGTGGTCAGGCCGTGTCTCTTGGGCTAGTTGGACCTGTTCGTCTGGACCATGGAAATGTTCAGTGACTTTCTGAATAAGGCAGCTCCTCCATACACTGCTGTCATCCGTCCTCTCCCATCCTCCTCCTCCTCCTCCTCCTCCTCTCCTGTCCCTTCCAAGTGTTGATAGATGGGTACAGCAACGGCTGACGTTTCCTGGGACAGTTCCCAACAAAACGCTGAGGAAGTTGATAATGATGATAATGACGCTGACGGGGCCTATGGTCATGAGTAAACACTGCCACTGGGAGAGAGAGAAAGATAGAGAAAAATGACTGTGCGCCACGGAAATCCTAACGGTTCGGGACAAAACGGACGAAGGCCTCCATCAATTAGTCCCATTCTGTACCCCCCCCCCCCCCCCCCCCCCTCCCCTCCTCTTTCCCTCTTTGAAGCGGCAATCGGCTGACTGTCCAGTCCCCGTCTTTGTGTGTGGACACAGCCTGCCAAAGACCACAGGGTCAGAAGATGAAGCGGCCGCGATACTTTGACCAATCAGGCGGCGGCGACAGACTCTCTCTCCCCAACACTACAATAGGCTCTAGTCCTACCACTGCTTCGCTCGGGCCCAGTTTGGCACGTGCGTCGGTTTTTTTGTTTACTTTGCTGACTGACCAGTGAGGTTTGAAGAAGAGCGCGTGGAGAATCTTCTAACCGTTTCCTAACGCGCTGAACTTGAACTTGTCGATGAAGGCAGCGATATGCACGTGCGGTCAGCGTCCACCTGTTACCACGGGGTGGGGCAAGTCACGCGTCAGGAAACACAGGTGAAGTGTGGGGGGGGGGGGGGGGGGTTGTCAGGCGGACGTTGTGCCTGATGGGGCCCCATTGTGGAGCTGTCAGAGGTGCCCTGGAGGGAGGTGTGGAGGGAAGGAAGGAAGGAAGGTGAGGGGGGGGGGGGGGGGGGGGGGGGGGGCAGGTGTCTGTGGCTGTCTGAGGGCGTGTGAGGTCATCCTGGTGGTGCTCTCAGCTCAAAGACAGAAAAGGCTGATGAAGCTCTCAGCTCAAAGACAGAAAAGGCTGATGAGGCTCTCAGCTCAAAGACAGAAAAGGCTGATGAGGCTCTCAGCTCAAAGACAGAAAAGGCTGATGAGGCTCTCAGCTCAAAGACAGAAAAGGCTGATGAGGCTCCCTCTAGTGGCTGTTGAAGTGTCACCTGGGTTGCCTTTTCTCTCTCTGTTTAACTCTGTGAGTGTGTGTGTGTCTCCCCCCCTTCCCCCGGGCACTGTGAAATCATTAGTAATTATGATTTCTAGCTGATATATATCAGCTTCAATATATATTATATAATATATATTATTATATATATATATATATATATATATATATTATATATATTATATATAATATATGTGTGTGTGTGTGTGTGTGTGTGTGTGTGTGTGTAAGTAAAGGTAAATGTGTTCCCATAAAACCTATAAGGTCGTAGAGGAGGGAAGCATCCCCTCACTCCTCTAGGGGCCAGCTTATTGAGGGCGGCACCCATCTCCTCTCCCTCGCTGCTTTACCTTCCCTGATCCTAAAGAGGCAGGTACCCATTTACAGCTGGGTGAACTGAGGGAACTGTACTGAAGCCAAGGTGCGCAAACCGTCACCTATCCAAGTGGTAACCACGCTCGATGCTGCTTAACCTTAGCTGGGGGAAAGCCAGTGCTCCGACCACTGAGCTATCCCGTCCCCTGTGTATAAGTATTTCTGGACTTCGAAACTTTTTTATAGTGATAGTTCTGGTATGCAGTATGTCCACCAAATAACTGTTTCTCTCCTTCTCTTTCTTTTGTCCTTCCGTTCCTTGGTCTGCTTGTCTTGTCTGTCTATCTCTCTTTAAGAGGAATCTCTAGTGAAATACTACACTATCCTTAAGTTGTAAACACAAATTAATACTAATGAACAGGGAGTCGAGCCGAATCATAAAAAGGAAATACTCCACATCGGGCCTAAAAATTCAGAAGAAATTTGAATGTCTTTTGAATCAGAAGAAATAATATCTAAGAACAAAAATTGCACTTTTCTATATTTATTTTGCTAATTACTGCTGTCGCTAGGCGGAACGGGTTTTCCACCTGTGCCTAAGATGTTCTGGTGTGTTTGCACACAGACCCTCAGTTTATAGTCCCATCCGAAGGACCTTTGGGAGAGTGTAGTCAGTACTAATGTTAACTCCAGGGTAAAATTCCATAAAACGATTTATATTATGTAGATACTGTACTGCACAGATGCAATTATTACAATTGTGTCATTTAATAATATGTCCTTAAGGCTGAAACAAGAAAATATCAACAGTGATATTTTAGCATTCTAAACAACATGTTACACAAAATATTTTCATCCTTCCTATTCTTTTCCTGGTAAAAACAACTACATCATTAAAAATAAAAATGAACATAATAATAATAATAATAATAATAATAATAATGATAATGATACTACTACTACTATTAATAATGATGATGATGATGATGATGATGATGATTTCAACTACAACAACGACAATCTTGACAATAACAATGACAGCGATTATAACAACAACTACAGCAAAGACAATAATATTGACAACAACTCCGACAGCGACTATGATAATCATTATCTTCATCATTATCATCAGCATCACCCCTACCACAATCAAAATAGTCCTAACAATAGTCACCGTGAAAAGAGAGAGAGAGAGAGAGAGAGAGAGAGAGAGAGAGAGAGAGAGAGAGAGGGAGGGGAGAGAGAGAGAGAGGACAGAGAGAGAGAGAGAGAGAGAGAGAGAGAGAGAGAGGAGAGAGAGAGAGAAATCAGGTGGCCATTATCACGAGGAAGTTTTGAACAAAAAGTGCGAGCCTTCCGCGTCAGGGGCGACCACACGACTATAAAGGGCAGATAACCTGTTACTTTATGACATCCGTGTCCAATTCATTTGCATGTGGTAGGGAGAGAGACTATTTTCTGACCATACACACGAGTGCACGAGCACGGGCCCTAGCGTAGGCGGGGAGGCAAGGCACCAACTTGCCGCACACAAGCGTATGTATGTACGCCTTCTCTCTCTCTCTCTCTCTCTCTCTCTCTCTCTCATATGCGTACACATGCAAACTTGTCCTCATCAACTGTTATATTTTTATTTATATACTTATGATATATATGTAATAATAATAATATATATATATATATATATATATATATATATATATATATATATATATATATATATATATATATATATATAGGTGTCCCATAACCTTAGGTCGTAGGGGGGGCGAGGCGTCAGAGACCTCTCACTTCCCTAGGGGCCAGCATATGGAGGGTGGCGCCCATCTCCTCTCACTAGCTGCTTTACCTTCCCTGACCCTAAAGAGGGCAGGTATCCATGTAAAGTTGGGTGAACTGGGGGACTATACTGAAGCCAAGGCGCGCAAACGGTCACCCATCCAACTGGTAACCTCGCTCGACGCTGCTTAACTTGGCTGGGGGAAAGGAGTGCTCCGACTACTGAGCTATTCCGTCCCCCATATAAAAATGTGTGTGTGTGTGTGTGTGTGTGTGTGTGTGTGTGTGTGTGTGTGTGTGTGTGTGTGTGTGTGTGTGTGTGTGTGTGTGTGTAAGAGAATATAACATAAACGAATATTTCAAGCAATGATGATCTCTCTCTCTATCAATTAATGTGGTTATCCACGTTCTTTGGGGATATTTAGAGCGAGAGACAGACAGACAGACAGACAGACAGACATACAGACAGATAGACAGACAGATCTATAAATACACAAACGTGCACACATTAAAACCTGTTCTACCTTTTGGAAAAGTAGGCCGTTGTGTGCCGCTGGAATTGAATTAAGAAAGAAAGATTTTGAAATTTTTTTAAAATAGAGAGAAGAGAGAGAGGCTATTGAAATGTGAGCGCGCGCGCACACACACACACACACACACACACCCTCACACACACACACACACACACACACACACACACACACACACACACACACACACACACACACATATTTGATACTCAAAATCCACGAAGTGACACCCCCTGAAATTTTTTTTTTTATAAACCGAACATACAACTGTGTGTGTGTGTGTGTGTGTGTGTGTGTGTGTGTGTACATTTGAATTTGTTAGAATATTGTTATCATTGTTGGTTGTTTGTGTGGGAGCGGATTGAATGGAAGCGCTCTGATTTGTAATTGCAAGATATAGCGCTCTATAAATTCCATATATTATTATTATTATTATACACATCCCCCTCCCCCCCCCCCCCCTCCACCCCCGCCCTTTCCCCGCTCCCCATCCTCCACCCCACCCTACTCTTGTCATCTACCTACTGCGCTGCATCTTTCTAAACATAATAACACCGTGGCCCAAACTAGCCAGAGAGTAGTACCGATACCCTGCAACGTTTGAAAGATAGATAGTACAAAGTGGGGGAGCACAGGTATAGGAGGAGGAAGGGTGTGGGGGGGGGGGGGGGGGGGGGGGGGGGGTTGGGGGGTTGGGCGGAGGAGAGAGAGACAGAAGGATGTGGGTGGGCAGCTGAAAGTGGAGGGGGGGGGGGAGGGGGGAGGGGGAGGAGAGAGAGAGAGAAGGCAAGGTGGGTGGGGCGGCTGAAAGTGTGCATTATATTTCTCTTGTTACATTGATGTTTGTGCATGTCACGACAAGACAATGATTACTCACGCTTGGGAAGTCAGAGGACGCTGGCTGAATACCTAACAGTTTTTGAAACCTCTCTAACCTCTCCCCTCCTTCCCTCCCCTCTGTCTCTCTTGTTTTGTTTTGTTTTTGTTTTTTTGTTTGTTTGGTTTGTGTGTGTGTGTGTGTGTTTTTTGTGTGTGTTTTTTTGGGGGGTGGGGTAGAGGAAGGTGGGCCTGGGGGTTTATTATTGTTGTCATGTTTTGGGTATTTCTTTTATCTTTCTTGGATTGTTTGAGTTAGTTAAAAAAAAAAACTTATTCACAGTCGCACACAACCCAATTCCAGAGATTTTGTTTTACTTTTTTTGTTGTTCGTTTATTGTTTTAAATACCCCCTTTTTCCATACAACTGATCTCGAGAGTTTTGTTGCTGTTGTTGTTGTTGTTGTTTTTGTTGTTGTTTCGGTTTTTTGTTTGTTTTTCTTTTACTTTAATCACAATTGTTCAGCATCCATGTGGTGTGTGGGCTGTGATGAATCCACATAATGCCAGCCAGATAGACAGACATACAGATAAACAGACAGATAGACAGACAGACATACAGATAAACAGACAGATAGACAGACAGACAGACGTACAGATAGACAGACAGACAGACAGACGTACAGATAGACAGACGTACAGATAGACAGACAGACAGATAGACAGACAGACAGACGTACAGATAGACAGACAGACAGACGTACAGATAGACAGACAGACAGATAGACAGACAGACAGACGTACAGATAGACAGACAGACGTACAGATAGACAGACAGACAGACGTACAGATAGACAGACAGACAGACGTACAGATAGACAGACAGACGTACAGATAGACAGACAGACAGATGTACAGATAGACAGACAGACAGGTAGACAGACAGACAGACAGACAGACGTACAGACAGACAGACAGACAGACAGACAGACGTACAAACAATCACTTCATTCTATCAAGGAAGTGGATGACGCAACAACTTGAAGAGTTTAGAAAAGGACAGCACGCCTTTAGATTGATGGGTTTTTCCCCCAGAATCAACACAATTATGAAAAAGTGTCAAAGTGGTAAGGGCCCAGTCTTGACGTCACTGATTGTATCCGACACAGATTAGCTTTTCATTTCAGAGGGACTTGCGTAGTCTGACTGAAATTGGATAGGGATTGTTTTGAAATGAAGGGCGGGCTTGAACCCCAAACCACCCGTTTACTCACATCCTGTTGAAATCCTTTCCTCCGCCACATAGCAAACACACAGCGTCAGAAACAGTAACATCAGAAATAATGATAACAAGAAAAACATATTTAAATGGGAAAAGAAGAAGATGAAGGAGAAGACAAATGATATATGTATATTTAAAAAAACCAAACTATGGCTGAAGCACACCCACCTTCTACATAATATGGGATTTTCCACTACTACTCGCCGACCTCACATCCCTCTTTTGTTCCTGTAACATTTCCGTCTGTTACCAAATTCTCTCTCCTCCTCTCTCTCTCTCTCTCTCTCTCTCTCTCTCTCTTCTCTCTCGTGTGTGTGTGTGTGTGTGTGTGTGGTGTGTGCGCGCGCGCGCGCATGACGTACACACTTGCTTGCTGGCTTGCTTGAGTGAAGTCATGATATTATGGCATTCGCGGTGAGACTTTTCGTGAGTTTAGCTGCCTTGGAAATGTTATTATTATTTTTATTATTAATTTATTTTGTTGTTGTTGTTGATGCTATTATCATCATTGCTGTTAATATCTATCTATCTATCTATCTATCTATCTATCTATCTATCTATCTATCTATCTATCTATCTATCTATCTATCTATCTATCTATCTATCTATCTAATGATGATGATGATGGTAATGATGATAATAATAATAACAACAACGACATCAACGACAACTTTATTATTATTATTATTATTATTATTATTATCATCATCATCATCATCATCATCATCATCATCATCATCATCATAAGGGACGGGATAGCCAAGTGGTTAGAGAGTTGTGCTCGCGATCTGACAGCAATGATGATGATGATGAGGATGATGATAATAATGATGATGATGATAATGATGATGATGAAGATGAAGATGATGACAGCAACAATCCTCTTCAAGTACAGGATGCATGCTGATAAAAAAAAAGATGCATGCCGAGTATGTCATTGTTTTTGTAACCCACCAAACACTTAATTAAATTACAGAATCTGTGCTGGGCCTAACTTGTCAGGCGCTTAACGGCAGTGCAACGCATTTTCGCTCATAATTATGACAGATAACAATAGTTGCTGTCTGAGCGTTCGGTGAAAAATAATTACAGAATCTTTTTCGCCTACATTTGTTCATCTGCATGAGTATGTATGTACACGAAGGGAGACTAAAGCACTGGCGAGTTTGAGCTTTAAGTTGAGCTGGGAATTTGTAAAAATCCCTACCCTTCATTTACTAGCTAGTGTTGCCAAGATTCAAACCCACGACTTCATGGTTCTACAAGAATGAAGTCAAACGCCCTATCCGTTCACTTATGGTGTCCTCGTGTCAAACAGCAGAATACACGAGAACAACAACAACAACAGCGCGCACACACACGCACACACACACACACACACGCACGCACGCACACGCACACACACACACACACACACGCACACACATACACATACACGCTGGTAAGTTTGCAAAAACTGAAAGCCCAAGTAGGTATCTAGCATACCACCAGTTTTCATGTGCCTATTTTCTTTCAGCTCTCTGCTTCCCTTTGTTTGTTTGTTCATTTGCTTGCTTTGTTTTAAGTGAAGTGTCCAAACTCACAATTTACATTTCCCATGCACTTACATCCCTATTGTTTATTAGAGATAGTAACACACAAAAACCGTCACCTGCTTTTGTTACCAAATATCCACTAATGGATAAGCCACTGTCATCCAATATAAATCAGCCTCATTCTTTGTAGGACAACAGGAGATTGGCAGTTTTTAGTTCAGCCTTTTCCTTTCCTTCTGTTCATACCAAGACAGGCACAGCTACAATAATACAGAAAAACATTGTCCTATGTTGCCACAGGCCTCTCTATCTCCTCTCAGTGCACTCAGGGTTACCCCCCCCCCCCCCCCCCCCCCCCCCCCCCCCCCCCCCTGAAAGGGAAACAATATGGCGTCGACAACTTCTGGCAACCGGAAGACGGCGCACGGCAAAGGGAGAGAAACGTGCCAACAATGACACAGTGGTAGTGTTCCCCAACAGTAGAGTGAATTTCCGTTGTTCTTTTTGGTGGTGCAGGAAGGATGTGTGATATTGCGAAGGATGTGTGATATTGCCGGCCCGCCACATTTTCCTAAGTGGTGGTTACCGGTTTTTGGTGAGCAGAGTAACGATGGTTTGGCCCAAAAGGACGGTTAGGGCTGCTGCTGCTGCTGCTGCTGCTGTGGCAAGAAGCCTGAGACAAAAACAAGTTGTTTTGTCCTGCATTGATGTCTACTGGGTCAAGGACCAGTCGACTAGTCAGTATACTTGTATAGTTAGTATAGGACTTGGCGCGTCTGCAAAGTCTTGGGCCACTTGATTACTTACTTACTTCGGCTAGCTTACTGTATCCTGGGGTTCTGGCACTGGTGCATTTTTGTTTTAGTTTTAGAAAGGTGGGCTGAACAAGTCTGTATTTCCTGTGTCACTCTGTCTCTGTTACTGTCTTTGTGTTTAACACACACACACACACACGCACACGCACGTGCACACACACACACATACGCACACGCACGCATACACACACACACACGCAAACGCACACGCACACTCACAAAATAATACACTCACACACAGGCTCATGATCATGCGTACACACACACACACACACACACATGCCGCTTTTCGAAAGAGTAGGCCATTGTGTGCCGGTGGGAACAGATGACAAAATTTACAAAACCGCATACACACGGGGACTGGATGTAAAAAAGCACATGAGTGCTTATTCCATTATCCTCGGGAAAAAAAATCATGCCTAGCGCTTCACAAATCGGACACAGAGAGAGAGAGAGAGAGAGAGAGAGAGAGAGAGAGAGAGAGAGAGAGAGAGAGAGAGAGAGAGAGAGATAACAGTGGGTGTATTTTCTAAAAATGGCTGAAGAAACGAGCTGTCTTTCTTTTCTCATGATGTAAATGAACAACCATCATTTGACAAGTAGGACGGTTGCTATTTTTACATTTCAGCAACATCTTCCATTTTGAAATAAGATCATCATCATGATCATGGTCGTCGTCGTTATCATCATCATCATCATCATCATCATCATCTTCTTCTTCTTCTTCTTCTTCTTCTTCTTCTTCTCCTTTTTCCTTTTCTTCTTCTTCTTGTCCTTTCTTTCTTTCTTTCTTTCTTTTCTTTCTTTCTTTCTTTCTTTCTTTCTTTTTTCTTCTTTCTAGCATCTTCTTCTTCTTTTTCCTCTTCTTTCATCATCATCATCGTTGTCATCGTCATCATCAATCATCATCTCCTTCTTCTTCTTCTTCCTGACGCGAAAGCCGAGTGGTTAAAACCGTGTAACTTCAGTCCATGGGTCATGAAGTCGTGGAATCGAACCTCGGCGGCTTCTGGCGAATTAAGTGGGGGGTGGGGGGGGTGGGGGGTACGATCTCCCAGGTCAACTTCAAGTGCAGACCTGCCAGTGCCTTAATTCCCTTCGTGTATATATATATTATATATATATATATAAATATATATATATATATATATATATATAATATATATATATATATTTATACAGGCAGGAGATTAAAAAAATTTAATATGCACGTTAAAGATATCGTCACTCATGTAAGCGTTTCGGTGGGTTACGGAAACACGAACATACTTAGCATGCGCCCCAAAGTCTATACAGAATCTTCACAATGTTGAAGGCGGTGAAGAAGGGAAAGAAGAAGAACTGACCAGTCCTCTCCCTCTTTCTCTGTCACCTGTCTCACCTGTCGGCATCACCGAGTTCAGCGTTAGCCGCCACAGCCAATGATGATCCTCCTCCTCCATTTGCTCTGCTCTTCCTTTGCTGGCGCTGCTGACTTCATGGATTCTCATGCCACAGGATTCCCTGATGCTGCCAATGAGAGAAGCTGGTGATGGTCTGCCTTTTTCCCCTTTTCTTTTTACCGTGGTCTTGCCTTGACAGACAGTTTTCGTGAGGTTCGTATCTTGGTTTCCTAGCGCATTGGCTTACATAACTTAGTTTCTTTTCATATATCAGAGAAAGAAGGTAGGGTTTTTTTGTTGTTGTTCCCAGTTCGTGTCATAATTATGCTTTCATTTGTTCTTTTGTCTGTCCAACTGAATCTGAGGTAAAAAAAAAAAAAAAAAAGGTAATCTGAGGAGCCTGCTAAAAAAAACCCTCAACAACAACAACAACAACCAAAAGAACAAAAAAACCCACCACAACAACAACCAAAAGAACACAAAATACCAACAACAACAAAAACCGAGATTCGAACCAGCGACTCGCAACTTCAAAGGCCAAAGGAAGTTTTTTTAATCGTCCCCATATCCGCTTGGCTGTCCCGTGACAAAACAAACAAACAAATCAAACGGATAAACAAAGCAAACAGACACAGCAAACAAACAGACACACAAAGCAAACAGACAAAAGAACCAAGCCTAATTATAGAGAAGTGGCAAGTGTCTGTGGTGTCGTGTCAAGCTGCTCTTCAGTAGCCAAGTCTGTCACCACTTTCCTCGCGGCTTATCCCTCCTGCATGGTGTCAGGGGCTCTGGGGTCACTGGTGTCATTTCCGCTTGGCAGAGCGCATGCGTATCTGAAGACGATGACTGTGAAGGAACAAGTTGTTCTCCCTTTCCGGTTCAGCGCACTTGCCTCTTATCTGACACTTAAACTATCATTGAGAGAGAGAGAGACAGACAGAGAGAGAGACAGAAGGAGGTGAGACAGACAGCGAGACAGAGAGAGACAGGCAGAGAGACAAAGAGAGAGAGAGAGAGGGAGAGAACAGGACTTAATGTATTGGAGCTTGCAGCAAAGTAGACGGGCATTTCTTTTTCTTTTTCTTTTGCTGAATGTCTTGTTTTTAGTGTAATTTTGTGCATCATAATAACTGGTACTGTTTGACATGTTATAATCATTTGTGCATTGCTATGTGTGTATGTATGCTGAGTGTGTGCATGCGTGCGTCCACAGAGACAGAGAGACAGAGACAGACAGAGACAGAGAGACTTACCAGAGTGCAGACTGAGCAGGAAAACATTTTGCCGAGGACTAGGCTTTGGCAAACAACTGGCACATTTGTTTATTCACTAATAATTATAAATTCTTTTGTTCCGGAAAGAACCATTAAGCACTCATTTGCTATTCTTTTGTAAATCCTAACTGGGTGTGCATGCCGTTCTGAAAATGCTATCATCCGTTCCAGCATCACGCAATGGTCTACTCTTTGCAAAGGTGGAACACGTCTAACGTGGGACACGATGCTCTGACTGGAAGCAGCGCTTCACTGTAGGTAGCATGCTAACCATTACCTCAGAAGAAGAAGAAAGAAAAAAAAGAAGCTGAAGGAGAAGAAGAAAAAAAAAGCTCCATAAATGCGGGCCTCTCCTTTAAAAAATGCTGGAATTTTTTTTTTATACCTGTAGCAAGCAAGTGATTATAGCATATCAGCTGTGGCCTCATTCTTGGCAAGTAAAAAAGCGTGCCAGCCAGCTGTAATGTCAATCTTTCAATAGTACACTTGACTTACTTGACTTATGCCTCTTGGTTCCTTGGGGAACATAGGGCTGCAACAACACCCCTCCAACGAACTCGGTTTTGGGAGATCCTCTTCAGCTCGGCCCATGTCATTCCGGCTGCCTTTGTTTCTTCGTCAACACTTCTGCGCCAGGTCTGCTTTGGCCGACCAACTTTCCGCTTCCCTTGTGGATTCCAGTCAAGGGCCTGTCTGGTGACATTTGACGCAGGCTTGCGGAGTGTATGGCCGATCCATCCCCACTTCCTTTGTTTAATGGTGGACTCAATTGGGGTTTGTCTGGTCCTGTCCCACAGTTGTTGTTGGATATGACTTCCGGCCACCTGATGTTGAGGATGTACTGAGGCATTTGTTGGTAAAAGACTGGAGTTTGTGGGTGTTGGTTTTTGTTACCCGCCAGGTTTCTGAGCCATAAAGTAGGACCGATTTGACATTGGTGTTGTAGATCCGAAGCTTATTTTGAATGAGAGGGCTGTTGACCTCCAAATTGGCCGAAGGGTGTTGAAGGCGTGACGGGCTTTGTTGATTCGGCACTTGATGTCTTCATCTGTTCCCCCATCTTTACTGACGACACTGCCCAGGTAAATAAACTTGCTGACTTCTTTGATGGTTTCTTGCTGCAGTCGCACTGGGTCATGTGTTTTGTTGTTCACCCTCATGATCTCCGTCTTCCCGATGTTGATTTGGAGGCCAGTCTTTTCAGCTTCGTCAGCAACACGACAAAGCTTCTCTTGTGCGTCTGTTGCTTGTGGGAGAGAAGGCTGATGTCATCTGCGAAGTCCAGGTCTTCCAGCTGCTTCATGAGGGTCCACTGTATGCCGGTTCTCCTGCCTGCTGTGGCTTGCCGCATTATCCAGTCAACCACCAACAGGAAGATGGTTGGCGACAACAGACAGCCCTGACGAACACCGGTCTGTACGGAGAAGGCTTCCATCAGTTTCCCTTCATGGATGACTTGACAGGTGGCATCTTCGTATAGCTGCTGGATGATGGTGATGAACTTTGGTGGAAACCCATAGTGATGCATCAGTTTCCAAATGACATCTCTGTCGACGCTGTCAAATGCCTTCTGGAAGTCGACAAAGACTGAATATAGGGGGGTCTGCCAATCCAGGGACTGCTCAATGATGATGCGCATTGTGGCGATTTGATCTGTGCATGATCTGTCTTGCCTAAAGCCTGCCTGTTCATCCCGAAGTGTCTTGTCCAGTGCTGTCTTCAGTCTGTCTAGCATGATCCTTGTCAGTACTTTCCCTGGGATGGACAGTAGCATGATTCCTCTCCAGTTGTTGCAGGAGGACAGGTCCCCTTTCTTTGGCAGCTTAACAAGATGGCCTTTCTTCCAGTCTTCTGGTACACTCTCTTGCTCCCAGATCTTGTATAGGAGTGGGTATAACATCTCAGTGGAAGTTTGGATGTCCGCCTTCAGTGCTTCAGGTGGTATACCGTCTGGGCCTGCTGCTTTGCCTGATTTGAGTGACTTGATGGCTTTGGTGATCTCATTCTTGGTAGGGGGGCCGGTGTTGATGCCAAGGATTTCAGTAGGTGGGGGGATGTCAGGCGACATGGGTGGTGTAGGTCTGTTGAGCGTTTCTTTGAAGTGCTCTGCCCATCTTGCTCTCTGGTCCTCCTCACCTGGAATGGTATTGCCATTCTTATCTTTGACAGGGCAGCTAGGTTTGTTGTTTTTTCCTGAGAGAGTTCTCGTGATCTCGTACAGTCTCTTCATATTTCTTTGGCCTGCTGCAGTCTCTGCTTCCTGAGTCAGTTCCTCAATGAATTTTCTCTTGTCTCTTCTTGCATTTCTCTTTACTGCCCGGTTTTTGTCCCAGTAGCATGCTTGCAGTTCCTGTTTCTTTTCTTGATTTTGTGTTTGGTTGATCTGATCTTTCAGCTGTTTTCTCTCGGTGATCAGTGCCCATGTTTCTGTTGTCAGCCACTCCTTGTATTTTCTTGTTTTCTTTCCAGTACTGTTTGGCATGTTGTCTTCCAGGTCTCACGTAGACTCTGCCATTGCTCTTCGACTGTTTCCTCTGGCAGCTGGGAAAGCACACTGAAGTTGTTCTCAGTTCGAGCCTGAATTCTTCTATTTTTTCTCTTTCCTTCAGGCTTTGCACGTTGAACTTGTGTGATGGTCTTCCTGCCCGGTCGATGTAGGCTTTGAGCTTGGTCTTGAGGATGGCAACAACAAGATGATGGTCTGATGCTGCATCTGCTCCGCGCTTCACCCTGACATCATGCAGGCTCCTTCTCCACTTTCGCCCGATGGTGATGTGGTCAATCTGGTTTTCTGTCTTGCCATCGGGGTAAGTCCATGTGGTCTTGTGGACTTTCTTGTGAGGAAAGATGGTGCCTCCAATGACCAGGTCGTTAAACATGCAAAATTCTGTTAAAAGTTCTCCGTTTTCATTTTGTTCTCCAGTGCCATGTCTGCCCATGATCAGTTCTCTGTTTGTGTTGTCTGTCCCCACTTTGGCATTCATGTCTCCCATTAGTATTTTTAGATCCCTCTTTGGTGCTTTGTCATGATGGTCTGGACTTGTTCGAAGAAGTTTTCTTTATCTTCTAACTCTGCTGTATTTGTTGGAGCGTAGCACTGAACGATGGTAACCTTTCTGCCTTTTGAGTTGAAACGTGCTATGAGGATCCGTGGTGACACTGGTTCCCAGGACAGCAGTGCTTGCGTTGCTTCAGGTCTCATCAGCAGCGCTACTCCATGTGTGTGGGGCTGGCCTTCTTCCTGTCCAGAGTAGATGATAGTGTCTCCACTCGCAAGCTTTGTCTGCCCGGTTCCATTCCATCTGGTCTCGCACAGGCCAAGGATCTTTAGGTTGTACCTGTGCATTTCTCTACTCACCTGTGCTGTTTTACCGGTTTCATACAGGGTTCTGATGTTCCAGGTCCCTATCCTGGTTGTTGACTTGGTTGTTAAAAGAGTTGTCGGCGCACTGGCTTCCTGGAGGCTTTCACCAGCACGCGTCATAGGCTCTACCAGAGAGGACTCTTCCCCAACCATGTCGCTCGTAAGAGGTATCGTTGCAGTTTCAGTAACAGAGTGGTTTTTAAGTGAATGGGTCGTTAGCCCAATGCACAACCCCCAACCTGGAGGACCAGGGTGCATCGTTTAGTCTGGCTCCTCTCCCCCAGACCTGTTGAGCATGGTTGAACCTGCCAGAGGCCGAAGCCCCCGCCCACATAGCTCTGGGGGTCATTGAAGCACGCAAGCCATCCCACCACGACAAGGTGATACACCATCAGGACAGTTCAATAGTACAAGGAAGTATCATTTACTAACAAAGGCAACGAATGTATAATACAGTTATCTATAAAAGCTTAAAAAAATAATAATAAAGGTGTTCCCATAACCTATGCAGTCGTTGGAGAGTGAGATGTCAGAGACCACAGCTTCCCCAGAGGCCAGCATATTGAGGGCGGCGCCCACCTCCTCTCCCTCGCTGCTTTACCTTCCCTGACCCTAAAGAGCGCGAAGGTACCCATTTACAGCTGGGTGAATTGGGGGAACTGTACTGAAGCCAAGGCGCGCAAAGGGTCACCCATCCAACTGGTAACCACGCTCAAGGCGTTAGCTTGGGGAAAGCCAGTGCTCTGTCCGCTGAGTTTTATTCTGTTATCTATAAGGAAGTGTAAATAGAACTTAAGTCAAACCTAAACCATGTGGTTGAAATGACCAGAAGTAGGTCAACGGCATAACCACATTGAATGTCAATCTATTCAACAACACAAACAAGCATCATTGACACAATGAAAACACACACACACACACACACACACACACACACACACACACACACACACACACACACACATATATATATATATATAAACTTTGATGCTACGCAAACCCATGCACTCCAAATGACAAGAAAAAATGTGAATGTCAGAACCAGCAACTGTTTTTGTTTCCCTATCAGAGTGGATTTTTTCTACAGAATGTTGCCAGGGACAACTCTCTCGTTGCCATGGGTTCTTTTAGTGCGCTTAATAATTATGTCTACCACATGACACCTTGGCTTATCGTCTCATCCGAAAGACTAGTACCCAGACCCCCACTCATGGTCTAATGGATGGGGGGAATGTTTGGGCCCAAACGGGGTGAGAGGTTCACCTCTCACCCGGACTTTTTGCTTTCCAGGTAGGTGCCTTACCTCTAGACCACCCATCCAAAGTCAAGCTATTCAAGGGTACAAACAAACATTATTTACCACCAAATGCAATAGATCTTGAAACTCGGGCCTAAACCATGAGAAAAACAATGTCAACGACGTAACAAAGCTGATGTCAAAGAGGCCTGCAAATTCTTTGGCTGCTACTTGTTATGAATGGACGACACTTCCGTTTCCGGAAAGATGGCGTGATTAAAATGTGAAACTGCTTTGAGCGGGTCATCTATTTGTGATGCTGACGCGTTTGTGTGCAGCTGCAGACAGCATTGAGAGTGTCCGTAATAGTGCTGTAGATCTCTATGTCACTTTTGTCTATACCCCCCCCCCCCCCCCCCCTGCTTGTCTTTACCTCCCTCCCTCCCCTTCCCATTTCTGCTTCTGTTTGGTTGTCTTTCTTTCTTTCTGTCATTCTCTCCTTGTCTTTCTCACAATCTCGCTGCTCGTGTTTAGGTAGGTCGGTTTGCATCAGAGTGTGTGTGTGTGTGTGTGTGTGTGTGTGAAGAACAGAGACGCAAAGATTTGACAGAAACCAGCGAGGAAGAGAGAACTCGAACTCGAAAGATTTATTCACAAAAAGGCCATTGGCCCATACATGAAAAGGGAAGGGGGGGGGGGGGGGGGTGTTGCCAAACTGCTTAGTATTTTAGTGAGGAAAAAAAAGTAACACAAAAAACCAAAATGTTATTGCATGCCCACAACTACCACAATAAAAATCAGTTCCAAAAAATATGACTTAAGAAACCAAGATATCTCTCATTCTAAAGGCCTTACACAAATATAAAGCAAGGCTGGGCACAATCTCAGGGTGACTAGATAGATGCCATGAGTAGACAGAATCTAAATCAATTAGGCTGTCTGCTATACTTTACCGGAATGTAATTCTGTCTTACATCTTCTAATGCTGGACAGCACAGCACAAAATGAACTTCATCTTCCAGTTTGCTTACATAATGGGCATAGCAACCCGAGGTCATCATCATCATGACGACAACCATAAAATCTCTGTTACGATTTTTCACGCACGGCCGTACACACGCACGCACGCACGCTTGCAGACTCGTACACACAAACACACACACGCACGCACGCATGCATTATGCATGCATGCACGCACACAGACACACGGATGACAAAATTTACAAAACTGAATACACACGGGGACTGGTTGTAACGCAGAACATCTTGCGCCCACGTTAAAACCTGTTCCGCTTTCAGGAAGAGT
>CM054137.1:14685597-14693097 GCA_028751875.1 Rapana venosa
TCTCTGTGTTTCTTTGCCAACCGTGTCTGTCTGTCTGTTTGTCTATCTGGCTTACTCTGCCTCTCTGAGTCTCTGTCTGTCTGTCGTCTGTCTGTCTGTCTGTCCGACTGTCTGTCTCTCTCTCTCCCCTCCCTCTCTCCCCCTCTCTCTTTCTCTCTCTCCCTCCAGCCCTCCCTCCCTCCCCCTCTCTCTCACCTCTCTCTTTCTCTTTCTGTATCTATCTGTCTCTGTCTCTGTATGTCTTTTAAAAAAAAAAAGGGATTTCTTCCTCCCCCCCCCTCCTCCCCTCCCCCGTACATGTTTCTTTCTTTCATTCTTTCTCTAGTTCTTTCTTTCTCACTCTCTTTCTTTGTCTCATTCATTCATTCATTCATTCATTCCTTTTTTTCTTCCATTTCAATTGTTTCAAACAACATTCAAGCATTATGATTGTATACAACCCAACAACATGATATCAGCAAACGACACATCCCAGATGGCTTGTTGGTACGTCACGTGTCCAATCCAAACGATTGTTTTCATGAGATTTGTTCAAATGACTTTAAAATATATGTGCAACTGTCAGTGATATTATATCATGTATATCAGTCATCTGTTGCAATGTGAAGTCATCCGTCACAACGTGTGAAATGCGAATATGACAGAGCTATCATAAAGTTTACTTGTTGGCCTGTCAAGGTGTACTGGTATTTTGGTGACACTTTTCGTGAATCAACTCTGTTGAAACCAAGGGCACATCACAGCGGGAGCCTGGCGTCAGACCAACAGCTTAGTTTCTGCCCCAACCCCAGGGGAAGTTAACACTGAGGCTTATGTAGACATGTGACAATGACATAATGCTCAGTTATCAACAACAGTCGTCTTTTCGAACACACACACACACACACACACACACACACACACACACACACACACACACACACACACACACACACACACACACACACACAACACACACACACACACACACACACACACACACACACACACCCCTACACACACACACACACACACACACACCACACACACACACACACCCACACACACCACACACACACACCACACCACAAACACACACACACACACACACAACACACACACACACACACACACACACACACACACACACACACACACACTACAACACACACACACACACACACACCACACACACAACACACACACAACACACACCCACACACACACACACACACACAACACACACACACACACCACACAAAACACACCACACACACACACACACACAACACCACACCACACACCACACACACACACACAACACAACACACACACTCACTCACGCCACTTCTTTTCAGTTTTCCTTGTTTCCTTCTTTCTTTCTATCTTTGTTTTTTTTTCTTTCTTTTTTTTCCTTTTCTTTGCTTCTTTTTGTTTTGTTTTGTTTCTTTGTTTTGTGTGTGTCTTCCTTCCGTCCTTCCTTCTTTCCTTCCTTCTTTCCTTTCTTTCTTTCGTTCTTTGCTTCTTTTTTCTTTCTTTCTGTGTGTCTTTCTTCCTTTCTTTCTTTCTGTCTTTCTTCCTTTCTTTCTTTCTGTCTTTTCTTCCTTTTTTTTTTTTTTTTTGGTGTCTTCCCCATTTCTCCCCTGTCTCTCCCTCCATCTGTCTGTCTCTGTCTCTGTCCCTGTGTTCCTGTGTATCTGCCTCTCTCTCTGTCTGTTCCCTTACAAATGGCTTTTGCAGGCCTGATGACTGCACTACACACACACACGTGCGCGCGCGCATGCATGCACGAACGCACGCACATACACACATGCTCACGCACGCACGCACATACACACGTACACACATGCACACGCACGCACGCACATGCACTCATACACGCACATACACACGTATACGTGCACACCCCCCCCTTCCCACTACCAGTGACAACAACACAACACCACACACACACACACACAACACACACACACACACACACACACACACACACACACACACACACACACACACACACACACACACACACACACACACAACACACACACACATACGCCGCCGCGACCACGATCATCTCCACCACTACTGCCATCACCACCACCACCACACAATATCCACTATCACTACCGCAACTACCACCACCATCACCACCACTGCACACACACACACACAACACACACACACACACACACACACACACACACACACACACACACACACACCCCGCCACCACCACTACCATCCCCACCACCAAAACCACCACCACCACCACCACCTCACAACACACACCACACACACACACACACACACACACACCACCACCACCACCACCACCACCACCACCACCACCACACCACCACCACCACCACCACCACTACCATCCCCACCACCAATACTACCACCAGCACCACCTCACAACAACACACACACACACACACACACACACACACACACACACACACACGGGGAACAAACACTAACAGTATTGTGTGTGTGTGTGTGAAGGAACCAGGACTGGAATTCCCTACCTTACTGCGTCGTAAACTAGACCGCGGCCACTCACTCACTCACTCAGTCACTTTAGGGGCTGCACAGAGGCGCAGACAGCCTGTGTAGACACGTAACTCAGACGTCTAGTGCAATCTGTCTGCTCAGCGAAAAAGAACAAACATAAAGAAAGAAAGGACGGAACAAAGAAAGCGAAAAAACGAAGGGGAAAAAAAAGAAAGAAGGAAGGAAGACCCCCCCCCCAAAAAAAAAAAAAAAAGACCCGAAATCAGAAAGACCAACAAAAAAATCTAACAAAAAAATTGTAAAAAGCAAAAAAGGAAAAAAAACCACATAACCATCAAACATGCAAATAAGCAAACAAACAAACAAATATACAAACGAACACACAATCAAACAAACACACAAAACCAGAAAAACTTACGAAGGACACACAATAGAAGTCCAAGACAGTTGAAGATTTAGTAGCTATTTCCCCCCACTACACACACACACACACACACACACACACACACAGGGAACAAACAGATAGATAAAGACAGACAGACATCTATATATGTCAGACATATATATATATATATATATATATATATATATATATATATATATATATATATATATATATATATATATATATATATATAAACGGACTGAATAACGGACTGATTAACATTGATAAACTCGCTAACTGACTGACAGACTAACAGAACATCTTGCGAACATGTTAAAACCTGTTCCCCTTATCGGGAGAATAGGCCATTGTGTGAGGGTGGGAACGGATGACAAAATTGACAAAACTGCATGTCCACTGAGACTAGGTGAGAAAAAAAAAAGCACACGAGTGCTTATTCCATGACCTTCGCGGTAAAAGGATTGATATAGAAAAAAACAACTCATAAACTAAGGAATCAGGGAACTCACTCATTCACTAACTGCAGAATACGAAGAAAAATAGAAAGAAAAAGAGTGTGTGTGTGTGTGTTGGGGGGGGGGGGGGGGGGGGTGGATAACTGGGACCCCAGATAGATAACTGAAGAAAAACGAAAGGAGAAACACAAAGATATAAAAGTGTTACCACCATGGTGCTAAAACGAATGACTGAATGAACAGACAGATAAATGAATAGATCAACGAATAAAAAAGATGACTGACTGAATCAATCAATCAATCAATCAATCGGCGACAAAATTGTTTCTTTGATTTCTTCGATCCTCGGCCAGAGCTCCGCGAAGCCCATCCCTCTCCAGTTAAGGATGCATGCTGGGTATGTTCGCGTGTTCGTAACCCACCCAACGCTGCCATGAATGACATAATTTTTCGAAATTCGGCCTTTTGGCTAAAGCCAAACTATAATAACATGATGTTCAACGTGCATGTGATCTTCTACAAGCGTATCATACATGAAGGGAATTAAGGCACTGGCAGGTAAGTTGATCGGAAGATGGTAAAAATTCCCCACCCTCATTCACCAAACACTGCTGCCGAGATTCGAACCCGCGACTTCATGGACCTACAGGAAGGAGGATGATCGCTCTAATCCACTCAGCTCTAGTGTCCATGACTAGCACAACAGCCGAAGGATATCAAACCATGTTGGATTTTTTCTTCGTTTTTTTGGTTGTTGTTTGTGTGTGTGTTCTGGTCACCATGTGGACTCAAAGTGTTTCCTTCCTCTCGACTCTAAGCGTGCTTCTCTCAGTCCCCACATCAGAAATATCCGCTGGGACATAAATATAATGACAAGGAACACAGAGGAAAAAGGGACACCTTTCACTCAGTGAACAAAGGCCATACTGTAAACATGGAATGTCTATGAGATAAAAATAGAAGTTACTGAAGCCTTGGTTTTGCAAAGGAGCGCAGTGTCGTGCTAGAGAGTCACTTCCCCTGATCTCTTGTGACGATTATCTCCCCTGGCCACAGTGGTGTATGTTTGATCTTCCTTGAAGTCAGGTTGGAATGACGTCACCTTCCATCTCCATTTTTCTTTGTGAAGGGTGGGGGGAGGGAATGTATCCATTGTCCCCCTCCACTGAATTTTGTTTCATATAATTATCAAATTCTTTTTCTTCTTCTTCTTCATAGTTGTAGTCATCATGAAACACTTCAACAGCACAACTATTGTTGTCTGTCATATGAGCCAAAATGCCTTGCACTGCCTGACAAGTCAGGCCCAGCCCTGTGTGGGAGAGAACTATTATCTTTTAAGTCTTTCTAGGGAAAAAGGCAGCAGAATGGACCAAGAAGGCAGACAATAGACAAGAAGAATGTGACAAGAAGAAAAGGAACAAAGCAGAAACAAAGAGAAGGATCGAAAAGAGGGAATTCCTAGCACAGAATTTTCAGAAGGTGGGGATGCTTAATGACTGAGGGCCCCCCTCCCTCCCCACCCCACCAATCACCATAGGGGAGGACATAAATACAATCACAATAACAAAAAGAACAAAATGACACCTTTTACTTTATAACTAAACGCGATATTGTAAACATCAGAATGTCTATTTTTAATTTAAAAACAAACAAACAACGGAATTAAAAGAGCCTTGTTTGCAAAGGGGCGGGCCTAGTGTCATGCAAGAGAGTCACTTCCCCTGATCCTTTGTGGGCGATTATCTCCCTTGGTACGTTCACTCTCCCTGAAGTCAGGTTAGAGTGACGTCACACGCCATACCCACTTTTTATAATTGGGTGGTGGTGGGGGGAGGGGGGTTGTATGTATTGTCCCCTTCCACTGAATTTAATTTATCATCAAATAAGCTCTACAGTATTGCCTGAATAAGTGAGGCACTTTTTTTTTGGGGGGGGGGGGGGGGGGTGTAGGGGGGGGGTGGAGTGGCATTGCTGGTAACGTCACACTAACTCTCCTTCCAGACAACTGAACATACATAGGCCTCTTTATTCATTACCACTGTGAACAAAGGCCCTCACTCTGTACAGTCCTCTGAAGTGGGAGTATGGCTGCCTATAGGGCGACGTACTTGAAAAGTCATCCTCGCAGCAAACTTTTCCCCCAGTCTGTATAATTATGAAAGCCTCACGGTGATTCCCAGGTGGGATGAATGAGACAGAGTCTATATTCTGGGTGACCCCCCCTGGCCGGGGGAGGGGTGGTGGTGGTGGTGGTGGTTAAGCTGGGGAGTGCCCAACACCACCAACAGCAGCTCTGTTCAGGACTCCATCCTGGCAAGACTTCCTATCCAGTCCCGCGCGGGCCGTGCAGCCCGCCTCACAAAAGAGCACTCAAACCACTGCACCTACCCACGCGCAGCTTCTAAGTACACTTGCACGACTATATCTACGCGCGCGCGCGCGCACACAGAGAGAGAGAGAGAGGAGAGAGAGAGAGAGAGAGAGAGAGAGAGAGAGAGAGAGAGAGCAGTACCGCTGGTTAATGAATTAAGTGTAGGTCGCGAAGTACAGGATTCATCAGTAAAATGCGTCATTTGTAACAAATCACAAGACCAACACCAATAATACCTCCTCCAAACACACACACACACACACACACACGCGCGCGCGCGCGCGTCTATTGAAACGAAGAAGGATGTTTTTATACAAGAGTCCCCACATAACTAAACCCTTTTATGAAGAGCTAGAGTGATTAGGAAAAGAAGAAGAAAAAAGCACAGCCAATGACTCGAACAACCCCACTCCTTGTCTTTTTTTTTCAACCACAACCAACGACGCCGCGAGGTCAGCCAGTATAATTACGCTCTCTCCTCATCACTCATGACAGTAATTAGCATCCTCTGAAGTCAGAGAATGGCTGCCTGTATTACGGTGAGGTACTTGAAAACGGCCCTTCACCCAACACTTCTCAACCCAGTACAGTGTGTAAGGTACAGTCTCATAGTGATTCCCAGGTGGAGAAGGGGGGGGTGGGGGGGGGGGATGAGTTGTTTTGTTGTTGTTGTTAGTGTTGTTGCTGTTGGGCGTTCCCCAGTTTAACACCCTGGCGGTCACCTAGACTATGCACTCTGACTCACTCATCATCCCACCTGGGAATGAATAATCGCTGTGAGATAGGAAGTACACCGGATGAGAACTTTGCGTGTATGACTGTTTTGAAGTACCTCGCCTTATAGGCAGCCATACTCCGACTTCAGAGTATTTTTCTCCTTTAAAGGAGAGTGCAGGTTGTTACGTTTTAAGAGCTTTGTCATGGCTGAAGGCAATCTCAACACAACGTTTTACAACATAACCACATTTTAATGTAGGTCTTTGGCACTTAGCTGACATCAAGAACTGACACAGCTTTTGGCCTGGGCCACGTAGGAGTGCGTCACAGTGAGTGCCTGTTTTGTGTGCCCCCCCCCCCCCCTCCCCTCCACCTCACCTCCCTCCCCCAGTAGATTAAGCTGAGATTCCAAAATCATGTAGATCTATCTATTCATCATGATCTGACCCTATTTACTGTTGTTGGTGGTGTTCCCAGCTTACTCCTAACAACCACCACCACCACCACAACAACAACCACAACACCAATCACTATCACAGACCTACATTGCCTTTTGATGAGTAGACCCTATATACAGGAGGGGTTTGGTTGTAATTCGGTTTCGTAGGTTTCTTTGTAATTGTTTGCTTTATTTTTTCCCCCTAAGACAGGCAGGCCTACGTTGGTCTAAATCATCTACGAATATCCAGGCCATTTTTTCTCTGTATTGTATCCCTAAAGCCGGAATGCGGCTACCTTCGTGGTAGGCAACAACAACAACAACAAAAAAGGCTGCAGAAATATCGCAACATCGGAGCTCTAGTCAGGGAACGAAAAACAACAACACCCGAATTATTTAGTGTTTTCTCCTATATTATTATCTCCATTCTGCTCAGTCTACTTACAGTACTTGTTGTTGCAAGTATTGAAGGAAATTGTAGCTAAGTGGATTACAGCCTTTCATCTCCATCCTGTAAGTTCACGAAGTCGTGGGTTTGAATCTCAGCAGCACACACACACACACACACACACACACACACGCACGCACACACGCACACACACGCACACACACACAC
>CM054137.1:14703097-14763097 GCA_028751875.1 Rapana venosa
GTCTCACTTTAAAGCAGGAGAGGACGCACCACACCCACACATGCCTGTATGTATAGAGGGAGATTATTGTGTGTGTGTGTGTGTGTGTTGTGCGCAAGTGTGTATGTGTGTGGTTTTGTGGGTGTTTGGTTGTTGTTGGGGTGTTTGTTTTTTTTTGGGGGGGGTTGAAAGGAGAAGGTTGAAATAATGAAGTGTAGTGCCTACACACAATAGAATTATGTTCTAAGCTTATTAATGCAGAAAGTTCCATATTTAGAAGTAGTTGCACCGTTTGATGAGTAGTTGGACAGTTTAATGAATAACTTAGTTTAATGAGTAATTAATTTGACAGTTTCATGAGTAGTCACACGGTTTTTTGTTAGTAGTTATAGTTTTAGGAGTCGTTGCACAACCCAGCTACAGTAATTAGGCAGGGTGAAGGGGGTTTGAAGTCTTCCCCTTTCCCACCCCAATCTGCGTAAGAAGCTAGTGGGTCTTGTGTGCTTCTATTTCAAAACAAGTGTATTGACCGTTAATCTGCATGCAGCATGCTCGTACCCGATCCGGCTGGCTGTTTGTCTGTCTATGCACCACGTAAACACACGCGCACCTCACGCATGCACACACATACGCATGCACGCGCGCGCACATACAAACGCACATGCACGCACACACACACACACACACATGCTCTCACCAGTAGAATGGAGAATGGAAGAACAAGGGATGAAATCTTAAAGGAGGGTATAGATTTTTATTATATTTTCACACTTTGATTTAATCAAACAGATAATAATAATAATAATAATAATAATGTATGGAATTTATATAGCGCTGAATCTTGTAAAGCAACAAATCAAAGCGCTCGACATATCCCTTAATTTATCAGTTATTTAACTAATGGTTATGTCTACCCCGTAAATCTCTTCTGCTTCAACCATTATTGCTTTCCGCCCTTCTCTATTTGTCTGACAGGAGGAAACACCACAAGGGGGTAGTATAAGGAAGGAGAGGCCCGGTACAGGAGCGAAGAAAGAGGTAGGTTTGTTAGAGGTACAGGTGCTCATCTGTCGGAAAATTTAACAACCTACTGATAGTAAAGTAGTTGTGAGAGAGAGAGAGAGAGAGAGAGAGAGAGAGAGAGAGAGAGAGAGAGAGAGATTTTAAATTCTATATAATTATTTATTCCTTTAATTCGAGGACAAAGGAATAATCACTCGTGCACTTTTTCACATCCATTTTCCGTGTGCATGCGGCTTTGTAAAGTTTGTCATCCGTTCCCACCGGCACACAATGGCCTACACTTCCAAAAAGGTGGAGCATGTTTTAACGTGTGCGCATGATGTTCTGCGTGCGTCGACACTCGGGACCTCGGCACTGATGTTGACTGTGACTTGGGGGGGGGGGGGGGGGGGGGGGGAGATGCCCTTAAACGGACAGCTTGGGCCTAGACCTGGGCGTCAGTTCGCTAACACAATGCTCAAACCACCAGGCTATTCTGTGAGAAGAGAAAGAACGAAAATAACTCCAACACGTAGTAGTCTAAAATAGTCTTAAACCCAAAGATTCTCAGAGGTAAATGGATCAGTTAGTCTAGTATAGTAAGGGAGTGAGTGTGTGAAGAGGTGTGGGGGGGGGGGGGGGGGGGGGAGTCTGCACCCAGTGCCCTTAAGTATGGCATCCTGTCATCAGATGTAGCAGTTTCAGCGTCAGTGCGGCGGCTCGCCTCTAACGGACGGCTGTAGTGGTTGTGTCATTAATGATTTTTTTGTCGCTAACAGGATTTAGGCGTTCAACTGCGCGAACTCTATCCAAACGTAACTGGGAATTACTTTTCAAACTACTAAGCACACCGTTATATTTCAACACACACGAAAAAGCCTCACAGAATGATGGAAATATAAGGAAATTACAGAAATACAAACTAGTACTCCCTATCTTCCCAAGAAAGTCTGTTGTTTTTTTCCCCCACGATTCACACGCTCACAAAGACAGTAGGAATTGTCAGTTTGCCTTGCGATTTGAAGTCTATGCTTTGGCAGGCCACCTGGTGAAGAAAAAGAAAGGTTTTTACAGGAAGTTTTCAGACCCGAGGACAAGTTGTTACCTCCGTTGAGCCTGTCCAATTTACGACAAGTACTACTTTACGACACAACAGACGGCGCGAAATTGCATACACACACGCGCGCACGCGCGCCTGGCGCTGCTTACTTTGAAATCTTCGCTTGGAGGGGGGGAAAAAAAGGAAAAGAAAAGCATGCACTGGGGAAGCCAGAGGCTTGGTCTGTAGCGTAAACAGTGGCTAGGTGGTTGAGTGTGAAATGATGCAAGTGTGTGTGTGTGTGTGTGTGTGTGTGTGCGCGCGCGCGTGCGTGCGTGCGTGCACGCGTGTTCGCATGCATGTGTATGTCCGTGTGTGTGTGTGTGCGCGCGCGCGCGCCTGCGCGCATGCCTGTTCGTATGTGTCTGTGAGTGTGTATGTAAGTGTATGCACGCGCACACATGCATACGTGTGTACATGCAAACGTATGTGCACATGGGCGCTTGTTTGTAAGTGCCCGGGTGGAGGGCATGTACAAAAGCGAGGCGTGAGAAAAAGCAGCTAAGAGATTGTGCAGTACTTAGTGGGTGTGCAGAGCTGAGAAAATTAGTAGCATGTGGCATTCTGTGTGGTAGGGTGATATTGTACATCGCCCCCCCCCCCCCCCCCCCCCCCACCACACACACACACACACACACACAGGATAGTGGTTTGTGCAGATGAGAGAGAGAGAGAGAGAGAGAGAGAGAGAGAGAGAGAGAGAGAGCGCTGTTTTGATAAACACAGAAAATTGATCAGCTCTACTCGTATCCTGTTAAATTCCTCCCTTGTTCAGTTGAAACACAAACATGCATGAACGCACGTACAGGCATCCCGATGTTTGCAGGCATGGACTCACTTCATTCTGCAATTTTCATGACCATGCAAGGCTGTTCTGTGCGCAGGGGTGCAGGCACGCACACACACACAACACACACACACACACCCCACGCGTGCGCGCGTTCGCCTGCACACATACATGCGCACACAAGGGCTTGTATACACGCATGTATGCTGTTGCTTGCACACGTACCCGCGCACGCATGCACACACACACATGACCACATGCATTTATTCACGCATGACACACATCACATTTATATACTAAAAGACTCGTACACACACACACACACACACACACACCCACACACACACACACACCACACACACACACACACACACACACACAAAGACACACACATGCTTGATGGAAAAAAGCAAATGGATTGCATATTCAATATACCATCTGGAAAAAATTGACTTGACCGACCGACTTTGACACAAACTCTCACACACACACACACACACGCACGCACGCACGCACGCACGCACGCACACATATACACACACATACACACACACACACACACACACACATCGTGTTCAAGCTCGCTCTCTCTCTCTCTCTCCCTCTCTCCCTCTCTCTCTCTCTGTGTTGTGTGTTAGTAGGGGGGATTTCCAGGTCACTGGTGTGATCATGAAGGGAACGTACGGTTTAGATTCTACTTTGATTTTCCTCCCGGATAATTGCATTATAATGTGAGGCATTTGACTGAACTCGAAATGGTTTATTTAGTAGGCCTATAGGATATGACCCAGCCAGAGAGAGAGAGAGAGAGAGAGAGAGAGAGAGAGAGATTGGGGTACCAGCACCATAACACTTTTTTTCATATGGTTTTGTGATTGTACCCAGTTTATATGAAAGTTTTTGCAAGAAACAGTCTCTTGCAGAGCACATGTCCCCTAGAAGGTGATGCAGATACAGCAGGAGTGTTTAAGACACGGGAAAAATGTGTTGATTAAAACCCTGTTTCCCTGGAGTCAGAATGCGGCCACAGTCATGGTGGGTAAAAGCAGTTGCACACGCAAATACTCGCCATTGGTCAACCTCGGAGCTCTAGCCGAGAAACGTGGGGGAAAAAAGCAGTATGTGTGTTCATCAGTCTTCAGTTTGATGACTTTGCACTTTTAGTGATATTCCTGGTGTATTAATCAGGGTTCAGAATATTAAATTGCGATAAAAGAGACAGAGGCCAGGCTCATTTGACACAACAAATGAATCATTTTATAATCATTTCTCAAAGTTGAGGTCAAGTGACTGAAATGTATGCTATAACATGTTGCATTCCTCTTTGTTTCCCTTTTTTTTCCCCTCTCAGAACGCATACACGTGTCTGCTATTCGCTTGAAAGTTCTCAGATGTATAATGCTGGTTGATTTTTTCAGCTTTTCGGAAGAGTAGGCGATTGTGTGTCGGTGGGAACGGATGGCAATTACAAAAATGCATACATACAGGGACTAGATGTAAAAAAGCACATGAGTGCTTATTCCATTATCCTCAAAATAAAAGAATCTCTCTCTCTCTCTCTCTCTCTCTCTCTCTCTCTCTCTCTCTCTCTTATATATATTATATATATATATATATATAGAAATATATTTGTGTGTGTGTGTGTGTGTGTGTGTGTGTGTGTGTGTGTGTGTGTGTGTGTGAACACTCTTTGTCTCTGGTTTTAGTTCTTATTGTGTGTATGCTTATTTACGTAAATGTGTGTTGACTCCTGTGTTATTCATTTCATGTGTTGCACTCATGTGTGCTAGCACAAGCTTACTGAGTTGCTAATACAAGACTTTGATCTGAAAAAGAATGAATCCTTGCTTTTATCATTATTGGACATATGTCACAGGATAAACTCGGCGTGGCGAGGTGACGCAAGGCAAGGCAAGGCAAGGCAAGTCGAGACAAGGCAAGGCAAGTCGAGACAAGGCAAGGCAAGGCAAGGCGAGACAAGGCAAGGCAAGACAAGGCGAGGCAAGGCAAGGCGAGAAAAAGAACAGGAATCACATTACAGCTCATAACCGCAAACAACAATACAGCACAGCACAGCGCTGCACAGCACACCACACCACAACACAATGCAAAGAGGTACATGATGGTAAGCAAAACATGCACTGTACGTTACAAGAAGATGTAGTGCAGTACATAAGTATATTATTTGTGTCCAGTACGGTTTCGTTCCTCGACTAGAGCCCCGACGTTCACCAAAGATGAGACTTTGCGATTATGCGTGTGCGACCGTTCCCCCGCCCCCCATCCACCATGAAGGTAGCCGCATTCCGGCTTCAGGGATGTATGCTGGGTACGTTCGTGTTTCTGTAACCCCAGAATGCTGACTTGAATTACAGTATCTTTAACGTGCATATTTGATCTTCTGCTGGCAGGTCTGCATTTGAAGTTGACCTGTGAGAACTTAAACATCACCCCCCCCCCCCCCCCCCCCCCACACACATCTTAATTCACCAGAGGCCGCCAAGATTGGAACCCACAACTTCATGCACCCAAGTCGAACAGTCTTAACTACTCAGCTATAGCGTCGTTGTCCAGTGCGTTTAAAGGATGTTCAATATTCATATTCCGTACGGTACAGTATAACCTGTCAACTGCAGTAGGTACTCAACCCTGTGATACAACGCTGGGCAGTAGTACCTTGATGACAGTATAAACAATATCACACCGCATTAGGAGACAACACAAGGCGGCTCTGTTCTGCTGTCGTTAGAGAACAGAGCACTACACAGAGAGGCGACGGAAACTACCGAGCCTTTGTCTAGCCGACCCCAAAAGGAGCCCAGTCCGCTATTAAAGACTTTGTTGTACCAATATTTACAAAAAAGCAGTAGAATTATGGCCCTTTTTCTTTTGCCGTTCGTGCACACTAGCCACACACGCACAGGCACGCCCACAAGCATGTATGCACACACACACACACGCACGCACGCACACACACACAGTATACATAGCATTATAACACCTGAAAAATGATGACATAAGAAAACAAAATGTTATGTAATAATCATGATGGTGATGATGATAAAAAAAATGATGATGTGTTGATGATGATGATTATAAAAATAAACAATAACAATAATAATGATGATAAATTTTTTACAATAATTCATGTTTGCGTGCTATCTTCATAATTCTGGAACAGAACTTTTTCAAGTAAGCGATGAGGATATAAAGAGCACATTTTATGACAATTGATATGAATACAACAATGACAAAATACAGTTCCAATGTTAACGATCTTGCCCTGACATACTGACAAATAGTATCTTCTTCTCTCGTTCGCTTTTACACGTCAGATGTGTATGGGGAAAAAAGCATGTCTTTTCCAGCTCCTCATGGGCCGTACAGCTTGGTTTGCAGGGTCATCTCCGTCGGCCATACAATCTTATTCAGGTCACTGTATAGCCTGGTCTTTGAATGATGTGCTCGCCAGTCTGGTTTTCTTTGCCACAGGCACACAGGGAAGAAGGAACGAGATACAGCTTTGGGGACATTGTGGTGATTTGGCCTGTTGTGCCCAGTGCGGAGTCTTAGACTGATGACTTGTTCTTCTCTTTTGAGATGGTGGTTGTCGTCCTTCTCTAGTCTGGGTGGGGCTGTTGATTTGATGATTGTTTTCTTTTCATAGAAGGTAATACCTTTTTCGCATTGTTCTTTCTGTGTTCCCGGTTTCGCAAGTTCATCAACCTGTTCGTTGCCAGGTATGGCACAGCGGGCAGGGATCCATGGCAGCATAATACGTTTGTTTTGTGTAAGGAACTGTAGTCCCTGTTGGAATTCTGTTTCTTTGTCTGCAGTCAGGGCTTGTGGGACTGACAGGGCATCATTGAAAAAACAACCAACACTTGCTGGCATTCATCTTTGGAGTTTCTGACCATGGTGACAGCTTGTTTCAAATAACAGTGAATATAAAAGTAGTTAAGCATTAAAATATTAGCAATGAATAAAACAGTACAACACACACATGATGTTTTCCCTTTACTCTTTTGTTTGTAACAAGGCTACACTGACTAACAGTAATAACAAGCACATGATTTTTTCCCCTTATGCTCTCTGTCTGTAACAGGACTTGAAACTTTGCCTTCCGACCCATACCATGACACAGAGAGAGAGAGAAGAGAGAGAGGAGAGAGAGAGAGAGAGAGAGAGAGAAAGAGAGAGAGAGAGAGAGAGGAGAGGAGAGAGAGAGAGAGAGACTAGGCCAGAGGAGCCAGTAGAGAGGAATTACAGTGATGACTGGATCGATGGCACTGGGCCAGGTTTGAGCTGCTTGGTAAGTTCAGTAAAAGTAGAAACCCTTTTTGTGGCTCGGCCCATCCCAGGCTCTCTGTATTCATGAATGCCCGAAGTACAAGCGTCTGATAATTTTGACTTTCAAAGAGCAGCGCAGAAGCGTGGGTGTATCGTATCAGAGCTCGTGCACTTCGGATGCGACATTTATTGGGGAAAGTAGGTTGAGGGAATTTTCTTTCTTTGTATTTTTTTTTTTAAGATAAGGAGGATGGTAAAAATGCTGCAAAGGGGGAGGGGGGGGGGGGGGGAGAGAGGGGATGGGGTGAGTGGGGGTGGGGGCGCTGAGGAAGGAAGCGTGAGAAAATGTCCGCGGAGAAATCCTGTTTCTGGAATTCTTTGAAGATGGAAAGTTAATTAAAAAATGTGTACGAGCATCTGTAGTTTGGTGGTAGGGCAACTTGATAGCTACAAAGTCTTTATAATCAATAATTTCGCTCATGATTGGAGAAATGAGCTTCCCGACAATAGTAGTCTTTATTATAAGAGCTATAAAATAGCTTTTTGATGTGGAAAAATTCATAACATGTCTACCAGATGTATATGTCTACGCTCTTGTCAAATTTCATTGTAGTTGTCACAAGCTCCCTATTGGGGGTTGGACGTTTTCTCAATATTCCACGGGAAGACAGAGTATGTTCGAAATTGTAATATATCTGTTCTAGGGGATGAATTTCACCTTATCATGGAATGTCCCTACTTCAATCATTTACAATTACATTTTATTCCACGGCATTTTCTCGGTCCTATGTCAAGTTACAATATTTGTAAGCTGATGAAATACAAATCGCGATAAGTTCCTCAATCTCTGTCAAAATTTATCAGATTTGCCTGTATTTTATGAAAATGTGGCGCGGCGCGTTTTGCTTTACAACTTAGTACATTTTTTTCCTGAGCCTTCACTCAAATCGCAATTTTTCATAAAGCTGATGCAAAAGTGTTTAAAATGCCTAGTCTTTTTTGTGTTTTGATTATTTCACTATAGTTGCTCCTTTTATACTGATCACTTGTTGGTACTGATAATGTTTTAAAGTCAATTGTTGTTAGGTTTATTCTCCTGTTCATTATATTTGTAATCCTCCATATCCCAAAGGGGACTAAAGGAATGAAATCTTGACTAGATGGATGATTTCGCTTGATGAGAGTTGCCAGAAGATGATGGATTCATATAAGATTGTGTGTTGAGGATCTCACCATCCCTCATTAACAGCGCAAATGGTGGTGTTAAAAGTTGATTTCACACACATGGTTTGAGTGGTACTTTATTCATATTTGTTGCATCTTAAATCGATATGTAATTTTATAGGCCCAACAGCAAGAATACAGAGTACAATTGGCAGGTAGAAAAGAAGGATCTTATGTAAGTTACTTGAACGGCAATCAAACAGTTGAGTTGACTTGTTCGTAGGCGGCTTGTTCTATTGAACTGATGATTCTCATTACATTTGTTCAATTACTTAACAAGCATAATGCAATTGTTGATAATAGTATATGAATAAGTCACCTGTTGCAAAAACTGTGAAATCATCTGTCTTCGTGTGATATAATTATGCAAACTATGACAGGACTGTTTTAAGTTTACTTGTCCTGTCAAGGTTATGCTTGTGTTTTTGTGTCACCTTTCTTGAGTGAAATTCTGTTTAAAGCACAGCATGGCAAGGCACAGCACAGCTTAGCACAGCACAGCACAGCACGGCAAAATACTGCATAGCTTAGCACAGCACAACACAGCACGGCACGGCACGGCACGGCACGGCACGGCACGGCACGGCACGGCACGGCACAACACAGCACAGCACAGTCTGTAATCGCAATGCAGCATAATACAGCGCACTATCCAAATCGAACAAAGAACAACCCCCCCCCCCCCCCCCCCCCCCCAACCCTCCAATCCTATCCCTTTAAAAAATTGGCAAACACAGCACTCTTCCTACTCAACAAAGAAGAGAGAGAGAGAGAGGAGAGAGAGAGAGAGAGAGAGAGAGAGAGAGAGAGATGTGCTTTTTTACATCAAGTCCCCGCCCGTAGGGATACATCTTAATAATAAACCCAATACTCATACTCTCCAAAAGTAAAACAAAGGGGAAAAAAACCTTAAAAAACCCAAACAAACAAATAAAAGAAAACCCCCAAAACAACACCCCCCCAAAAAACCCAACCAACCAACAAACAAACAAAAAAACAAACCCAAAAAAGAACAAAAAAAAAAACAAAAAAAAACAAAAAAAAAAAGAAAAAAGAAAAAAAAAACAAAAAAAACCCATTATAAAGTATAAAAATGAACATCACACTTTAAAATGGTACACATGTTGTACACGTAACAATAAGATAATGAATAGGGGATCACTAGAATCAAGTGCAGTGAAAAGCCAATAAATATTGAAAATATTAAGGACGCCTCATCAAAAATACACAACAACTTATAAATATAAGCAAAAACAATAAAGGAGAAAGAGTGAGAGAGAGGAGAAGGAGAGAAGAGAAAGAGAGTTATTTTAAGAGATATAAACTATGTAATTCTCAAACAGTACACGATCACCAAACATATTTGATTAACTCTTCAAATTATATGTATAATAATGAAATAAACTCGTACCCCAAAACTCACAAAAAATAAAAACAAAAAAGAAAAGAAAAGAAAAAATCAACCTATACAGTCAGAGAGAGAGAGAGAGTGTGTGTGTGTGTGTGTATGTGTGTGTGTGTTTCAGGGATAATACTAAATTATATAATTCTCAAGACAGCACACGATCACCATCAACACTCTTTTTGATTATACTCATACAAATTGAACGCCATGATAATAAAGTAAGCCCAATACCCATACACTCACACAATAAAGAGAAAAAACCCCCCAATAAAGTCATAAAATGAACATCTACGCATTGTAAGTAAGAGAGACAGAGAGAACTCTGAGATTTAATGAAGGCCAACAACCCCTTTCATAGGGCGAAACACAGGCATCAATACATTATTCTGTCCTGATAAATAACATGATCAAGAAACAGTACTGGTACTACATGGAGATATTCATTGAGATAATAATTGTAAAACACAGATAAAAACAATGTTTATCCTGGGGACTACTTGCTTTTATTTATCATATCATCAATGAAATTCTGTCTTAGCCTGAAAGCAGTCATATAAGGTACATTTAAACACAAAAGTGTGCTTCATCTTCTTTCGAGCATATACAAACAGGGTATGCAGTATTATCATATGTAGGTGAAAAGCGGTATTTGTGTACATATAACTGCAATACACCCATCCAGAATTGCGCCAAAATACTTCTGTATCATTCGTTCAAACTTTCAACATAGCTTTCCGTTGCAAACCTGTGTTTAACTTTACCATATAATGAGAGGAGAGAGAGAGAGAGAGGAGAGAGGAGAGAGAGAGGAGAGAGAGAGAGAGAGAGAGAGAGAATGACAATGACATTCTTTTATTTCGAGGATAATGAATAAGCACCCATGTGCTTTTTTACATCCAGTCCCCGCCCTTAGGGATACATATGATAATAAAATAAAATAAAGCTCATAGCAATACACTCACACAGTATACGGAAAAAAATATCTACACAAAAATTCCCACAAAAATCCTCGAAGAGAGAGAGAGAGAGAGAGAGAGAGGAGAGATGGAGAGAGAGAAGAGAGAGATGAGAGAGAGAGAAGCGCAAAACAGAAAACACAGAAACAGCCGAAAAAATAGCAAAGAAACCAAGAGCAAAACAAAAGCGGCAACAACAACAAGGGGAGAGGAGACAACCGAATAGTCTCCCCTCCAACCCCCCCCCCCCCCCTCCCACCCACAACCCAAACCAAAACAGAACCAAACAAAGCAATACCTCCATAATGTAAAGGAGAACAAACCACGTAAATAGCATCATTTTGGCTAACAGAAAGAAACGTCAAAACTTCTTTGTGCTTTTATGGGAAGCAATAGTAAACTACATGAAACAAATATTGTATAAGCAATTTGCATCCCCATGCACACGTACGCGTACTCGTAGAGAGAGAGAGAGAGAGAGAGAGAGAGAGAGAGAGAGAGAGAGAGAGAGAGAGAGAGCCCTACTATAATAAATACAATGCAGTATATCTAACTCCACTGATGAGAAGAAATATCGCAGCACTCGACAGCAGACTACGATACAGGACATTGCTTTCATTATCGTACACATTTTAATAACAGTGGAGTACAGTGAATAAAACACAAGGCAGAGTTTGTTTAATTTGCAACAGAAAACAATGCACCACAGAGAGACGCACGGAAACACAAGTCATTGTCCAACTGACCCCCCCCCCCCCCCCCCCCCCCCCCCCTAAAAAATAAAAAAAAGTTCACTCCAGTATCAAAGACCTTTTTGCCCAAAATATTTGAAAGTAGTGTGGGAATCAGTCAGTTCTTTCCTGTTGTTGCACATAGTCTCTCTCTCTCTCTCTCTCTCTCTCTCTCTCTCTCTCTCTCTCTCTCTCTCTCTCTCTCTCTCTTTCACACACACACACCACCACCACCGCCACCGCCGCCGCCGCCGCAGCCACCACCATCACCACCGCCTTTCAGGAAATGTTGACTTTCTATCGTTTTGTGTCAGATAAGTCTTGTTTTGACAAAACGACAAGCTGGCCCAGGCCAAAAGCTGTGTCAGTTATTGATGTCAGCTAATTGCCAAGGCCTACACTAAAATGTTGTTATGTTGTAAAATGTTGTGTTGAGATTGCCTTCAGCCATGACAAAGCTCTTAACATAACAACCTGCACTCTTCTTTTAAAGGAGAAAAAATCCTCTGAAGTCGGAGTATGGCTGCCTATTTGGCGAGGTACACCATACACGCAAACTTCCGTCCGGTGTGCTTCCTATCTCACAGTGATTCCCAGGTGGGATGAGTGAGTCAGAGTGCACGTTCTGGGTGACCCCCAGAGTGTAAAGCTGGGGAATGCACAACAACAAAACGACAAGTATGTTTTCTAAATGTCATTTTGAGTCAGACACAGTCACAAGGACACACACGCATACTTACAGAGAGAGAGAGAGAGAGAGAGAGAGAGAGAGAGAGAGAGGAGAGAGAGAGAGAGGAGAGAGAGAGAGAGAATGCGAATGTGAAACGTTTATTCAGATTTATAGAGAGACAGACATGTACACACACACACACACACACACAACACACACACACACCCCTTAAACAATCACTTTCGTCAGCCGGCAACAAACACCTGCTCTACAGCTTAGGTGTCCATTTTTTGTGTAAGACAGGTGGGTAAGTATGCACATAATCCCAGGTGCAACACACACCCAGCGGGCAATGTTGCCCACGTCGCAGCACTTTCGGGTAACCTATAGTCTACCCGATCATCACGTTTCTAGATAAAGTTACACACTCTGTCGGCTTAAGTGGCTTCCTTTGTGCACGACAGCAGATAAATTAACTTACGGTCCCCTAAACGATCGCTGACAGATAGGTTTGTTGGCCTACAGGGCAGATTTTTTTTTTTTTCGGGGGGGGGGGGGGGGGGGGTGGGGGGGGGGGTGTACAGACGAGTACATATTATGTCTCGTCCATGTTTCAGTCTGCGTGTGTGTGTGTGACTGCGCGCACATATGCGCGTGATAAAATAATAGGAATAAGAACAATAGTATTGATGATATAACAGTAGCATTTAGATTTGATATGTCATTTCTTTCTAGAGGATACTGGGTAAAAAATTATTCATGTTGCATGTTTGCATGTTTTTAAATGAGAGTAACCGCCTACGACAATGATTATTATGATTACCATGATGATTAGAGAATAATTATTCCACTGGTCGGCAATAATTTCCCTGTGGAATACTGACAGAGAGAATGATATGGGCAGAACTGTTTTCTTCTTTCTTTGTCTGTGACAGGACTTTCCAGTGAAAACTTGCCTTGTCACCCATGACAAAGACACTTCACAAACAGGAAGCTTTCGACCAACACATGAGGCCCAGGCATGAAAGTGTCTACGCAATGGATGGCACTGAGCCAAGGTTTGAGCTCTGGGGTGAGTACGTTGATACAAAAACCCATTCTGCAGCCCATCCCAGGCTCTGTGTGTGTGAATGCACGAAAGCACAAACCTGGAGATTTTCCCTGTACATTCAGAGAGCAAAGCAGCGTAGGTGTATCAGTGCACGTGCACTTCGCGTGCGATATTGCAACAGAAAGAGCCCACGAGTAAAAGAACGCTCAGGCGATTTTAGATAGCAAGGATGAGGCAAAAATATTGAACGGTAGGAAAGGGAGGGGAGGGGGTTGGGGTGAGGGGAGGAAGGGGGGTGGGGGTGATTAGGAAGAGAGCGTGGGAAAGTGTGTGTTGTTAAAGGGTATGATGGAATTCTGCAGACATGGCAAGCATTTAGAAACGAGTGCGAGGTCTTATAAATCGGAAGACCCATTTTTTGGTAAACTTGTCTGATAGCTTGTAGGAGGCAAACGATTACATTCTATGATAATTATTCATAAGTGAAACATTTGTGCGAAACAAATCTGTTCTGAATGTACGCATTTTTTACAGCTTAGGTTACAGTTTCAGTTGATTGATGGTTTTTGGTTCGTATGGGAGTTCTATCAAATTTGATATAACTGAAATTGCGAACAGAGTTTTGTTAGATTGGACAGTAAGATTACTTACGATGATTTGACTTGCCCCTTTCATTCTCTATGAAGTCGCCCGAACACTAGGTTGAATGTTTCAGGCAGTATGCTGTGGGCAAGGTGAACCTGGTGGAGCCCATCCTCCTCTTAGTAGTGGGGTGCATGCTGAGTTTGTTAATATGATCAAAGCTACTCGTCATAGCAGGCCTGCTGAGCTACGAAAAGGGGGATTAGCATTTAACGTGTGCTCAAGATGTTTTGCGTGTGTCCGCACACGGAACTTCAGTTTATAGTTTCATCCAAAGGACTGTCGGGGAAATGGAGTCGCAGCCAATATTAACTCCAAGGGAGGATTCTTCCCAGACTGACACCTCAGCAGAGACTTGCACCCAGACCCTCTGTTAACGGCAGACGATGAGTTTGACGGACGCTATGGCCAAGTGGTTAAGACCGTTCGACTTCAATCCCGTGGGTCCATGAAGTCGTGGGTTCGAATCTCGGCGATGGCGTCTGGTGAATTAAGGGTGGGAAGTTTTGCTACCTCCCAGGGCAACTTCAAATGCAGACCTGCCAGTGCCTTAATTCCCTTCGTGTTTATACACATGCAGAAGATCAAATATATACGTGAAAGATCCCGTAATTCATGTCAGTGTTTGGTGGGTTACAGAAACATGAACGTCCCCAACATGCAACCTGTACAATGAAATGAGCTGCTCTGAAGTCAGAGAATGTGTGGGCTGAGACCTGCCGGAAGGCCTCCTGCAGAGGTACAACAAGCACAGGAGAAGAGCAGGCAATACGAAGCCCACCTGGTCAGGGAACTCAAAGAAGAGAAAAGAAAGAAGATGATGAGTTGGAGGCTGTTATGCTGTTTTCATCTGTTACTACTCATCGCAGTCAATAGGCAAGACAAGACTTCATGAGCTACGCTTACAGCCTGGATAGTGTAGATCAAAGTGGAGAAGACCTCTAGGTAATTGATGTGAACAGAATTTTAGTCAAAGTGTTGTGGCATTATTTAATGCCAACACCATTTTGCATAGTATTTTAATCAAAGAGATGTAGCATTACAAATACCAACAGCATTTTACATGGTATTTTAGTCACAGTGCTGTCACATTACAAAAACCATCAGCATTTTGCAAGGTATTTTAGTCACAGTGTTGTCACATTACAAATACCAACAGCATTTTACATGGTATTTTAGTCACAGTGTTGTCACATTACAAATACCAACAGCATTTTACAGGACAACAAACGTACAGTCCTGCCTCACGAAGTGCTTAACTTGTGACACATGTCTTTACAAAGGTAAAAAAAGGTAAAGGAGTCCCATAACCTATAAGGTCGTAGGGGAGCGAGGCGTCAGAGACCTCACTTCTCTAGGGCCAGCATAATGAGGGCGGCGCCCATCTCCTCTCCCTCGCTGCTTTACCTTCCCTGACCCTAAAGAGGGCAGGTACCCATTTACAGCTGGGTGAACTGGGGGAACTGTACTGAAGCCAAGGCGCGCAAACGGTCACCCATCCAACTGGTAACCACGCTCGACGCTGCTTAACTTGGCTGGGGGAAAGCGAGTGCTCCGACCACTGAGCTATCCCGTCCCCGTCTTTACAAAATGTCTACTATTATTCGAAGTGAAAAGACTTTCATTACTTTTTTCTTTACTTAAATTATTTATTTTATATATATATATATATATATATATATATATATATATATATATATATATATATATGGTTTTTTTCTTTCCTGGGATAGATCTCCAAGGTTGATTAATGGTGAGATTTTTGCATGAGAAGAAAGGGCAAGGCTGGAAGCGAACCCAGAACCTCAAGGTTTACTTGTTTGGCAGGTGAGCGTCTTAATCGTACTGCCACCTGCCTTCTTAGACGTTAATTGAAAGAACAAACATCTTTAAAAATGAGTAAGTAGCCAAGGTTAACTAGGATCGGAAGACCAAACAAATTTCTATTGAATATAGGACAGACCAAATAGGACTAAAATGCTGTGGAAGAGCAACCTCCACCAGGGAGCTCGAGTGAAGAAAGAGCGAACATAGATACTTGAAATTCAAGAGACAGGTTTAAGTTATTTCTTTTTCACTGGACCTTGTGTTGGCAAGCGGCCCGAAGGGTCTACAGAAACATGTTAAGTTTTGACAGTTATGTAGGGGAAAACCAAACAAGCAAGCACTCCTTTTTTATTTTTATTTTTTAAATTTTATTTTAAATATTCCAGATACACTTGTCCCCGATTACTCATAACGAAACGAAAGGGAAACGAAAGAAAAACAGCAAATATTCCGTTGTAGAGTTAGGTTACAAATGAGCGTCTTAATTATAACAAAAATAAAAATAACCATCTACGGGACAGTCCAGCCTGTGCTTGTGGCAGTCCAAGCAAAACTGCTGAACACTACTTTTTTGAATGAATGTCCACTTTTCTCAGACGCTCGACTGCAGACTATTAGTATTCTCCCCTCCCCCTCCGGAAACAGAAAACCTTAAATATGTTACTATTTGAAGATAAACAGCTCAACTTTGTAACAAAAATAGAAACATTTTAAGGCCTTGCATGAATACTTGACACATCTAGACGGTTCTGATACAGCTGGCTGTAGTTTGAGCCTACGTCATTGGCCGTCTGTAGTTTTCTCACCTTCATGCAGCAAGTTATCCTCTCCCATATAACTGTTTCTTATTACTGTGTGTTTTCTTCCTCTCCCTTGTCCATTAGCTTTGGAAGATAAAGAAAATGTGTTTTGACTTTCATTTCCTTTTATTCAACTGGTTATATAGTTATTCCTAATGTAATTTATTTCTTTAACTTGATGACACAATTTGTAAAAGCTTTGTGGTATAATTTTTGCTTGGTGCCTCATTGTTCACATAGGAGGCACCGTGGTCGAGTGGTTTAGGCGGTCAACTCGTGATCCAGAGGTCGCGGGTTCGATCCCCGCTCGGCTCGGTGTTGTGTCCTTGGGAAAGACACTTTACTCCTATTTTCCTCACTCCACCCAGGTGTACAAGTGGGTACCAGCTCTGCTGGGGAAGTATCTGGCGACAGACTAGCGTCCTGTCACAGGGGTGGTGAAAAACCATCAGTTCGCTTAACGCTACAGAAACCGGGATAAGCTCCGGCTCTATGGGCCTTCTGGCTCGAAAGAACATACTTTCATTTTCACAAAGCAGAAAGTGTGGCTGGTTTGCCACAAGGGCGGGACTACATTATCATAAACTTTAACTTGTATTTTCTTCTCCTGCTGTGCTGTTATTGACTGGGCAAGTATTCATTATTATGAATATGAGTTTTCTCAATAAAATTTCATAGGCTTTAAAACTAGCTTTTTTTCTTCTTCTCAATTTTACCTTTTTTTTCCAGCAGCAGGAGATTCTGTAGGCATGTGGAAAAGTAACAGGTGGGAACACATTTCTTTCTGCAGCTTGGGTGGACACTGCGCGAGTTGGTTGTGTTGGTGCAACGTCTTCGGAGGCAGGCCTTTGAGAAGATGAAAATGGGAGCAAAACGGTAAGTTTTGTCAGTGACCTTTGTTTGAAGTGTCAGACATGGTAGCCACAGACGAGGCATACACGTGTACACCTGTGCGCGCGTGCACCCAAGGGTGCACATAAGTGCGCATGCGCACCCCCCCCCCCCACACACACACACAAACACACACACCGAACACACACACACTTATTAATATTGCATGTGTGTTTAGGCCACCTTGTAGTGAATGGATGATGAAATTGAAAACAAAACAGAACAAAAAGCGACAGAGAGAGAGAGAGAGAGAGAGAGAGAGAGAGAGAGAGAGTCATCGGGCCTTGGGAGAGAGAGGAGAGAGAGAGAGGAGAGAGAGAGAGAGGAGAGAGAGAGAGAGAGAGAGAGAAAACTCGAACTCGAATGATTTATTCACAAAAAGGCCAATGGCCCATACACGAAGGGTAATTGCCCTTCATGGGATGATTAAAGGGGGGGGATAGAGAGAGAGAGGGAGGAGATAATAGTACACCTAACAGCAACCCGACAGCTTGTTCATGTTAAACTTTAACAGGTACGTGCATCGCATCTGCAAACCTAGAAGTCCCAAGTAGTCGGACCAACGTGTCAATAAACATAACGCACACAGTGACTGTCTGTCATCAGCATTGACTGGCCATACCGCCTAAGCTTAGTTTCAGATTATACTATAAGGGGGCATGCAGGTGATCACGTATTAGATAATGCTACGTTTGATTCCACTCCGGTAAGTGCCTGCCTTTTCACGGCATGTGGTGCACGATGTCAAATAAATCTGCTAATTGTTACCACGCGATCTGTCGGACACCTGTTTTCTAACTGGGAGTGTGTGTGTGTGTGTGTGTTCAAAGGGCAAATCGCCTTTTCTTTTTATTTTGTTTTTTTCTGTTTTTTTCCTGTTTTCTTTCCCTTTCTTAATTTTTTTTTGCGTTTCACAATATCATGCAGGAAGAGAGTGGGTTGAGAGAGAGAAAGGGACGAGGAGGTGGAGGAGAAGTATGTGTGTGTGTGTGTGTGTGTGTGTGTGTGAGAGAGAGAGAGATTCGGATTCGGATTCGGAATGTTTATTCATGTAAAGGCCATTGCCCCTAATGAAGGGGTAGAGTACACAGGTAATATTAATGAAATCACTCAACATACACACACATTAACAAACTTAACTAAGTCAGCACTGATCGTAATTTGAATGCCTTATATAAGTAGATCGATACATTTCGGACAATATTTTCGTTCATAGATGACAAAAGTAAACACAGACGAAACTGGCAAGGGTATTTGTAAAATTTCAATGGTATATACCGTGCTCTTAGCTTACTGAGAATAGGGCAACACAACATGAAATGTATTTCATCCTCATTTCCAGTTTTACACAATGGACAAGTCAAATCCAATTCAGAATATGTTTTGTAGCGATTTTGGTGTGTACTAATTTCTGAAATGCCAAATCTAAACCTGGTCATAATAAATTTCAAATGTTTGTCTAGATCCATTTTCAGATATGTTTTCCTGTCATGAACACCGCAAAAAGTTCTATAGATGCTAAACCTCTCACTGTTGTTAACGTGGAAGTCCCATTCTTGCCATCTGCATAAGATCAATCTTTCTTTAAACTGGTATAAAAACTCTTTAACATTTTGAACACCTCCATTTTCCCATACATACCCAAAACCATTTTCATATAATCTACAACGAATATTTGATACCCAGTTTCTTTTGCCTCTTACATCCAACTCATATAGCATTTTATAAGCTTTCTTTGGTAATCTAACATCTTCCATCACTACTAATTTTAACCAATAACGAATACAGCGTATAACAGAGTTGATATAAATAGGATATCTGTTTGTTTCACCATAAACGAAGTCATTTGGGGTTCTCCTTTCAACCCCAGAAACTTTTTCAATGCAAACAAATGTACTTGTTCACACTGACGAGCTGCATTATCCAGGCCCCAAAGTTCTGCCCCATACAAAGCAATAGGTGCAACCTGTGAATCAAACAGTTTTAGAAACAATTCTAAGCTGCTGTTATTCAGGGATCGAAGTTTTCTCATGATGCATATGACAGCATTCTTGGCTTTACTACTAAGGTCGTTACATGCTAATGTGAAGCTAAGTCTTGTAGAGAATAATATACCTAAATATTTGTATGCATTTACCACAGGCATTTCAACACCATTGTATTTCCATGTTTCCCTTGCTGAGAGATGGCCACCTTTTCTAAATACAATTATTTTACTTTTATCTAAGTTTACCGTCAAATCCATAGAATGTGCTGCTTTTTGTAAACTATTTAGTTGCGTTTGTAAACCAATAACTGTTTCACCTAGTAAAACTATATCATCTGCTAAAAGCAAAATGAAGAGTTCAAGATAATCGTTATTAAATAAAGCCCCATGTCTTCCATTTTTAATAACCTCAGTAGCAATCTCATTGATGAATAAGGAAAATAGAATTGGACTACAAACGTCACCTTGCTTTACACCATAAGTACAACTAATTAAATCTGTCAGTTTTGAACCACATCTAACTTTAACTTTAACACTATTGTACATACTTTTGATACAGTTAAACATTTTACCCGTTATTCCATTTTTTATGAGAATCTGCCAAAGAATACCCCTATTTAAAGAATCAAAAGCCTTCTCAAAATCTATGAAGGCTACATATAATTTCCTGTTACAAGAGAACTGTTTTTGAACAAAAGACAACAAAGTGAACATGTGATCAGTAGTTGAATAATTCCTTTTAAAACCAGCTTGATGTTCTCCAGTGATATTGTTTTCCTCAACCCATTCTTGTAAACGATGGTTTATGATTGTACTATAAATCTTACTACTAATGTCACTTAAAGTAATGCCTCTATAATTATTAGGGTTATTATTATCACCTTTTTTGTACAAAGGAAGAACAATGCCTTCTGTCCATTTTTGTGGAAAAACACCTTTTTGAAATAAAGCATTGAAAAACAATGCAAAGAATTCAATAACATTGTCACCTGCATTTTTAAACAATTCTCCAATAATCCCATCTGGACCAGCTGCTTTTCTGTTCTTTAGTTTTCTAAATGCTAACATGACCTCTTCTTTTGAAATAGGTCGGTTAAAATAGGTATCAGAGTCATCAGACTGTACATGATCTTCTTCATGTGTTTCCTTTTCAAGTAGATTTTTGAAATGATGATACCATTCCTCAACTGTAATACTATTACTAACAAATTTTCTCTTAAATGAACATTTGCGCACATTTGTCCAGAACTGCTTTTGATCTCGAACTGATGACAAGAGCTTATCTAACAATGCATTATTATGTTGTTTTTCCTTGAGCTTTAACATGTGTTTATACTCTCTTCTTGCAACGCAAAAATCATGGCGGCTACTAGCATCACTTGACTGTCCAGCTACTTTAAAGAGTTTACGTAAGTTTTTCCTGGCCATTCTGCATTCACTATCATACCAGTCATCCATCTGTCGGTCTGTCTTGTCTCTAAATTGTTTTGTCATACAGCCAGCATTTTGTATCAGACAATGGTTGAAAACGGTTAATGCTTCGTCAATATTATGGTCAATAAGGCTTACAGCTAGTTCTAACATTTTCTGAGTTTCCTCACTTTGCATTAATGAAATAAAGGTTTCCTTTTTATTTTCATCCCACACAAGCTTAGTTATTGTTAGGTTTTCATTACAGATATTCGGTCTCTCATCATTTCTGTCACAAAGGTTTAAACAAAGTTCCACAGGCATATGATCTGAGTCAAATCTGTCTTTAACTGTAACTGCATAGAGAGTAAAAAAACATAATAATGCAGATTGTACAATATGAAATAATCATAACACTACTGCCGAATCTGAGTGTCTGTTCGGGAAGCAAAGGTCGCCTCACTACGCATTAGAATACAATCAAAAGTCACATAATTCAACCAGCGTTTTCCTTAATATTTGTTATTTTATCTGAGACTTTCTGTTCTATTTACTGGTTGGCTTGTATTATAAATCATAATATTTTCATTTGACACATTTGTGTGGGTTACAGTCAATATTTTACTATTGAAGTCACCTGACAAAACCCAATGAATACATCATCATATTTCAGCAAACAGTCAGTCAAACATTCTTCCGATACTAATCACTTCCAATCTAACATGCATTATAGGAATTAAAAAGAGGAATCCACTTGCTGTGAACACATTAACACAATAATAGTACAAAAATATCTTTCTCATAAGTGTTCTTTCAACATTGTCCTTATTTTATTTAGGAACTCGCAAAATGTTGGAGTAGTCAACATTTTAATTTGCACTGAATCACTTTATTGAAGCATACACTGTTTCTTTATAGTACATTCACAATACCAACCAATGAGGGACGGACCATGTTTTAGTTAAACCTACATAGCACATGATTTAATCAGTAACGTAATGTTTTGCATAATCATTGAATAAGTCGGAATCATGAAATGTGTTTCCAAAAAAGTTTCAACAAGACAAATGAAGTCAAAAGAGCGAACGTAAGAAAGGAAATCTTTATTACGTAACTTAAGGTATAAACCATTAATATTCCATTGCAAAATTTGGAAGGACTTTTTTACAGAGGGAAGGGAAGGGAAAGGATGTGTTCGAGAATGCGTGTCATCACACGCGTCATTACACACATTCGGCACACTTGCACTGGCAGGGCTGTCACTGCCACTGTCATTAGATTCGCAAACACTAGCACGTGCAGCTTTACATGCCACCTTGCCATACGTGCTCACAGATTTTACCACCGGTGTCGTGTCTCTGGGTGTTCCCTTTAACACAGAGGGGGAAAAACAATTGTTAGCAGAGGGAAGAAGTTCCCCACATGAAGGGCGGCCATTTCCCTATTCTCTCTCTCTCAAATTCCCCTCCCTATCCACAGAAAACTTTTTCCCTTCAATGACCAGGTGATCAAACACCATGGCCACCTTTTTCTGTTCACTTTTTGCTTTTTTAAAGTGAGGGGTCAGTAAACGTCTGATTTCCCGCACCCTCCACGAGAAGTCTCTCCCAATGAAGACCTTAGTGCCCTTCAGTTTTCCCCTTGCCTTCAGAACATTGAGCTTGTCCTTGAAGAAGGTGCAGCACACCAATGACCGGAGAGTTGGGCTTACGGTTCAGACGGTGCAGTCTGTCAAAGGGGACGTCATGCGTCAGCTCCAGCTTGTCCGTGAAGAGATCCCTGACAGCAGCCTCCAGCTCCTCTGACGTCTCCTTCTCTGGCCTGTGGAGTCCGTGGATGATGACGTTGTTGCGCTTGGATCTGTTTTCCAAGTCGTCCGTCTTCCTTTCCGTTTCCTCCACTCTCTTCTCCAGTTCAGCGTTCTTCTGCCAGAGCTCAGCATTCTCCTCACGAAGAGTGGCACATTCTTCTCTGAGGTCCGTGATCTCGTCCTTCAGCGTGGTGTAACACTCCCTCAGACCCCTGACGTCTTCTTTCATCTCCATGTAGATTGTGGTCATCGTGTCCAGCCTGGAGATGATGTCAGTCAGTGAGGGCTCACTGGCTGTATTGGCTGATTCCTCCTTTTCTCGGGCCTTTGGTGACTCCGAAGATCGAGAACCAAGCTTTGATTGTCGTGCACCAGGGCGCACAGGTCCAGGGTTCGATTCAATATCACCGCACCTTGCCAACAGCAAACTGCCCCAGAACAAAAACGAAAGGAGGCAACCAAAGGTAACACCGTCTACCTTCGTCCTCAGTTGCAGGCCCAGTTTTCCCATTTTTACTCTTGTATGTTTGTACATGAAAGAAATGAAAATAAATACAAAGCAGCCACATTTCTGCCTAAAGTCCAGATTACCAGATGGCATGGTCACTTATGTTGCCCTCTGTAAAAACTTGATGCTCTACAAGATGTGTAACACCTTAGCTGTGTTGTAGTCTAGGCCTAGCCTAATAGGCTAATGATGCAACACACTTGAGACTGGCCCAGCTTAACAGGCCAACAGCAATGATGCAGGATACAGGGAAGGAGGGTAACGGCACACACACACAACCAGAGGTGTTACAGCACAAAGGTCCACCACTTCACCACATCACAGCTCTTTGTTGGAGACCAAATAATTGAAATCGTCAATATCTCATATTTGCACTGAATTTTATAAGCAGAAATTTAACATTTTGTTCACTGATGAAGAATGAATCCTTGTGTATAATTTTCAAGTAAATCACATTTGAACAACTTTAAAAATACACCTTCTCTGGAGAGCCTCTCCTGGCACGTCTTACTCCTAGGCCTCCTAGACTTATCCCCCGAGAGAGAGAGAGAGAGAGAGAGAGAGAGAGAGAGAGAGGACAATAGTTTATTGGAGTTTTAAGCCCATTCACAGGGGTCAGTGGGGACAGAGACTGGGTGCAAAATACATATTCAGTTGAGAAAAAAAATCACAACAGCCCAAATTAATAATGATCATGGCATGAGTTACATATCATCGTTAATAGCTGCAACTTACACAGATATTACAAGCAGAGAAGAGAGAGAAGAGAGAAGAGAGAGAGAGAGAGAGAGAGGAGAGGAGAGAGAGGAGAGAAAAAATATGATCTCCATAAATTGCATTCATGATTTAATTCATACTGTTTTATATCTAGTGGGGGGGAAAAACCAAGGTAAGTAAGCTTTTGGGAGAAGGTATACGCACGCGCATGGACTGAAACAAACGCGCACGCACACGCACGCACACACACACACACACACACACGCACATTGTGTATGCTTTATAAATCGTGAGACTTTAAAAAACAAATCTTTAGTAAGATTTCCCTTGTCAAGAAAATCTGGAAAAGTAAATATCGGACACAATCACTGATGACAATAGTTTCGATAACTATGATCGTGACTACAGTTACACAATAGTAACGATGTGGAGCGGCAGCAGAGTAACTGACGTGGGCTACTTCCGTGTATTCCTTCAGTCATACTTCTCCGTGAATTTTCCACGAAGGGTTGACCACCTACGCATGACGCACATGCATTTCTGAAAAAAACCCAAAACAACCCCGCCATGACGTATTTGCCGATAGATAGCTTACAAAATGTACATTGGCTCAATAGTATGAAATGAATGTTGGTCGGTAGATAGCTTACAAATGTACATTGGCTTAATAGTATGATATGAATGTTGGTGCAGAAATCTATTCAATTGTGGCGATCCTTATTTGTGCACTAGAAACTCGGCAGGCTTCGTATCAAAGGGCAAAAGTGTGGGCGATTCTGTTCGTGCAATCGACATAGCGTGTCTTGCTTTGATAGAGCATAGTTATCCTATCAGGAAGATAGGCTTACCAAAAAGGAAGATAGGCCTGCCTTCCCAGTACTGTTCACAGGTTTGGTAAAGGAAAAAAGATGACCAGCAAAAACTTGCTACCGATTGTAGAAGGAAAGGGACGAAGGGCAATAGCTTTTTAATAAAAAGAAGAGCATTCAAATGACAAAGAATTCTGGACATACAGATATTTTTTTCTTCAAAAGTTAACTTTTTAAGTAAAGGTTTTGTAATGACAAATACTATTACACTTTGGATATAAGATAAGAACATTCTGGTACACATTCATTTTAGTCACAAACGGACGTTAATTTTGTTTTGAAATTTGATCTTTTAAGTAAGGTTTCTAGGATGTGTTTGACCTAAGAACAGGTGCACATGTAGCCAAGTGGATCCATCCACCAATAAGGTGCGTGTGTGAAATCAAGACAGCAAAACAAGTATATGTTTTTAACATTAAAACAACACAAAAACGATCACTTTCTCTTTGAAAGATGTTTTGGTGTTGTTTAGGATTGGTTCATTTGTATAGAAAACACTGACTGAAAGCAAAGGGAGGATTTACTCCTAGTGTAGTATAGAGCAGTCAGTGTAGTGAAGGCTAGTGTAGTGTAGTCTAGTGTAGTGTAGTCTAGTAAATTGTAGTATAGTGTAGTCTAGTGTAGTATAGTGTGGTGTGGTGTGGTGTGGTGTGGTGTGATGTAACGCAGTGTAGTGTAGTCTGGTGTAATGCAGTGTAATGTGGTGTAGTGTGGTGTAATCTAGTTACCATGGTGTAGTGTTGTGAAGTGTGGTGTGGCATGATGTATTGTAGTAGTGTTGTGTAATGAAGTGCAGTGTAGTGCAGTGCAGTGATGCGTAGTGTAGTGTAGTGTAGTGTAGTGTAGTGCAGTGCAGTGTAGTGCGGTGCAGTGCAGTGTAGCGTGTAGTGCAATGCAGTATAGTGTACTGCAGTGCAGTGCAATGGGGTGTAGTGTAGTGTACAGTACAGTGCAGCGTAGTGCAGTATAGTGTAGTGTAGTAGTAAAGTGTAGCGTTGTGTTTTATACCGTAGCAGTGCAGTGTGTTACTAGTGTGGTACAGTGTGTAGTATATTGTGTAGTGTAGTGTAGTGACGACAGATTTCTCGGCTTGAAATTTGAGCCTATGCCCCCCAGGGATAGCCCATGGCCACAAGAGCACTAGCACTGCCTTCCATTTGTTTGGTTTCTCCAGCCCGAGCTTGTATTTGCCAGTGGCAATTTCACTTTTTTTCTATAGAAATTCACAAAGGACAATCTCTCTGGCTGCCATGGGTTTTTGTTTTTGTTTTTTGAAACAAAAAAGCCATTTAGCACATTGTAGGCGCATCGTGTTGCCGAATAGATTATTTCCCTTGCATGTGCAGGCACGCTATGTCGCCAACATAGGGTGTTGAAAAATGTCACGGCTCCTCCGTACAATTTTCGCTACTGATAATGCCAACACTGCTACATTCGATTCAAAACGAGGCTAGAGTTTCCTCTTCTGCCCACCACTTTATATTTTCTTCAATATCACACGCGACCACAGTTTATTTTTTTAATATAAAGTAAACATCGATTTTGGGGATTTTTTTCAACACCAAATAATAATAATAATAATAATAATAATAAATGGAATTTATATAGCGCTATATCTTGTAAAAAACAAACAAATCAAAGCGCTTGCATCCATTCCACTCCTACACATGCAACCAACAATGATTAATTGTTTAACAAGTTCAAATACACACAAACACACGCGCGCACACGCGCGCGCGCACGCACACACACACACACACACACAGGTTATATGCTTCAGCAGGGTGATGGGAATTTAGGCCACTGAAGGCAAGGACAGATAATTATGAGATGAAACTGCAGGGGGAGGTCTTAGGTTTGAAATAGGTATGTCTTAAGGCTGGATTTAAAAGTGTTGTAAGTAGGCTTTTCGCGAAGGGAGAGAGGGAGGTCATTCCAGATCACTGGACCAGAAACAGAGAAAGAGCAAGGGCCAACGGTGGACTGGTTGAATCTAGGTATTTGTAAGCACAGGGTATCTGCAGCAGAGGGGAGGGAACGAGTGTACAGGTGAAGACATTCACAGAGGCAGGAAGGTGCTGTTTTATGGAGACATTTGTAACAGAGGGTACAGATCTTGTACTTTACTCTCTGTGGCACAGGCAACCAGTGGAGAGATCGCAAGAGAGGAGTAGTATTCTCAGATTTTTTCTTTTTGAAAACAAGTCGAGCAGCAGAGTTTTGATTGCGTTGAAGGGAGTAGAAAGATGATGTTGGCAGACCAGCCAAAAGAGAATTGCAATAGTCCAGACGTGAAAGAATGAGAGATGTGACAAGTTTGGATGTTGCATCAGTGGACAGGTACTTTCGAATTGCACTAATACGCCGTAATTGATAGTAGCATGACTGACAGGTCTGGGTGATGAATTTTTGCATAGAAAGCGTGTTGTCGATAACAACACCAAGATACTTGACTGTGGTGGATAGAGGAACTGTAATACTGCCAAATTCTATTGAAGCTGTTGTCATGGAAGAGAGTTTGTGTTTGGTCCCTACATTCATGGCTTCCGTTTTATCTGCGTTCAGCTGTAATTTGTTTTGTATCATCCAGTTTTGAATATCTTGGAGGCAGTGTGACATATTTGTCAAGAGAGAAGGCAGATTTTCAGGAGTATCACTGCTTTGAATCTGAGAGTCATCAGCGTAGAAATGATGGTTGATCTGGTGACGGTTTATCATATGTGACAGCGGACGGCGATTTCGAACAAGTTTTGCCGGAAATGTTTGTCAATGCTGACGCAAAAAACTATTTTGAAAGCTTCACACAAACTTAAATCGACATTGAAGTGGCCGTAGGTGATCTATGTCTCAGTGATAGGGGTTTTTGTTTGGTGTTTTGTTTGTTTGGTTTTGTTTTTTTCAAATGAAAGTGGTGATCGCGGAAACGAAGTTCCAAGTGGCCATGAACATTTGTCGCTGACCGATTTTACAAAAACTCCTGGTCGAAAAGAGATGCCTGATGGTATTTTTTTTTTTAGGGGAAAACTGTTTTGTTTGTGTACAACAGACGAAATTATCACGTTGCTTGTGACTGAGGTATCACTGTCTGGTAGATGATGATCACAAAGCTGATGTTCCAAATGGCCATGAACGTCACTGACGGATTTCACTGACACTTCTGGTCCAAAAGGAGAAGCCTCATGGTATTTCTGAGGGAAAACTGTTTCGTTTGTTGTTAAAAGACGAAAATTGAATCATTATGTTTGTGACTGAGGTATCACAGTCTGGAGATTACGCTCAAAAACTCCACTCACAGTGAAGAAAATCAAGTCAACACATTTCCAGGTTTTGTTTTAAAATTATCTTTTTCATTATCAGACCATGCATGCAGAAAATAAAGCCTATACCCAAAAAATCATTGTCAGGTTTTTTTTTTTATCAATATGCAAAAAAAACATCAAGTCTTCTGCTGACCGGAAAAACAGAATGCAGTGCCAGAGAAAGGCAGTAACCAAAAGTGTAGAGTGCTAACGTGCTGTAAACGTGTGTTGCACACAGACTTCGATTTAACCGAAAGACTTGCACCCAGACTAGCGCTTATGGTCTTAGTAGCTAGGAGAAGGTCCGGCCTTCATATTATACAAGAATGGAAGCAGCAACCTCTCTCTGTTATAGACGGGCGTGGTACCATGGTACCACATAATTATATGGACACTGGTGGTGCTTTAAGTGCAGTGCGGTTGACCGCAAAAAAATCAACCAGCAGGCCACTTCATGCCAAGTCATTTTCCTCCTGTCCTGGTATGTGTGGCGCGCCAGGTAAAAGCCGGCCTTAGTCATAATTGCCACGGTTACCACCCGTGATTTCCTGATCGTTACAAGGCCGTTAATGAGATCCCCGAAAGGCTTGATTACCGCTCAACCAGGAAAAAAACCGCCATCCGGCAAAGTTGGATGTGTGGTGCTGTTTTCCCATTGGCACTGGTCCAGGGCGCCGCTCCTCGCCTCCTCTGTCAGTTGCTGTCTGTGTTTTGTTTGCTTGTTTGTTTTTCTCCGAACGCTGGAGAGAGAGAGAGAGAGAGAGAGAGAGAGAGAGAGAGAGAGAGAGAGAGAGAGAGAGAGAGAGAGAGAGTAGCATGCACGAAATCAAGCCAGTGGGAAAGAGAGAGAAGGGGGGGTGGGGTGGGGGGAGGCAGAGAGAGAGAGAGAGAGAGGGAGGTGTACGTGTGCACTGGCACGCATAAAATCAAGTCAGTGGGAAAGAAAGAAAGAGGGGTAGGGGGGGGGGGGGGGGGGGGGGGTAGGGAAGAGATGGGTGACAGAGGAGAGGAGGGGGGGGGGGGGGGGGGGGGGGGGGTGGGGGGGGGTAGGGAGAGATGGGTGCAGAGAGAGAGAGAGGGAAGGGGAGGTGCGAGAACAGGCAGAATCCAAATCGTCCACGGTAGGTCAGGGTGCCTTATGCTTATGAACTAAAAATATTGAAATAGAAGTTTTATTTTGAATTGGGTTTTTGCTTGGTTGGTTTGGGTTATTGTTGCTGATTTCTTTTTTTTTTTTTTTTTGGGGGGGGGGGGGGGGGGCGGGGTGTTTGGCCGTATTTTTACCGCGCTTTATCGGGCACACCATCATACAAGGAGCATTGGAGGAGACGAATGATAAAGGGAGCAGTTGCCCCTGTCAAGAATAACATTTCACCATTGTGTTCTAACTTATACAAAAACACAAACGAACAAACTTAAGACTACGTCTATTTCAGTCAAGAATCTAGAGAAAAGTGTGAAATTATTGTTGTACAGCTTATGACATCTAAAACAAAACAAAACAACTCTATAAGACTACGTTTTTAAGATTTTAGACATAACGAAACATTATCTAATGCCATAACAGTTTCGTATTGATTGACACGGAAGACTACAGTAGTGAATGATTATACAAGACATTGTATTCGGTTTATACTTTAGACATTGTATTCAGTTTTCACTAAAGGAATTCTAATAGATTTACACTTTAGCAACTGTAGGTAGTTTACACTTGAGGAATCGTATTCTGTTTTCTTAGTTGACACTTTGGGCATATTCAGTGTATACTTGGGAAATAATTTTATTCAGTTTATACTTTGAAGTTATATCCGTTCGTCACTTTTGGAAATGTACTCAATAAGATATTGGAGGATTTATATTTATTTACACTTTTGGAATTGACATTGTATTTACTTTTGGGTTTGCAGCCAGTTTTCACATTTGGAATTCGGTAGTATGTCATTCTGCCCAGCCCCTGACACTGAATGAACGCAAACAATAAAACGTGCCGTTTGTTGAAAAATCATCACAGCAATTTTTAGTTGCCTTCAGAACAGCCAGTGATAGGCCAATTCCATACCAACATTCAATGCTATCTTTGGAGATGAGAAAACAAACAAACAAACATAATAAAACTGTTGGCGTATAATCATAATGCAATCTTTTTGTGATCGAGTGGGATCAGAACCGAATGAGTGAATGAACGAGCTAATGAATGAATGAGGGAACGAATGACTGAATGAGTAAACAAAACAAAACAAAACCCCCAAAACATACATGAAAATATACTGGTGTTTTTGTTGTTGTTGTTTTGGTTTTGAAGTAACGAACTGTTCAGCTGCATCATTTTACATAGCGGGAGTAAAGAGTCGTGGAACATCTGTAAACATGAACATTTTTTTTTCTTGACAGTAGGTTAGACTTTGGAAAAACTATTGACTGCAGTCGACAGCTTTCAAAATGAAAACTTTATCTTGATAGCAGGCAAGCCTTCGGAAGTACTGTGGACTGCAGTGAAAACACTTGTGGCACTGACGAAGAAGAAAACTTGCACACCAGTTGAAAAGAACTACTGCACGTGGGAGCGATAGCATGCACCATTGAAAGTGCTCTGGCAGCAGCCACAGACACAGACAAACACGTGCCTACCATATGTTTCTGCACACACACACACACAACACACACACAAAACACACAACACACACACACACACACACACACACACACACACACACACACACATGTTTTCTCCTTCGCACACACACACACACGCAGGCAAGTGACCTGCACATGCAACACTTGAACGTGGCTTGCATTTTCTGCGCGGAGTCAACTAAACTGGTTCTACTTGCAGGCAAGCCGATATGTAATGACAGTCGACTTCTCCGAAATGCCGTAACATCGTTTGGCTCTTCGCCCTTTTCGTTTGGAGTTTGCAGAGGTCTGGAATTTGCCGCCTGTGATGACAGAGCTCATTACCTCCAGCTGTCTGATGACAACCGCGCTGGCAGCGGTACCGGCCTTGTTTTTGTTTTTGCCAGTCTCAAGTGACTACGCAAAGGAGACGGGTGTCACGGGCAATATTGACTTACCCCTCTCCGCCTTTCTGTTTCCATTCTCGTCTGGCAGTTGTTGTTTAGGTTATATATCTCAGTGACAGGGATTGTTCCGGGATGCTTGTGTTTCTTGAATGTATGGCAGAAAATCCGGCTCAATGGGTGGGTGCTCCTGTTGTCAGGAATTCATTCAGCAAGGACTATGAAATGATCTAAATCACTCTAAAGCACATAGCAGCAGGACGATTTCTCTCATGTTCGAATAATAATAGTAATGATAATAATAATAATAATAATAATGATAATAATAATAATAAATGGAATTTATATAGCGCTATATCTTGCAGAGACAAATCAAAGCGCTTGCACTCAACTCATTCTTACACAATCTTGCAACCAGTAACAATTACTAGTTCCAACAAGTCCAAATGTGCACGCGCGCGCGCGCGCGCGCACGCACGCACGCACGTACGCATGCACACGCACACGCACACGCACACACACACACACACACACACACACACACACTGGCAGGGCGATAGAATTTCGGCCGCCGAAGGCAGAGAAAAGCTTCATGTGAGATGAAACAGGAGAGGAAAATCTTAGGTTTGGAATAAATATGTCTTGAGACTGGATTTAAAAGTGGCATAAGAAGGCTTTTGACGAAGAGAGAGAGGGAGGTCATTCCAGATCACTGGACCAGAAATAGAGAAAGAGCTGTAGTAATAGTCGCTCGTACAGTCTTTATTGGGTGGGGGTGGAGGGATGGGTAAATTGAACCGCTCTTTTCTTTTTTTTTAAAAACTATAAATTATGCGATGTGTTATGTACTGTGTGTGTTATTGTTGAGAATGTGATATGTTGTACTAAAGGATTTCTTCCAGGAATGTAATACAGAGTCTACTTCTCAGCTCAGCTTGTTCTCGACCATTACAGGACTATTTTTCTCTCACATTAAATCACGCCCACTCCCACAAGCCCCCCAATAATAATATAAATATATATATATATATATAATATTATATATATATATATGTGTGTGTGTGTGTGTGTATAGGATATATATATATATATATATATATATATATATATATATATATATATATATAATATATATGTGTGTGTGTGTGTATAGGATATATATATATATATATATATATATATATATACATATATATATATATATATATATAATATATATATATATATATATATATATATATATAATCACCTCCTACAGTGTGTTTGCAGTACACAACATTGCAAATGCAGTTTAGTAGAAAAACGTGCCCCTTGCCTTTGCTTCACATTAATTTTGTTTTACGAAGGTTCAAGACTTTGTGCATTTGAAGTGACTTATATCTTGGTTTTCTGTCATTGGATTGATCAGGGGTATGGCAGAGTTTCATCTGCCTTTTTCTTTCTTTCTTGTCTCTGCTTTTTTCTTCTTTGTTTTTGACGGGGTATCAGCCATTATATGACTCCCATGGTCGGCTGCGCCATAAAAACCGTAACTGAATGAAACCAGCTGTAAACATGGGACTTGTAGTCTACCGCACTAGTTGTCGACCATCCCTTTCTTTACATAAAATCAAATAAATAAAAAACGGGTGAAAAAAAATACTACGGTGTTGCACACGAAAAAGGCAGGACAAAGACTAAAATGTAACAAAAGTTGATCTAAAACGCTGCCAGTTTCTCTTCTCTGTTGTTCTTTCCACTGATGGTTTTTTGGTATCCGTATGGAAACCTACTTATTATCCATCTCCATTGCCGAAGTCGACGGCAGAAGCGCTACCAGGGTTCCCTATCTCTCTCTCTGCTTCTACCGAGTTCTACAATCGCATGTAGCCCTCCCAGACCACTGATGTCAGTGATGTTGGCAATGTAGCATGTTGGTCCTCTGTCTCTTTTCCTTTCTGGATGTCCTCAAATGAGGTAAGATAAAGGGTCAGTATTGATCGATAGGATGGGCTCTTTTTTTTTTCGCGCTCAGTGTCGCATTACGCTACATAGTAACGAAGGTACCTACTCATAAATTTTATAGCTGGATGGACGTTTGAGAAAGCAGAAGCGTGTTTATGGCAAGGTGATGCTCCTGGGTGTTCTGCGTTTTCTTTTCTTTTTCTCTGCAATCCATGTGTATAGTTTATAAACGAAGTATGTCTTGTGTTCTCTTCTTCACGGTAATGGCGTATACGGTGGCGATTTTTTTTTGATCGAGAGATTAAACATAACAGGATTACAAACATTTTAATTTTTAAAAAATCCCCATAATATGTTTCAATTATCCAACTCTGTGTGTGTGCGTGCATGCGCGCGTTGTGTGTGTGTGTGTGTGTGTGTGTGTGTGTGTGTGTGTGTGTGTGCGCGCGCGCGCACGCGCGGAATGGGATGAGGCGGGGTGGGGAGATAGGAATCCCCGATAGGAGACTATAATTTTTATTTTCCTGCAATATTTTCTAGGGGAGGTAATTTTTCACGAACTGTGCTTGGTGATTTAACGAAAAGAAATCACTAGAGGTTCCCAAGGCATTGGTTCTCCGTGAATAGCATGATGTACGGGATCATGGCGGGAAGGAAAGGGCCGGGCAAAACTAAGAATGGTGGAGCCATGAGATCGAGAGTTTGCACTGGGAGGGACGGAGTGGTGTGGAGGGGATAGAAAGCACCCCCCCCAAACCCCCCCCCCAAAAAAAAAAACAACAACAAAAAAACCCACAACCCACAACAAAAACAAACAAACAAACAAACAAAAACCAGGTTGGGGCATGCTTACTTTTTGAACTGATGAAGCGTCTGCATCTGTGTATCTGTCTGTCTCTGTCTGTCTGTCTGTCCGTCTGTCGGTCTCTCTTCTTCTCCCTGCCAGCCCTCCCCCCCCCTCCTCCCCACCTCTCTCTTTCTCCCTGTCTGTATCCGGCTTCGGGCCTATATTGAGGACGCAGCGAAGTGTGCAGGGATCGATCATGTGTGACCCTGAGACGTCCGTCAGCCAGCCAGTCCCTATCGATCCCCGCCACGCCGACCTGGTTACCTGTGTAGGTTACAGACAGACGGACGGACAGACGGTCGGGCGGATGGATGAACAGACAGACAGGCTGTGGCAGACCAAGTATATCCATGTCTGCTCTCCAAAAGAAGAGGCCAGCCTTTTGCGTCCGTACAAGTGGAACGTGTGCGCGAACAAAGGGAAGCTGACATGGGGAGGGGGTTGGTTTTCCCAGTCTGTTCCGACATCTGATCCCATTGAACTGAAAAAGAATACAGTAGAGAGGAAAAATGTCACGCAAGCACACCATGCGTGCGCGTGTTTGCGCTTACGTGCATTTCTTCAGTTGTTGCGTCTTTTCAGTTTTGAATATTAGACGAGTCACACATTGTGTGTTTTGGCTGTTTTTTATATTCCAGGGGAAAGGCGGGTGGATGGAGAGGGGGAGGTAATTGTGTGGGCAGGGGGAAGGGGTGGGGGAGAGATTGTTACTATGTGTATGTGTGTGCATAGGTTTTAGCATAACAATGTTTTGAAATGGTTTGAATAATTTGAATTCCGATCCCCGAATATGCACCCTTTTCATCCTTTCTTGTGGAGCTGGGATAATATATTATGATCAATCGTTCATTTGGGAAAGAAGTGATCGTTCACTACACACTGGTTTACTCCCTTTTTTTTCAAGGTTAGGTTTTACGTACCTTATTTGAGACAAAGATCTGTAAGATCAGCAGAACTGAGCTTTGCCATTCAAAAGAAAATGATAGCAAATCGTAGTGTTTATCTACTACTCAACTTCTTTATCATCATACCTAATCTTATTGAAACATTTCACGCCGCAAGGCACCATTCCACATGGACATTGCTCAGAGCTTTCCTTCCCACTCACTCTCTTAGCTTCAGAGACAAATTTTGCAGCTGGTAGTGTTTTAATCATGTTATCCTTCTTGTGATTTATCTCTTTAACTTGATGACACCATGCATAAAAAAAAGCTTTGTGGTGTGACTTTGTGAGTTGGCTTCGATGCATCATGGTTCAAAAAGCAATTCAAGTGTTGCTGGTTTGCCACTGGATCGGTGGTCTAGAGGTGGTTTTTTTCCTTTTCTTTGTGGTTTCCTTGTCACTCTGTGTTTTGTTTATTGAGCTTCACAATCGTGGTGACGCACATTCAATAACCAAGTGAATGGTATGCCTCCCAGATACCGGGCCCCGACCCCTTCTCATGTACTTGCTGATAGGTTATTCAGGTCCATGAAGAAAACTACGGTTGCACAGCTTGAGATAAACACACCCCATCGATTCATTTATTCAATAGTCATTTGATCGCGGCGTATCATTTGCCGGCCATACTTGATTAGATTTCGGTCATAACCCTAACGATACTTTTCGACCATTAACGGAGGAGGGTGTCTTGCTGAACTGATCGATTCACTTCAGTTTTCCGACGCTACTTTTTGTTGTGTTTTTAATTATGTGGTTAAGTGGTATCCTAGCGGCGCGATGACAGTCTGATCTCTGTCTCTGTCTCTCTCTCTCTGTGAGGGTGTGTGTGTATGTGTGTGTTTGTGTGTGTGTGTGTGTGTGTGTGTGTGTGTGGAGAAGAGAGAGAGAGAGAGAGAGAGAGAGAGAGAGAGAGAGAGAGAGAGAGAGAGAGAATGTATTTCAGTAAGTAGTCACATTATAATGATTAATTTCCTCATCTAAATTCGGGTGCGATAATCATTGATTGCCAGTTGAAACAGGATGAGTTGTGGCACTGTACATGAAAATCATTCGTCGTGAACAGTGTAGCATGAATATTGTACACGGCCAGTTTCACTGTATATTGTTAAGTTCCAAAATTGTTTCAGCTTCGGACGAGTAGGGATCAGAAATATCTAGGCTATATCCAAGATCGATGTCAATATTTTGTAATTCGTTCGTTCTCTTCAGACGAAAAGACGTTGTTAGAATTGCGCAAATTCTTAATCAAACGAAGAGTTGCATTAGATTTTTGTTATCCGCTTGTTTCTTTCCCCCGTTATTCGGCAGGAGCTTCGAGGTTTACGAATTGTGATAGTTTTGCATATGCCACTGTTTTTCCTTCCTCACCATTTAGGTAGCCGCATTTTGACTTCGGGGATGTGTGTAAACACAACACCTGTGTGCATACTTTTTTTGTTTTTTTTTAATGCTGTCTTCCGTTCCTCCTGGCAGGAAATGGCCTACCCTTCTAAAAGGCAGAACGGCATTTTAACGTGTGCGCAAGGTGTTCTGTGTGCATCCGCACACGGGGCCTCGGTTTGTAATCTCATCCGAAGGGCTTTAATATTCAGTTCGATTTTCCTGTCAAATCGGGAAGAAAGAGCAAGGCTGGGAATCGAACTCAGAACTTCACAGTATACTTGTTAGGCAGGTGAGCATCTTATCCCTCCTGCCACCTTCCTTCTTGCATTAAATTGTCCACAAATTTTGTTTTAAAAAAAAGGTCGACGGTAGGTATATTTCAGTTACATGCAGTGTTGAAAACGTTTTTTGTTACAGCACACCATACACGATGTACTTAACGTTAATGTTGTGTCTCGATGTCTTCCATGCCCCAGTAGGGATCACAGGGTATCAAACCTTGAATCGGTGGGTCGCGGCCTATATTATGTAACGCACCTAAGTAGAAAGCCAGTAGGTGTGGGTTTGATCCCCGTTTGTGCCAGAACTTTTACCCATCCACAAAACCTGGCGTGGTGATGTGGGTACTTTCGGATAATACGATAAATTGAAGTCCCCGTGTGCAATACACATTTTGCGCATGTAAAAGAACCCACAGCAACAAGAAAGTTGTCTTTGGCAAAACTATGTAGAAAAAGAAACTCTGATAGGGAAACAAATACACATGCAAACAGTTTGGGATTTTTAGATGGGTGGCGCTGCTCCTGCGGCTACACCTCTCTTCAGGCAGAGAGCAGTCACGTGGAAATTTTACGCTGAGAAATTTGCTGTAACTGAGAGTAGTATGAAAGACAGGACAAAAGAAGACGATCTTTAATCTGTGTGTGCGCACAATACAACCCATTCCAATTCCAAATTCTTTACCATTTCAAACAGAGAAATTCGTTTAGTTCACGAGCAAAGGATTACACATCTAAGGATAAAACTTCCCCGTGAGGATGCCGGGGACTTGTCAGTAGAAATAGCATCCCCACCTTCTGGAAATTCTGTGTTAGGAATGTCCTCTTTTCTATCCCTCTCTTTGTTTCTTTCTTGTTCTTTTTCTTCATATCACCACCTTCTCCTCTTGTTTTCTGCCTTCTTGGTTCATTGTCCTGGCTTTTTTTTTCTTCCCCAGAAAGACTTAAAAGATGACAATTCTCTCCCTTGTCGAAGACGGATGTGCTGGGCCAGACTTGTCTAGCGCTTAACGGCAGCGCAACACATTTTCGCTCTTATGACAGACAACACTGTTTCTGTCTGAGGTTCGACTGACGATGAAGAAGAAAAAAGGATAAAAGAATTGCAGACCACATCTCGTTTACAGGGGAACTAAACAACCCCCCCCCCCCCCCCAACCCCCCTAACCCAACCCCCCACCCTAACGTCGGTCTGATGTTCACAGCCACCAAGGGCTGCTCCCTTCCACCCCACTTCACACATCAACATCCTCCTCCTTCTCCCTGATTCACCCATCCCTTCTATTCCCTTCCCTTCCCTCCCCTCCCGCTCCTTTGTCCCTCTTCTCTCTTTTTTTTTGAGAGATGAGTAGCCGCCCCTTCCCCCCCCCCCCCCCCCCCCCCCCCCCCCAGGTATGTCTGGAATGACAGGAATGTCTGTGGTGCGTGTCAGACACAGGATGGTGAAATATTGAAAGGTCTACCTCTGTCTCATTGCTGGCAACACATGGTATGTCCTATGCTTCGCTAGCTTTCTCCCCAACTCCTTTTTACTATGCGCGCGCGCGCCTGTGTGTGTGTGTGTGTGTGTCTCTCTCTCTCTCTCTCTCTCTCTCTCTCTCTCTCTCTCTCTCTCTCTCTCTCTCTCTCTCTCTCTCTCTCTCTCTCTCCTCTCATGGACCAGGCCAAATGATAGAAAACATTTATTAGTATCTACGATCATTGGAAAGAGAAGTACTTGTTTCTTTGATTGAATGTGTTTTCACATTAAGTGATTTTGGACAAAATAGAGAGAGAGAGAGAGAGAGAGAGAGAGAGAGAGGAGAGAGAGAGAGGTGCGCTCATTCTTTTCATTTATACGTATAATATACGCATACTTCTTCTCCCCAGTAGCTCTCTCTCTTTTGTTTCTGCATTTTCCCTTTTCATCGTGTCACCCCATTCTTGTCTATACCCTGCATTCTTGGTCCATTCTCCTGCAGGTTGTGTTTTTTTCCCTCCAGAAAGACTTGATTATAACAATTTTCTCCCACACCGAAGACGGATGTGCTGGCCCTGCCTTGTTAGGCGCTTAAACGGCAGCGCAACGCGTTTTCGCTGACATGACAGACAAGGATAGTTGCTGTCTGAGCGTTAGTAGCCTATTTCTTTTCATGCCTTTTCTGTTTTGCTTAGAAAGTGGTGTACATTGAGAACTGAAACCCAGTCCTGGCTGCCGAGGAGATGATCGATAATCAATGGGCGGTGGTGCGCTAGATTTCCCCACTTTCTGCGTTCCAGAATCGGAGGCTCGGGGAAGGGCAAGGAAACTTGCTAATGGATAGGGCCAACAAATATCTCTGAATCTCCGTGTTTTCCTTGGTCCAAGTATCGATTTCGGGTTGATTTCCGCGCGTGTTTGCAGCGGTTGCGCGCGCGCGTACGCAAACGGGGCACACACACACACACACACAACACACACACACACACACACACACACACACACACACACACACAAATGACACCAGAGAGAGAGAGAGAGAGAGAGAGAGAGAGAGAGAGAGAGAGAGGTGGGCGCACATCAAAAATTTTAATCATCAAATTGTTGTGCACACAGAATCATAAAACGATCACATACACAACACGAGACGCTACATGAGCAGACACAGATTAACCTGAAGAGAAATTCATCTCATTAGCACGAGTGCTGTGTTCTCTTTTGATCGCTATAAATTACTTTCAAGTGGAGAGAGAGAGAGAGAGAGAGAGAGAGAGAGAGAGAGAGAGAGAGAGAGAGAGACACACACACACACACACACACACACGCAGGGAGAGGGAGAGGGGAGGGAGAGGGGGCATGGAAAGAACAGTAGAGAAGATACACACCAAAAAAATGAACTGCTTATGTTTTATTCACTATGAGGTCAAGGCCTTGAACTGAGCCATAAAATCACAAGCATGTTGTGGGGAAAGAGGAGGGGGGGGAGGGGGAGAGAAGAAACAGGTATGGGATAGGAGGAAGGAGGTTGTTGGAGAGGGGCGGGGAGGGAAGAGGGAATAGAGGGATGGAAAAAAATATTTCGCAGTTTTCTCTTTAATTTTGTCGGGGGGGGGGGGGGGGGGGGGGTCGCATGTCGATTTTAGACTGGGGTGTCAGAGAATGACTCAGCTGCCCTACCCCTCTCTCTCTCTCTCACGAACACACACACACAAGAGTGCATAAGCATAGCACACACACACACACACACACACAAAGCACGCACGAAACACTGTCATGACGTCAATGAAGCAGGCAGCCAATCAAATTGGAAACTCTTTATTGATCGCCCCGGTTCCCTTTTGGGGGTTTTCCCCTCCGTCCTTGTCTCTGCTCTTGTATTGTATTGTATTGTATTGTTGTTGGGTACTGAGGTCCCGATAGCAAAGCTCGGTGCAGTGGGCGCTATAGGGGTTATGTGTGTGTGTGTGTGTGTGTGCTTATGCACTCTTGTGTGTGTGTGTGTGTGTGTGTGTGTGTGTGTTTCTTATTTTTGTTGTTGTTGTAAGGGCTACAAACAGGATAATTTGATTGCGACTGGATTCTCTCTTGTTTATGTCTCTATCTTTGTTGTCGTCTCTGTCTCCGTCTTCCTCTGTCTGCATGTTTCTGTCTGTCTGTCTCTGTCTGTCTGTCTCTGTCTCTCTCTCCCCTCTTCCTCCCTTCCCCCTCCCATGATCAACCATATTCCAGGCAAGGGCCATATGAAGAAAAGTATATCGATACTTATCTGTTACCCATGGAAATAAAGCTATCAATTAATCAGTCAACCAATCGATCAATCATTTCTGTCTGTCTGTCTGTCTGTCTGTCTGTCTGTCTGTCTGTCTCTCTCTCTCTCTCTCTCTCTCTCTCTCTCTCTCTCTCTCTCTCTCTCTCTCTCCAGCCCTGTACATGTGTGTGTAGGCAGTGCAGAATACTGGTGTGAATTTCTCTGTTGGGTCTAACACGCTGAAGAGAGGGTGGTGTGGTAACGCTTGAACATTGTGAAGGTGAAGGAAAACAGAGGCTGGTGAGAGCGGAAAATCAGACTGACCATGACAGTACAACCTGCACCTTTCAAAATGTCCTGTATAATCAACGGCGACATAGTTCTGAATCATTTTTGCCCTAGCTTGAATATTTTACTGAGCTCCTCCAAAAATTATCCTGTAGTTTTGTTGTAGCGCTGATGTCATGATTACGATGAAAAATAAAAGTAAATGTTGCCATAGTGCACTGTGCTTATTTTGACAAAACTGCCGCTCATTGCCCTTTTGGTTGCTCTTGTTTTTACTTTAAGTAAGTTTTTGTACACTGCTTAGTGTTCACATGTGCAAGAAAATATGCTATAAGCATTACATATATCTGGTTAAAGGAAAGTGTGAGTTTTACAAAAAAGGAATTTGGGGAACAAAGAACATGATATTAAGGAGAAGTAAGATGATGCTTTATCTACGTGACTGACTTACATCACGCGCAGCTCTGAAGGTATCCCGACTTTTTCAATTGTAAGTCGTCTTTTAAGTGCATTAAAAAAAACCAACCCAACCCAATCCAAAAGAAACTCCCACAAAAAAACAAAAAACAAACCCCACCCCAAACCCCTCATGCTGTATAGTTGGGAGCCAAGAAGGCTGACTATCATCATATCTCTCTCTTCTCCACTAATTGCCAGAGGAGTCATTGGGGCAGTGCACGGAATTGTTCAGCCATGTCTCTTGGGCAAGTTGAACCTGGCGGTGCCCCTCCCTCTCTTGTAGGCAATGGTAGCATGACGTGCGTGTGTTCATGTTTCCGTAATCCACTGAACACTGCCATGAATTACGTTATCCTCAACGTATATATTTTGTATTCTGCAGGTGAAGGGAATTAAGGCACTGGCAGGTCTGCACTATTAAGTTGTCATGGGAGATCACACTATCATAACAGCCCCCCTCCCCTCCCCCCCCCCCCCCCCCCCCCCCCTTTTTATATATATTTTTTTTAAAGAATTAACCAAACGAATCTGCTGAGATTCGAGTCCACGACTTCATGGATTCATGGATTGAAGCGTCCGTTGATCATTGTATAGCAAGATTAGATAGATAGATAGATATAGATAACAAGTGTATAAAAACGTGATGGTGGCTGAACGAATTCTTCATGGTCGTTCCAGGCGGCGGACTGAGGCCTTCTTTCAACTTTTGTTATTTCAGTCGTCAGGGCAGCAGCTGTTGCTAGGGCAATGTCTGCCTGTCTGTCTGAAGGTCTGATTGATTGATGGCCGTGTCGGCTGCAGTCAGCTTTCGGGGTTGGAATTTGGATGTTAAATGAAGCGTGGTTCAGGTTAACCAAGTCGTTGATTGCGTCAGGGCTTTTTTTGGTTTTGTTTTGTTTTGTTTCGTGCAGCGGAGGTAGAAAGTAGAACAGGTAAGCGAGCGAGTGGGCAGTATTATGAAAAAATAAGGAGAAGCAAAACAATGGGCCTTCGTTGTGGTTGTTGGTCAAATGTGTAAGAACATGCCTTAAAATCTGAACATGCTTGCCTTGTGCCTGTAGGTAAGAATTACAAAAATTGCAGAAGTGCAATACAACTGTTAGACATGGCTGCCTTTCTGCCTCAAATGTACAAGAAAAATTCAAAAAATCTGGAGAACAAAATATCCTGTGGAATGAAAAAGTTGAAATTCAAACAGAAAACTGCGGACATTACTTATCCGACGTAGATTGACATGGTTTGATTAAAAACTCCAAGACATCAAAAGGTTCATTGTTTCTTCCACTGTTCGCTGCTGGTCTTTAAATTCATATCTTACCTTGATTAACCCATAGCTATGTTCAAAGTCAGCACAATAAATTTCCGTCTCCCTTTTTTACCCCCCCCCCCCCCCCCCCCCCTTCCCCGAGAGCGCTCCTGAACTAATTCCTTTGAGAATGACAGCTAAGTGCTTGATACACACAAAATAGGATCGCTGTCTTTCCACCCCTACCCCTCACCCCCTCTCCCTCTTTCACCACCCCATTCTCCCGCTGTGTGGTCAGATCATGCTGGCGCATAATTATAGGATGTCTTGATGTGGAGAGACTCCAGTGCCCTATTAACGTCAGTTCCGGGGAGATAAGGATCTTGTTCTAATGCACTGTCAGAATACAGAACCAGGTTCCGGGTTTTTCCCCAGTGTTATTAAATATTGCTGAAGAGGGCTTCATTTTGCTGAGGAGGAAGGAAGAGAGAGAGAGAGAGAGAGAGAGAGAGAGAGAGAGAGAGAGAGAGAGAGAGAGAGAGAGAGAGATGATGATGATGATGATGATGATGATGAGTATTATTCCCAAAGGATACAGGTAAGCATTTACATACCTTTTTCATCTGGCTAGAGAGAGAGAGGGGATAATATAATATATATATATATATATATATATATATATATAATAGAGAGAGAGAGAGAGAGAGAGAGAGAGAGAGAGAGAGAGAGAGAGAGAAAGAGAGAGAGAGAGAGAAGCTGGCAGGCAGGCAGGCACACGGACAGCTAGAGAGGTGGGGGAAGGAGGAGACCAAAACCACACTATGGAGAGATCATTGTATATTTGCAACAATCACGGTCTTGTTTTGGTTTTTTTGTTTGTTTTTTCGTAAACTAATTAAACAACTCTTCTACCATTTGTATGTAAGTGTTACTTTGACCAATTATTATTTTTACGGTGATAATGACTGCTGCTGTGTCTGTTTCTCTAACTATTGGTTGTCATTATCAGTTATGTTAAACGTTTAAGTATCATATTGTTGTTGTTTCTCAAGTCCCAGTAATGTTAGTGTATATTTGCGCTTTGGGCTGGCTGCCTGGGGGTATAGCGCTCCAACTTTCACTTACGATTCATTCCATTACCCCTGCTTTCTCTTTTATCTGCTCCCTGAGCGCTTTGCAGGGTCGTTGAAGGTCTGCACTGGGGAAAAAAATCTGGCAATGTCTCTTAGGCATGTTGAACATGGTGGAGTCCATCCCTCTCCAGGTACAGGGTGCATGCTGGGTGTATTCGTGTTTCCGTAACCCACCAAACGCCGACACGAATAACCGGATCTTTCACATGCGTATTTGATCTTCTGCATGAGTATAATATATACAAGTCTAGGCAATTAAGGCACTGGCAGGTCTGCTCTTTAAACTGACCCGGGGAGATCATAAAAATCTCCACCCTTTATTTACCAGACGTTGCTGCCAGGATTTTTCAAGATTCCGAGATTCGAACCCACTACTTCATGGACCCACGCAATTGAAATCAAACACTCTCAACTTCTCAGCCTGTCGTTACCACCTGTGCACTATAACAACTGGCTTGAAGAGGGGAGAACTTCACGATGGTTGTGTAGTGGTTGGGAGGAAGAAGCAGAAGCAGACAGACACGGGGAATCGATCCCCTCTTTCTCTCTCGGCCGACTCTGTGTTGACCGAGCTGTCCCGTGCCTCTGTCATTGTGGATTGTTATTTGATGTGGTTGGAGTGGACGTCACAATGGGACCACATAGCCCGATCACAGCATACAGGCCGCACTCCAGCTTTGATTTTTTTGGCTCGTTTCCTACTGTTTTTCCTATAAACTGAAACATACACGGACCACTTAGTATTGCATCCCCTAAAAAAAAGTGGAATACTAGCTCCTAATTCACAACTCTTAATTATGATTTTGTACAAATTTGGTTGGTATAGACATTTAAAAAAACACAGCAAAATCCACTCCTCATTCCTTTGTCGTCTGCTAGCCCCCTAGGGACAATATGCAAGAAGGGGGCCAACACTGTAGGAACACAAGCAACCCTCATTTGACGATCATTTCCAACTGTCTCATGACTACCAGCTTTTGCTCTATGTCCTCACTCCCAAAAACACTTCGCGCATTTTGTTTTTATACTTTGGAAAAAGTCTGGTGAAATGAATATTTTTTTTCTTTCTGAGTAGCATTCTTGATCCGAAGCTAAAGCTGGAGTGTAGCCTGTTTGTTACTGCTTGAAAGGACTTTGGATGGCAGATAATAACAGGGATGAAGGAAGATAGAAAGGCAGGTTGTTAAACAGAGGCCACAAGAATGAAGGTGGCAAGACAAAGTAAACAGTGAGGTTCTAGGTTCTTTCAGATGGGACAATAACCTGAGGCCCCTTGTGTTGCACATACTTATTTAGCGCACATAAAAAGAACCTACAGCAACAGACAGTTGCCCCTGGCAAAATTCTGTAGAAAAAGCCACTCTGATAGGGAAACATATACAGTTGCAGATACGTCATATGCAGATACATATACGCACATACGTATATGCAACATAATACAGTTGCATATACGTCACGCTCTCCCCCAGGAGAGCAGCCCGAATTTTATGCTAAGAAATCTGCTGTGACTTGGGCAGGCTTACTGAGAGAGAGAGAGAGAGAGAGAGAGAAGAGAGAGAGAGAGAGAGAGAGAGAGAGAGAGAGAGAGAGAGTGTGGCACTCTTAATTCGGGTAATGTTTGCACTGAACAAAATTGAACAAAATTGTAAAATACTACCATGCAACCAGGACTTACCTTAAGTAATGTAATCAAACAAATTGGCGCAGACAGTAGAGCTGACACACACACACACACACACACACACACACACACACACACACACACACGCGCGCGCGCGCGCGCGCCTGCGCGCGGGCACGTGTGTGTGAAGGGGGAGCGAGCTTAAGACAAACGAAATCGATTCCATCTGTCTTTCGGGCCAACGTTTTGTTGACTGAGCTGTTAAGTGCCGCTGATCTGCCGATTTAATGTTCACGGCGAAGCCAGACGCGCGCGCGCGCACGTGTGTGTGTGTGTGTGTGTGTGTGTGTGTGTGTATGCATTCATAGCCCCAGCTTGACATGACAAGCCCACCAGTCTCCGGTTTTCCGACCCTGGTCGTGCCAATCGTTTGGAGATCGAGGGCCAAGTGTTGGATGTAGACACAAGGTATATATCATCTGCCCCCTACCCCCCTGCGTCGGTCTAAAGTAGTGTCATGCTGCTGCATAGGGGACCGGGGTGATTTATAGTGAGAGACTCTTGTGGATCATTAATGTCAGTTTAAGACCTTTTCAATCTTGGTTGTTGCCTTTTTTTGGGTCTTTTTTTTTTTTAATGCAGCCAATAAGGATTTAGTCAGGAGCGGAGTTTGGGGGTTGTTCTTATTGTTTGAGCTGGGTACCTCAAACAATGTGTGTGGGTTGAAGCAGGTTGAAGTGTGGGACACTCTTGGAGGGCAGGCGTACTTAGTTGTGGTCTGGATCAGCACACGTTTTGGTAAGAAAGTGTGTTGGGAGGGGGGGGGGGGGGGGGGGGGGGGGGAGTAGTAAATGGGAAAGGGCAGGAGGATGAAAATGAAGAGCAAGGGGGAGGAGGAAGAGAGAGAGAGAGAGAGAGAGAGAGAGAGAGAGAGAGAGAGAGAGAGAGAGAGAGAGAGAGAGAAACAATTATTGTAGGTAATCATTCTTGTAGTCAATAGGAAAACTGAGTGACAAGAATTCGCTGAAGAACAGAGTGGAGGCAGGGAATAGAAACAACAGCAACAGCAACAGAAAAAAAAAATCTTTCGAAACATTTCTTCTGCAGCCGTTCGTTCCATCAGCCTTGCATGACTCATACAGGGCAAGCTCCGGGCCCCCTCCCCAACCCACTTTTCCTTAGAATGATGTGGCGATGGTCATGGTGGCTCATAAATCAGCGCCTCCAGTGGTGTGTGTGTGTGTGTGTGTGTGTGTGTGTGTGTGTACAAGAAATACATTGAAATCACAATAGGGGGGGGGGGGGGGGGGGGGGGGATGGGGGTGTCTGTGTATGTTATGTGTTGTGTGCACAAGAAATGGATTGAAATCACAATGGTGTGGCCTTCCATAGCGAAAAGTTACAATAAACTTCTGCTCTGAGTGTCTCTGGTTATTTTATTTTTTTTAAAGCTTTTTTAAGTTTCTCTCTCTCTTTTTTTAAAAAATGAGTCAGCTTTCTGTATCATGTCTATGTTTGGTCCTAACATCACACAGATGAATCATGATTAAGGAAGAATAAACCGTTTTCAGTGGAAGCTTACTGAACTAGACTGAGATGATCAGTTTCACCGTCTCTGTCTATCTGTCTCTGTTTCTATCTATCCATCTCTCTGTATATGTCTTGTCTGTCTGTATATCGCTATTTGTATTGTATCGTATTGCACAGCATTGTATCGTATCGTATTCTGAAAAATTGCATTATTTTGCAGTTGTATTGCACATCATTGTTAGAGCAGATTTTCCGTTGTCAAATTCGGGTTGCTGTTCCCACACAGAGCACATTCCCGTAGTACAATATGGGTTCTTTAACGTGCACTAAATGCATGTTGCGTGCAGGACCCGCCTTCCAGACCAGCATTCATGGTCAAGTAGACAGGGGTGGAACCCGGGACTTTACTCTCTTGACGGGATGTGGCACGTCTGTTAAAAAAACCCAACACTTTTACTTTGAGGATAACGGAATAAGCACTTGTGCTTTTTGACATCCAGTCCCCATGTGCAGGCGTTTTTATGAATTTCGTCATCTATTTCCACCGGCAGAAATTGCCTGCTCTTCCGAAAGGAGGAACAGGCTTTAGCCTGTGCGCAAGATGTTCTGCTTGCGTTCGCACACGGGACCTCAGTTTATAGTCTCATCGAGCGAGCGAGCGTGTGTGTGTGTGTGTTTGTGGGTAGACACGCATGCATGTGCCCGCAAAAAACTTCGGACTTCAAAACTTCATATCATTTAATGTTCTTGATTTCGAACTCCTCAAATTCGTCACTGTAACTCATACAATACTTATGGTCTTACAGTGCTTCCCAGATGGGATGAGTGAGTCAGAGCGCATAATGATCGATCCCAGAACGATAAGCTAAAACACTCGCAACAATAACAACATACCGCATCAGTAGGAGTACACACACATTGCTTGGAATGTATAGGGGAAAAAATGATATTACCTGATGGCTTCCAAAAAATCATGAATAATCCTGCTAGGCGTGGTAACAAATCTGGACACAGCGCGCTTGTGTCTCAAAACTCATGTACGAACTGAGCGCATGGCTGCACGCACACCTGCGCATTGTGTATGCGATGCGCTTAAGACTGTGTGTGTGTGAGAAGAGAGAGAGAGGTTTTATTTTAGGATGCTGTGACAAATCTAGTCTCATGACTGCTTATTTTCCCCACCCAGCCCTGAAAAAGAATCAATAACTGTGTAAAGGTGAATGACAAAATCTAATATTCGTTAAAAAAAAAAAGGATTTAAACTGAAAAGAAATCCATATCAACCAATTGAAAAGCACACAGCACAAAAGGTATCCCCCCCTCCCCCCCCCACCCATCCTTCTACCCCACCCCACCCCTCCTCTCTGGCCCCCTTGAAAACCCTTACCACAAAAGCAGTTACACCGGGAGATAGGATAAAAAGAAAACTAATCATGACTAAATATAGCACAAAACTACTTTGTCACTAGCTGAAGAGGGTAATAATTGGGGGGAGGGGGGGGGGGGGGGGGGGGTTGTAGTGTGTTATTTAAGCGCTTCCGCATTTGTTTTTTTACACAGATTCGCCCTAAAAATTACCACAAATATTTTTATCACCTTATAGATAAACTTCAGTAATATAGGCACATAAACTACTTGTCACTAGCTAAGAGGTGTAATAATTGGGGGAGGGGGAGGGTGGTGGTGTTGGTTAGGAGTATTAAGGTTCGATGTTTTTTTAAAGATAGCAGCTATAAAGAATTCCAATATATTATTATTATATATGATATCAGATAAGGGGAGCATGTAAATAAGAAATAGACGACGTGTCTGTGTGTGCGTGCTTGCGTGCATGTGTGTGTGTGTGTAAGGAGAGAGAGAGAGAGAGAGAGAGAGAGAAGAGAGAAGAGAAGGACAATACGATAATAAACGAATACATGTACTGGCAAATTTGACACTCCTCTGTGTGTGTGTGTTGTGTGTGTGTGGTAGAGAGAGAGAGAGAGAGAGAGAGAAGAGAAGAGAGAGAGAGAGAGAGAGAAAAGGAGAAAAGATGAAACGGACCAATAGCTGAGCACTAAAGCGAACACATGATTACGCCCTCGCTCTTGACTCTCCTTTGTGTGTGTGTGTGTGTGTGTGTGTAAGAGAGAGAGAGACAATGACAATGACAAATTCGTTTATTTCGAGGATAATGAATAAGCACTCATGTGCTTTTTTACATCCAGTCCCCGCCCGTAGGGATACATCTTAATAATAACCCAACACTTATACAGTCTCACAGTAGAAACATGGGGAAATAACCCTTTTCAAAGCATCCCCCCTCACCCCCCCCCCCAACAACTCCCCCCCCCCCAAGCAAACTAATAAAAGAAAACCCTAAAAACATCCCCATCACACCCCCACCCCCACCCTCATCCCCCACCCCCCCCCAAAAAAAAAAAAAAACCCAACAACAACCAACCCACAACCAAAACAAACAAACAAAAGAGAAAGAAAACCAAACCAACAAAAGAAGAAAAAAAGAGAAAAAGAAACAACAACAACAACAACAAAACCAAGAAGAATAACAACCAAACTTAATAAGTCACACAGATAAACATATACACATTATCAAATGGTACATATACTTGTTACACATAACAATAAGATATTGAAATAGGGCACTCGTTAAGACTTAAGTGCAGAGGACAAGTCCAATAAGTATTGAAAATATAAAATATGAATCCTTCATCAGGATACACCATAACTATAAGCAAAACGATAAAAGGTGACAGAGACAGAGACAGAGTGTGTGTGTGTGTATTTCAAAGATAATATCCAATTTATAATTCCCAAAACAGTACACGATCACCATCAACACTCATTTTTGATTATACTCGTTTTCAAATTATATGTCATGATAATGAAATAAACTCAATACTCATATATTCACACAATAAAAACAAGAAACAAAACAAAAGAAGAATCTAAACCTATAAGTCATTGAGGGAGAGAATGTGAGTGAGTGAGTGTGTGTGTGTGTGTGTGGGGTGTATGTGTGTGTGAGTGAGTAAGTGAGTGTGTGTGTGAGGGATAATACTAAATATATAATACTCACAGAGCACACGATCAACAACACCAACACTTTTTAATTATACTCATACAAATTGAATGTCATGATAATAAAAATAAGTGCAATACCCATACACTCACACAATAAAGAGGGGGGAAACCTCAATAAAGTCATAAAAAGAACATCTAAACATTGTAAGTAATAGAGACAATTTTTTTCCTCCAGGATAATGAATAAGTACTCACGTGCTTTTTACATCCAGTCCCCGCCCGTAGGGTCACATGTTAATAATGAACTCAGTACTCAGAGAGAGAGAGAGAGAGAGAGAGCAAAACAAGAAGGAACGGACCAATAGCTGAGCACTAAAGCGAACACATGATTACGCCCTCGCTCTTGACTCTCCTGTGTGTGTGTGTGTAAGAGAGAGAGAGAGGTGGGGGGGGGGGGGGGGGGGGGGGGGGGGGGGGGGGGGGGGGGGGGGGGGGGGGTGGATGTAAACTAAGAATGAACCGACCAATAGCTGATGACTAAATAGAACACATGATCATGCCATCAAATTTGACACTCCTGTGTACCTCTGTTTCTTCCTACTCTTCTTCCTGATCCTAGATGCAGGCTCACCCGACAGACGGACAAACACGCAGACATGTGTGTGGGTACATGCACACACATATAGACACACATAATTATGCACACGCACTTCTAGCCTGTTTGCATACACAGGGCTAGGGACACTCTTTCCATCCACAACAAGAGATGGATATTAAAGTATTCTCTTAAGTGCATACTTTCTGCTCAGGGTGGTTGAAAACTTATTCTGCACGTGTGTACGCTCTTTGTCTGTCTGTCTGTCTGTCTGTCTTTCTCTCTCACACACACACAAACAAACAAACAAAAACACATACACGCACGCAAGCCCCTTCCCCCTCTGACGCACGCACACGCACGCACACACACACACACACACACACACGCACGCAAGAATATGTAGGTACTCACGTGCACAGTTTACATCTGTATATGGCGACTTTGCTTTGTACCTTTGCCAAACTTGACTTTCCAGTAACAGTATTCAAATGGGAGAAGAAATTGAACAGGGATGTCGACACTTCAGGTTTGAAGTGTTGCCAAATATGGACACTTCAGTTTTTGAAGAGTTGCCAAGTTCTTTGGTACGATTGACGTATTTCCCAGTGAAGTTACATGCTACAAATGATTTTTTTCTTGGAAACTGATCAGCCAGGCTTACCCAGAAGGCTCAAAGGGGGAGGGGGGGGGGGGGGGGGGGGGGGGGGGGAGAGAATCTATGTCATTGACATGCCAGTCCTTTATAGCATGGACAGATAATTTTTCAGGGCGTTTGATGTATGGGCATAATCTAATTTGCTGGGATAACACAGATCTTGGAAGAGTCGTGGAAAATATTAATACGTGTTCGCGTGCATGAATCTGTGTGGTGCGTGCGTGCACGTGTGTGGGTACTAGGTGTGCATATATGGCTTCTTGTCTGCATATATTTATATGCACATTTATGTCTGTCGGGTTCGCTTGTGTGCCAGCCTGCCTACCTACCTGCCTGCCTGCCTACCTGCCTTCCGTCTGTCCTCTCTGTCTGTCTCTCTCTCTCTGTGCATCTCTGTCAGTCTCTCTGTGTCTGTGTCTGTGTCTATCTGCTTGTGTCTCTGCCTGCCTGTGTGTCTGTCTGCCTGCCTGTCTCTTTACCCCCCCCCCCCCCCACCCCCCTTCCCCCACCCACCCACCCCCGCCCCCTGTGCACTGGTAGTGTTGTTAATTGTTGGCAGACTGCCAGCTGGATGAAATATTTCCCGTCACAAACAGAGAGGGAAAAACCCGTCTGCCTTGAAGCCGTCGATGTCCTCTCGGAATGAATAGACATGACATGCAATTCTTTCATATTGATGGTAATACCACCACCACCACCACCACCACCACCACTGCTACTGCTCAGTACCACCACTAACTACTGCAGAGACTACCTACTACCCCTACTTCTACTTCCACCACCACTAACTGCTACAAAGACTACTACTTCTACAACCACCGCAACTACTACTGCTACTACTACTGCACTACTTGCTACTAAATACTGCAGAGACTACTTCTACTGCCACTACTTCTAGCCTACTACTTGTACTACCTCTACTAACTACTATAGAGACTACTACTACTACTACTTCTACTAATGATACAGAGGCTACTACTGCCCGCTACTTCAACTATACAACCCTGACTAGCTATTACAGAGACCTCTACTACTTCTACCATTATTACTTCTACGATTTAACCTGATGTGCTCAGTGCCGAGTCTTAGAAGGATGACCTGTTCTTCTCTTCTGGGATGGTGGTTGTCGTCCTTCTCTACTCTGGGTGGGGCCATTGATTTGATGATTGTTATTTTCTTCGTAGAAGGCCCGTAACTCCTTGCAAGTCGTTGGAGCACCGCTCTGTAGTTCTCAGGCAGTGTGTCTTGGGGCAAGTTAAACCTGGCGGAGCCCATCCTTCTCCAGCTCGAAGGGTGCATGCTGGGTATCGTCTTGTCATACCAGCCTGCTACCATTGCTACACGTCTTTTCTAGGAATGTGCGTGAGCAGGATGTTTTTCATGTATTTGCACAGAGGAGAAAAGGAAGTCCGGCTTCAAACAAGTCATCTTTTTTGTCTTCTTTGTTTTTGTCCTTTGGCTATAGCTCCGAGGTTCACCAGTGGTGAGACTTCTCTGTGTGCAACCGTTTTCTGCCCATCGTTAGGGTAGCTGTATTCCGACATTGGGGTCTCGGTTTGTAGTCTCATTCGTAGGACTTTTGGGGAAAGTTGAGTCAGTACTGATGTTAACTCCAGGGGGAAAAAATCCCTTGAACGGGCGTCTTGGTGATGGCTCAAACCCAGGCTTGATACAGGGCCACCAAATCGTGAGCGCAACACTCAAACCACTGAGCTATAAAGACCCCTGGTCTTTTCTGAAGGAAAGGAGTAGACACCAACGCTAACTCAAGGAGAGAAAAAATTGCCTGAAGGAACGCCCCAGAGGAGTCTACGAACCCTCGCTTTAAGTTGTCGTGAGATCACGTTTTGACACTAACCACTTGGCAACCCTGCCCCCTCAACGTTTACCAACAGCACTCAGTGTTCCTAGGTGGTGACCCATCCAAGTTTTAGCCCAAATGCTGTTTGATTTCGGTATATCGGACCGCAACAGGTTGTGTTACTGCTACATGAACTACCGATGTGTGTGTGTGTGTGAGTGTGTGTGTGAGTGTGTGTGCATGCGTGCGTGCGTGTGTGTGTGTGTGTGGTGTGCGCATGCGTGCGTGCGTGTGTGTGTGTGTGGTGTGCATGCGTGCGTGCGTGTGTGTGTGTGTGTGAGAGAGAGAGAGAGAGAGAGAGAGAGAGAGCAGTATCGATGGACATAGAATATTTTACTGAAATGTCAAACCACACCCACGCACACACATACAACACACGAGCGTGGGTGGGTGGTGCGTGAGTGGTTCCTGTCTGTTTCTCTCTTTCTCCGTCTGTCTGTCTCTGTCTCTCTCTCCAACAGCACCTAGGAATATTTTTTTCAGTCTCTCTGTGTCGCTCTCTCCAACAGCACCCAGTGTTCCTAGGCTAAAAACTAAATAGTTTTTCAACCCCTTAGTGTATGGGCCTATGGCCTTTTTGTGAATCTCTGTCTCTGTCTCTGTCTCTGTCTCTCTCTCTCTCTCTCTCTCTCTCTCCAACAGCACCCAGTGTTCCTAGGCTAAAAACTAAATAGTAATTTTCAACCCTTAGTGTATGAGCCCATGGCCTTTTTGTGAATCTCTTTCCCCCCCCCCCCCCCCCCCCCCCCCCCCCTCCACCACCCAGTGTTCCTAGACTAAAATCTAAATTCAAGATTTAGAATACTATTTAGTGGTATTTCAACCCTCTTCATGTATGAGCCTATGGCCTTTTTGTGAATCTCTCTCTCTCTCTCTGTGTCTGTCTGTCTCTCTCTGTCTCTCTGTCTCTCTCTCTCGGGCTGTGCACTGGTAGTGTTGTTAATTGTTGGCGGACTGCCAGATGGATGAAATATTTTCCGCCACAAACAGAGAGGGAAAAACCCGTCTTCCTTGAAGCTCTGGGAATTAGTAGTAGAGATTTCATGTACAGTGACGTGGTGACTAGATTAGATTGATAAAGGCATTAATAAGACTGATGATAATGATGATGATAATGACAGTAATGTTGATAATAATGATAATAACAATAACTGATTAGTCTACTACGATTACTTCTTACTACTGTAACTACTCCTAGTCCAACACCCACCACCACCAAACTACTACTACTACTGCATCTGCTGCTACTGCTGCTGCTATTGCTACTTCTACCACCACCACCACTTCTATTGCTAGTACTCTTACCACTGCTACTACCACTCCTGCTCCTACTATCACCACCCCACCACCACTATTACCATCACTATTATCTCTACCATCATCCCATGCACTACCATCACCACCACCACCACTGCAACTACTACCACCGCCATGTCACCAATACTGTACAACTACCACTTCTGACTGATACGATAAGAAATATTGCTTGTGTCATATTGACAACCGCTCGTTCATTAGGCTGGCACAAACTAACGGTGTAATTTGAACTTGACAAAAATCACCTCCGTAAATGAAACTAACCATGCCTACTGCATTTGATCAGTCTTGTATAGTAAGAAAGGTCCCCTGGAAGGTGTGTTAGAACTCGGCAGAAAAGACATTATATCACAACACAATCGCACATGTGTGTGTGTGTGTGTGTGTGTGTGTGTGTGTGCTCTCTTAGTGTCTTTTCACTCAAGTGATACGTATGCGCGCTTGCTTGTGTGTGTGTGTCGGTGTGTGTCGGTGGGTGATAGGGGGTGGGAACTGAATGAAGATAGGAAGCACTTTTGATTGAAAAAAACCCCAACCTCTTAAATTCTAAGTGTTAGTACATCTTCAACTGGTTCTGTTAGCTTGAAAAGTGAAAATCGGTTTTGGTTTCGGCTTCTCTTTGAAAGATAAACTGATACCAAACATAGATAAAGGATAAATGGGTTATTTGAACTCGTGTGTGGTTCTACGTTAGTCAGATATGATTACTTTCATTTTCCCTTTCTTCCTTTTTTTTTTATACCTTTTTTCCACTTCGTTTCTTTCCTCCCCCCCCCCCCCCCCTCTTTAGTTTTTTACCTTTTTCCACTTCGTTTCTTCCCCCCCCCCCTTACGACAAAGTAGGTATAAAATGGGTTGAGAAAGGAGGTCTTTTTCATTTTAATGGTTTTATTTTCTTCCCCCTTTCTGTCTTTCTTACAGCTAAGTATGTAAAAGTGTGTGGTGGGAACTCAGGTTTTTGTCTTTCTTTCTTTTCTTCTTTCTGTCTTTTCTTCTCCTTCTTTCTTTCCTCCTTTCTTTCTTGCGACTGAGTATGTATGATACGGGTAGAGGTTTGAACAGAAGTTTTCGTCTTTCTTCTTTTTTGTGTGTGTGTGGTGTCATTTCTTTTTCTTCCGTGCGACTGTTATGTATGAAAGCAGTGAAGGTAGAACTAAAATTTTCGCCTGTCTGTGCCTCTGTCTGTCTGTCTGTCTGTCTTTCTTTCTAACAAGTATGTATATAATTTATGTATGAACAGGATAGTGGAGGTGAGAACTCGAGTTTTCGTCTTTTATCTTTTCTTTGTTCTATTGTTTTCTCCCCCCCCCCCCACACACTTCTCTCTATTTATGCTTTTAATTTCTTTCTTTTTTTTCTTACGCCAGTGTATGTATGAAGCTAATGGGTGGAGGTGGTGGTAACACGTTTTCGCTTTTTTCTTTCTTCCTTTTATACCGCAAAATATGTATTCTCTCTAGAGGGGTGGAGGTGCTAACACGAGTTTACTGTCTTTTTCCCCCTTTTCTTTCTTACAGCTAAGTATGCACGAAAGGGATAGAGGTGGTAATTCATGTTCTCGTCTTTCTTTCCTAGTTACGGATAAACATTTTATGAAAGGCGCAGCACAGCGGTAGTAACACGTTGTGACCCAAGCTGTCGACTCATTCCGAACAGAAAAACACCACCACCGCCGCTACTTTACCTGTCATACACCATACACCTGGATAAGCGAATCCGTATCTCGTAATCAATGCATTGCCATCCAGGAAGTTTTGTTACAGGGAACGAGCTGTGTGTGTGTGTGTGTGTTGGGTCACAAGTGACAGGTGTATATTATTGGGTTGTTTTTTTGCCAGGTGTGTGGTGAAGTGTATAATTTATGGTCCATTTTCAAGTAGTCTCTGCCCTTCCCGATTTTTACACTTGCGACCAGTGGCTGTTGGCGTTGATGTGCGTTTTTGTTTGTTTTTTGCTTTGATTTTGTTAATTGTTTTTAAGTGACCAAACGTTCTCTGTCTCCACTACACACACACACACACACATGAGAGAGAGAGAGAGAGAGAGAGAGAGAGAGAGAGAGAGAGAGAGAGAGAGAGAGATTCACGAAAAATCAACACCTGATCAGTAAGTACATTCATTTCTTTTGAATTTATTTACAAAAATTCCAGTCACAGATTCTGGTCTCCCGTCATGTTCACAAGCAGTATCATCAACACATTGCCACATCTCCCGTCACACATAACACATTTCTTGGAAAAATACGAACTCGTGATATCAGACGTGACAGGCCTACCGTCCCAAACACATCAGGGCCCATCAGTACACACTATGCCATAGATTAGACACCAATATTCAACAGCATTTTATTCCATAACAATGGGCCAGCTTGCACGCCATGCATTATCCACTTCCCCCGAACAGCTTGTAAAATTTGTCTCTTAAAAATAAGTCTGTCGATAAACATGTATTTCTTTTGCAGTGTGTCAGTGCACTGTGGTGTTGAATATAAGTTTGAATAAAGCTTGATGCCCTTCCCTGCTGTACTGTTGTTTGCTTATGTTGTATGTGTACTGAATAAATCATGGTTAAACCAATCAAGCAGTGCCAGCGCATATTAATACGAGAAATAGTAAACATTAAGAGTTATCCTTAAAAATCTGCGTTTCCATATTCAACTTAAAAAGAAAACAGCAAAAAAGAAAAAACAACTTTATTCAGTAGCAATAAACTACATCCATAAAATAAACATAAAATGTATCCTTAAAAAGTCTTGGATGTTTACACATTGAAGTTAAATAAAGCAAACTCATAGATATGAGCAACAATTACGTCAGTAAAATATATTTCAAACACAATATGAAAACACAAACCGGACCTACGTGTTGATACAGAGTCTTATAAAGATATATTGATACAGTATACCAGTGGTGTCTTCTATATTACCCATCATACCAAAAGTTTAACAAAACAAAACCCCCTTCTCCATAAAGTTCTGTGGACGTGTTAGAATTACCTTTAATAACTGTCTCCCTTGTTTGAAACGCATACGAACGGAACAGATTGTCTTCTTTACATTTTTGGTTACAACAGTGCATTTAGACTGAAATACGTCATTGAAAAAAACACACATAAAAACAAAACAAAAAATAAAAGAAGAAGAAAAATACCCTAGTTAAAACAAAAATCTCCCTAAACTAACTGTCAAGGTTTTTTCCCCCCACCGTTTATTTTTTTTTGTACCCTGGAAAAAATCTAAGGCGATTGCTGATTTAAGTATCTCCGTTTGTTTGAAAATTAAGAAAAAAAACCCCACCATGTTCCCATACCACGCTGCCTGAAGCAGTTTACAATGGCGTATCATTCTTCAACATGGTAAACACTTCCACTTCTTGACCCGTACCAAATGTGTACATGGACAATTCTTGGAACATCAAGTCAAAATCATAATATCCAAGTTGTTTCTTTACCAAAACCCCCACACCATTCCAAGTCACAGCCTGAGTCTTATCATATAATCTTATACAATTTCAAACAGGCACTAATCATCTTGAACCATGACGCCACATTCACATTCCTTTCAAATCATATTTTCAAAACAGCAAAAATACAATATCTTTCAACTGTCATCGTCAACATTTTTGAACATTCACAAATGTGTCATTATGCATCTCCTTTGCACAACACCATAATTATATAATTCTGAACACTGCATAATTTCGAACACTTTCTGTGACACAAAATGCGACAGCAATCAGCCAGGGAAACATTTTCGCAATGGCTTTCCTGACTCGGCATGAAACCGTGAGTTTTCCAACACACATCCTCATGACCAGCTTTGGCACACACATTTATGTTCAGATTGTTTCGTCACATGACTTGCAAAAGCTGTCTTTCAAAAAGAACCTTTACTGTGAATGAAGATTAAAATTGCAAATAAAACCGATGACAAATACCATTTCATAAAGAAAAATATGTATTGTGTTACATAGATGTAAGATGTACAATATCAATGAGAAAAAGATATATCTAAGGCATACACATTTCCTTGGACACGCAAGTTTTGATATGTAGTCAAGCTCTTGTTTTGCAGCAGAAATGACAAATAATCACGCCATGATAACAGACACTATTTCTCCATGAGCTTTAAAACTGTGTGGTGCCCATTTCATCAACTTCCTAACAGTCATTGCATAGTGAACTGATCATGGCTCCACTCAAACAGGCCAATCTCTAAAAGCCACATCACATCAAGCACTAGAGAAATAAACTGGCAAGAAAAGGGAAGGCACATAAGTGATGTTTTTTTTTCTGTCCTAATATCCCGGACAGGCTGATTAATCCAGAGAAGCAAGCCCCCCTCTCCCCCTCCTTAAATTAAAAAAAAAAAGTTAACGTGGCTGTATTTCCGAATTACGCAAAAAAGAGAGAAAAGGTAAATTTATACCAGCAACTGTCGATCTAAAAAATTTGTGTCTTGTCTATTTTCCAATGATAAAAAAAAAGCGCTTGTTATAAAGATTTTGCATAGATATGGAAATTGTGTTCGTCGAGGTATACATCGGTGTTCCAAAGATATCTACTGAGCAAGTTCTAATATTATTCGGTGTTGTGAGCATTGTATGTGAGCTTTACCTCAGTGAGTCTTTCCAGGTGAGAGAGAGAGAGAGAGAGAGAGAGAGAGATCCTATCTGAATACCACAGCTAGTCGAGATCAGTTTGAGATCAACCGAAGTATCAACAAATACTAATTTGGCTTTCGGATCCAAGTTTGTGGACGTGCAAAACATCGAGAGGTTAAGATTACAAAATATAGAAAGGAGTGTGTGAGGTGTGATTTGCACAGTCCTGTTAAAATGGCGGTGATGAAGGCATACAGTACTTAGCTTAAGAGAGATTACATGGGTTTTTATGTGGGTTATGTGTTTTGATGTACTGTCTCAGCTCTACCCATGTGTATTTTGCTACCTCTTCAGTTGTGTTTGCTTTCAACATGTAGACCACTTTTGTTTTGTTTTGTTCTTCGACAACCACGAACACTCTAGAGGGTCAGACAAATAGCACATTGATTCTTCTTGAAAAGTTCTACTAAGAGTTTCTTTTGAAGAGTACTGTGCCTTCATTTTAGATGTGCAACATACGCGAGAGACTGAACGCATAGCCACAACTCTTCTTATCAACTTTTCTGAATCTGCCAAACCACCCTGCCCCTACACTGATCCATCAACCCGTTCCTCTGCCACCCGCCCTGGAAAATGGTTCTGTTTAGTTAAAGGAGCATCATGCCCTAGAGTGCTGGACTGATATGAAAAAATGGCTAACAAGCGATGCTGCAGTTGCAAAAACGTGGATCCGTTCGTGTATTTGAACACATCATTTTCTCAAAATATGGAGTTTCACAAATGACTTCGACAGCTGAACAAAAACTTCATAACTCGTTGATGGTAACAATGACAGATAAGCGACAGGGCTTGCGTGTTTCATCTTAAAGCTGAACAGGTGCAGTAAGTGTTCAAGTGATTTGACATTACAATGAGGTCAGGCGTTATCAGCGAGGTATCGTCACGTTTATTTTTGCAGCTTTACCGCTTACAGTCTGTGCATCGAAATGAGTTCTGGGGAGACTTGCAGGATCAAGCAATAAAACGTCAGCCAATAAAGTAAATCAGCCAGTCAGCAGGTCTTTCCCCTCAATCCTGGACAGTCAGGGTATCGTCTGCTGTGCATTCGTGCAGTTGAGAAAACACACACACACACACGCAAAATTTCCCACGACTGATAACAAATATGGAATAGTAAATGGAATCACGCTACTTCCAAGTAGTTAGGTAGTTTGATCTTTACGAAAATCATGAAAGAAAACAGGATCATCATCACACCTGTTACTCCGAAAAGAAAAAGGCAGCAGGTTAAAAGAAAGAAACAGAGAAAAAAGACCTCACCAGTGTGAATAGGGACCTGTAGATCTGGAACAACAATCAATCTGTCTCATTTGGTTATGTCCAACTGTGTCACAAGGCTTTTGTGGGCAAACCAAATAGCAATCCAAAAGGTCATATTTAGGGGGGGGGGGGGGGGGGGGGGGGGGGGGGGGGGGGGGCTCTGGTACAGAGCGAATCAGTACTTCTGTGAAGACTGCAGACCCTTTGTACCAATCAAATCAAGCCAGATAGGACAACAAATTTCTAAAAACAACAACCCAACTCTACAAAATCA
>CM054137.1:14768097-14770597 GCA_028751875.1 Rapana venosa
GAGGACAAAGCCTTTAGAACCCTGGACTTGGCTGAATCTGCTGGATATTTGAATTAAGAAAAGGTTTACGATGCAGTTTTCGCTGGGTGTGTTTTCTATCAAACACTCTCTCTCTCTCTCTCTCTCTCTCTCTCTCTCTCTCTGTCTCTCTCTCTGTCTGTCTGTCTGTTGTTCTTGCCCAGAGGGCTGGTTGTAAAAAAGCATGTTTGCTTACGCCATAACCCTCTTTAAATAAAATTTATTCAATTAATTCTCTCTCTTAAAACCTATGCAAAAACAGCTCAAAATGCTACAGTGTGGGTGGGGGGGGGGGGGGGGGGGGGGGGGGTTGGGGGGGGGGGGGGGGGATTTCTTGGTTCTACCCTGCTCTGAGAACACATAAAAAATAAGGAAGGAAGGTATTTGTTGCTACTTCAAAATGATAGGTCTTCGTAACTAAATTTGTACTTGAGAAATGGGCAGAAAACAAAATCGTCAGAAAAGCTGCTGGCTTACCCCTTCTATGTCGCTCTGAATGGATTTCTTCTTCTGCCGACATTTTCTAGCCGCTCTCCGATTCTGCTCCTTCCGCCTCTCCTTCTTCTCGATCTCCTCCAGACTGAGCTGGAAAAAATGTAAAGAAAAGAACATTATGAATGAAGCCTGAATTCAACCGAAGGATTGCCTTCCTCTAACAATGCAAGTAAAGAAGAAAAAAAACCTCATGTTGCCTGTTGTGGTTTTATTTTCATCACATTGGTATGGTAAACGAACAGGAGGTCACAGAGAGAAAGAGAGAGAGAATATTGAGTTTATTTACAAAGGGTAAAAGGGGGACAGGATTGCTCAGTGGTCGGAGCACTCGCTTTCCCCCAGCCAAGTTAAGCAGCATCGAGCGTGGTTACCAGTTGGATGGGTGACCGTTTGCGCGCCTTGGCTTCAGTACAGTTCCCCCAGCTGTAAATGGGTACCTGCCCTCTTTAGGGTCAGGGAAGGTAAAGCAGCGAGGGAGAGGAGATGGGCGCCGCCCTCAATATGCTGGCCCTAGAGAAGTGAGGTCTCTGACGCCTCGCTCCCCTACGACCTTATAGGTTATAGGACTCCTTTACCTTTTTTTTAAAAGGCATAAGCAAACATGCTTTTTTTCCCCTTACAACCAGCCCTCTGGGACCGACACACACACTCTTAGACAGCAATGATAGTATCTAATACAGAGGGGCAAGAGAGATGGCTGTTAATAATACTAATATTCAGTTCTGACCTGATGTTGTACAGGAGAGCTGGCAGCAGTAGCCGGGAGAATGTCCCCCAGCCCTTGGGCCTGCCGCCTGTCCATGATGCTCTTCCTCAGCAGCTGCCGGCTTTGCCAAGTGGCTCCCGTCTCCTCCCCCACACCCTCCACCACCTCCTGCTTCACCACCACCCCTCCTCCCCCACTGCCGCCGCCGCCGCACTGGGGATGTTGCTGCGGGAAGTCCAGGTGTTGTTGCTGTAAGCCTTGGTCGGTGGTGCTGGTGTTGTTGTTGAAGGCCTCCGTGTTGTTGGTGGAGTGGCACTAGGCGGTGGTGTTGCTGTTGTTGTGTGTGGTGGTGGTGGACGCTTGCTGGCGGGCGCCCCGCGCGATGGAGGCGCCCTGGGTGGATAGTTTACCTTGTGCCTTTTGCCCAGCTCGCATGGTTCTGCAACAGGGATACAGAGCGGTCATCGTCATGCTGTGAGGTAGGTGAGTGAGCGAGTGAGCGAGAGAGAGAGAGAGCGCGAGAGAGAGAGCGAGCGTGTGCGACTTTTCTTTCATGATTTTGAATAGTGTTGGTCACGGCTGTTTTCTGTGTGTGTGTGTGAGAGAGAGAGAGAGAGAGAGAGAGAGAGAGAGATTTATAAGTCATTTATGAACGAATAATACTTTACATCTCAAGTAAAAAACAAAACACAACTCAACGAGCATGCTACTTAAAGCCACCTCGAGATGCAGATCAAAAATGGGTTAAGAGTAGTAAGTAGTAATTAAAAACCGTAAAGTTAACAATAATTGCTATATTGAATAAGAACGCGAAATTAAAAACTATTGAAAGGGGGGGGGGGGGGGGAGGGGTATAGAACGCGGATTTAATATAAATTTTTTACAAAAAGACTGCCCATATCAATTCTACCAAATACTGTCAGTTACAAGTGCACGACTAATACCTAAGGGTTTGATACTTTGCAGAAAAGAGAACATCTCAAGTTAATTATTTTTTTAACGACACTATCAAAAGACAAGGGCTTACGCGTGTTCCTGTTGTAAACATTGTGTGTTCAAAGATTTATAACACTCCGGCTGGCTTAGGCCTAGGCTGATAAGCCAACTCCAACGCATAATTAGACTGTCAACCACAGCAAACGACTCCTCGTTAGTTATGCAGAAGGGTTAGGCTAGCCTAGTGGTGAATGTACGTCCCAGCGATGAAAACACAGGAAATCCACAGGGATGATGGTCGTTGTCGTTGCGTCCGAGCATGACAATGAATTTGCGCTTTTGTCA
>CM054137.1:14775597-14778097 GCA_028751875.1 Rapana venosa
TACGGCGTATTAGTGCAATTCGAAAGTACCTGTCCATAGATGCAACATCCAAAGTCGTCACGCCTGGACTATTGTAATTCTCTTTTGGCTGGTCTGCCAGCATCATCAATCCACTCCCTTCAACGTAGTCCTCAGAAAGAAAAAAGTTGAGCACATTACCCCTCTCTTGCGATCTCTCCACTGGCTGCCAGTGCCACAGAGAGAACTGTAAGATCAGTACCCTCTGTTACAAACTTTTAATGTCTCCACAAAACAGCACCCTCCTCCCTCTGTGAATGTGTTCACTTGTAATAATAATAATAATATAAGGAATTTATATAGCGCTGAATCTTGTAAAAAACAAACAAATCGAAGCGCTTGCACTCAATCATTTACAGGCATGTGTACTTGTACACTCCTCGTTCCCTCTGCTCTGCTGCAGATACATTGTCCTTAGGAATACCTACATTCAACCAATCCACCGTTGGCAGTCGCTCTTTATTTTTGGTCCCTCGATCTGGAATGACCTCCCTCTCTCCGATGGCGAGAAGCCTACTTACGACACTTAAATCCAGTCTCAAGACATATTTATTTAAAACCTAAGATTTTCCTGTCCTGCTTCATCTCATAGCTTTTTCCTGCCTTCAACAGCCGAGATTCTATCGCCCTGCCAGGGTGTGTGACGTGCGTGTGTGTGTGTGCGCGTGTGTGTGTGTGTGTGCGCGTGTGTGTGTGTGTGTGTGTGTGTGTGTGTGCGCGCGCGCCATCGTGCTCATTTGGACTTGTTGGAACTATTAATTGTTACTGGTTGTATGACTGTGTAAGAATGAGTTGAGTGCAAGGGCTTTGATTTGTCTCTGCAAGATACAGCGCTATATAAATTCCATTTATTCTTCTTCTTATCTCTCTCTCTGTTTGTATATTATATTCCTGGCTAGAACTAAAGCAACTCAGACGGCACCCTCAAAGGAAGAAAAAGAAAGAAATGGGATAAAGCCACAAAGCAAAGAATAAACGAGAAAACTCTGTGTGTGTGTGTTTGTTTTGTTTTGGTTTATTCTTTTATATCGAGGATAATGGAATAAGCACTTATGTGTGTGTGTGTGTGTGTGTGTGTGTGTGTGTGTGCGCGCGCGCGCTCGCGCACGAATATGCATGTGACTGCACGCGCCCTGTCGTTCTCCCTCCTCACATGTGCGCGCCTTTCGCAAACAAAGGAGACTAGTGAGAGATAAAACACTCCCAGCAAGTTGCACTATGACCAGCCCACAGTTCCGCTCCGGAGAACAAGAACAAACCTTTCTTTTCACTGCCCTGCACTTGCCTCTACTGCATTAATCACAAGTAAACATGATATATCCAAAGATCTCTCCTTCCCACAATCTCCCTCCCACTCCCCACCTCCGCTAGTCATGCTCACTTACGATTTCTACAGTAAGCAATAGTGATATTGCATGGATATGATTAAAAATGAAGAAACAGAAATTCTTTATAAAAAAAAACACTAAAATGAAGTTGGATTCCCAAAATCGTTTAAAAAAAAAAAGGCCTATAGAATATAAACTTAGATCTTGTCTTATGGGGTAATTGGCACTGATTGTATTGTATTACCACTCTTTTACGTCACGGCAGATTTCTCTTCTCTCTATATTGATTATAAGCAATCATAATGCCGAAGTTTGCGTTACGCAAAATATAATATATATATATATATATATATATATATATTTATATATATATATATATGTGTGTGTGTGTGTGTGTGTGAGTGATCCAAAATTTAAAAAATTTAAAAAAAAATATTAAAAATAATACTGACATTCGCAAAACCCCCCGGACAAAAAAAGGGGGGCGGCCATTTTTTTAATTGTATTATATAATGAATGGTACTGGCACAAAAAAAAAAAAAAAAAAACCCAACCTTTTTAAAGTTTTTTCGAATGTGGTTAAATGTAATTATAATCTTAGAAGGAAAAGGGACGATTCTTCCAAAGGAAACCCGTAATATTTTTCCGGTTTTTTTTTGTAACTACATTGTAAAATGTCTGTCGCGGTCTTTGAGGGGGGGTTTGGGGAAGGGGGGGGGGGAGGGGGGGGGGTTTTTAAACGATCCTGTTTTTATTTGTCGCGGCGGTCATTCTGAGTTTAATAACGTGCCTATTTCGGTTGAAAAAAAAAAAAAATCGGTTTTTTAAAAAAGTTTGTCCAAAATGGTAATGTAGTTGGGGGTACAAAAGTGAAAGGAAAAAGGGGGGGAGAGGGGGAGAGAGAGAAAGAGAGGGAGAGGGTGGGGGGGGGGAAGGGGGAGGAGAGGGGGGGGGGGGGGGGACGTGAGGCAAAACATGCAGGGGCCAATTTTTATGGGGGCCCTTGCCCTTTTTCCTTTCATCTCTACTGACCCCCTCACCCCCTTGATCCTTTCCGCGCTTCCTCCCCACCCCCCCCCCCCCCCCCCCCCCCCCCCCCCCCCCCCCCCCCCCCCCCCCCCCCCCCCCCCCCCCCCCCCCCCCCCTTTAACAGT
>CM054137.1:14788097-14795597 GCA_028751875.1 Rapana venosa
ATGACAATCAGGCAAGTAACTCAGAGAATGTAAAAACTAGGTAGTCAATATCATTGTGAATTTAGAATTTGAATGCTTACTGGCACAAAATAATTTCTTTTTCTGTTTGATTTGCTGTTGGGGCACTGGAAACAGCGTTCCGAAGGCAACAACTGAAATTCTGGAAACAAAGCATCGACCAAAATGGCAGTCGCTTTGCGTACAAGCTGCTGATTGCAGAACGACTTGAGATCTCTTTGTTCTTCTCCAATTATTTTGGAGCAGATTCTTACAATTCTCTGCAGGCCATTCTTGTTTTTAACACTAAGGTTATTGTACCAACAAATCAAAGCAAAACATAGAACACTCTCTAGATAAGACTTGTAAAGCAAGGAAAGAATCTTTTTGTGTACAAAAAATGAGTTCAGTTTCCTCAGAAAATGCACACGTTGTTGTCCCTTTCTGACATTAGCGTCAGTGTTAACGTCCCAGTTTAACTTGTGGTCAAAAACAGTTCCCAGATACTTAATAGTTCGAAACGTTTTCAACCTCTTGATTATGGATGATAATATTCCACCCTTTCAACTTCTTGATTATGGATGATAATATTCTTAGGAGTATGCCCTGATCTTTTGAAGTCGATAGGCAGATCTTTAGTTTTAGAAACATTTAGCTCTAGATAGGCCTCATCACACCAGTATACAAACTTGGTGAAGGCTGGACCATGGTCTTAGACTGATCCGGATAAGAGAGATAACAGAGCGCTTTACCATAGCTGCTTCTGCAGTCATCTGTGTACAGAATGTACAGAAGTGGTGAGAGGAGGCAACCCTGCGGAGAACCAGTGCAGTTAAATCTCATGGAAGAAGATATTCTGTTGGCAAAAACACGCTGTGGTCTGTTGGTTAAAAATTCAAAATTCAATCAGCCAAGAACAAGTTGATTGTCTACGTCAAATTTTGACGCACATAGATTGCTACTAGATCAAGACGCTCATTGTGAGAGGAACACACACACCACACACACACACACACACACGAAATGACTAGATCTCTAACAGACACAAATATCTAGGCCTACAGTCCATGGTAAGCTCACTATAAGGCGCTTCTTTGTTTGTTGTTGTATATTGGCCTTATGTTTTGACCGTTTTTGAATGTAGACAGTATCACTACAGGTACTGCACTCACATACAAAAATTTTGTTAGCCATTTGCATTAGCTTGCGCGCAAAGCATTCACACACACACGCGCACGCACGCACACGCGCACACACATTTGTTTGTGCGGACAGCTCTCTCTCTCTCTCTCTCTCTCTCTCTCTCACACACACACACACACTGCTGCATACGGAGAGCGATAGTGATCTAATAGATCTGGATCTACTGTCAACAATAGCATTAGAACCTTATAGTTCTTTACTTTTATCGTTCTTTTACGTTCAACAGGTGTCAGTGCTAACAACGCTCAGACTGGCCTCGCCAATCATGCATACTTACTTCTAAGGCTAGAAATATAGTGGTCCGTACGACAGCCGTGCGCCGCGAACGTATAAGCGGCGAGGTCGGAAGGGGTGATTATATTGGTCCGCACGTCTCCCCACGTCTTTGCAAAAAAATGGCGCTGATCAGGCGGCAGAGACTTTTGTTGTTGTTGTTGTGGTGGTGGAGAAGAAGACAGAAAAGACAGCATTTTCGGAGATTTGGAGTGCATCCCATAAACCGATCTAGAAAAGAGACTCACTCACACACACACACAGACAAACTAACACACATGCGTGCGCGCACACATGCACAAACACGCAAACGCACGCATACAAACACACAAAATCTACACACACGCACGCACACACATCAATACAGATTTATAAACAAGATGCAAAGGTGATAAGCAGACTGGCTTGCTGTGCACTGTCGCTGTCTCCTCCCTCCCCCTCCACCCTCTCCTCCCGGCGGGCATGAACGGAACGCTTCGATAGCAAGGCGGGCCCATCCTTCCAGCCTGAAGAAGTGTGGTATGTCCGTACTTCCATTTCCGTCCGAGCGTCTAGTCGTGGCACTATGCCTTGCGATAGGAAATAAAGAGGAGGGCACGTCTTTATCCGTCTTTTATCGCGGCGCACTTCTAGACGTGCGTGCCACTATATTTCTAGCCTAAGACAGCCTACATATGACTTAGAAATTTTTTAAAATTAATTTTAGTATTTTTTCAGGTAATTTCAAGGGACAAATATTCTCTAAACTCGAGCAATTCAATGTGCTATACGTATAATAACCTAACCACGGATAAAAATTTTTTAGTGATGAGATTTGATTCTAGCAAAACAGAGAAGTGTTTCGCTGTATAGTAAATGATTATTACTGAAAGACAACAACAAGAGAGAGAAGGAAAACAAAAACCTAAAACAAATAAAATCTAGCTACAGGGGGAAAAAAAGAAACCAAAAAACAAACCCCTCACACATAAAAATGAACACACAACACACACACACACACACACACACACACACTGCCCCCCCCCCCCAAAAAAAAAAAAAAAAAAAAAAAAAAGGAACTGGAAAAGGTCAGAAATAAAAGGGTGAGTAGGAAAAAATGGTAGATCTTTATGCACACAAGCTGCTTGAAGAATGCCCACTCTGCTAATGCATTAAAGATTGATTCACCCCCCACCTCCCCTTTTTTTAAAAATATAATTTTTTTTTATAAATTATAATCCTACAGGAGTGTGGCATAGAATCTATGTTTTGAGGAGCACGGGTTTTAAATGTAACCTTTAGTAAGGCAATTTTTGTTCCTGTGTTGTTTTAGTTTTATTTTGTTTGAATTTTTTATATATTAGGGTTTGATTTTATCTGGCTTCGTTGTGTGTGTGTGTGTGTGTGTGTGTGTGTGTGTGTGTGTGTGTTGTGTGTGGTGTGTGTGTGTGTGTGTGTGTTTACAATGGGCATTTTTTGTTTGTTTTTGTTTTGTTTGTTTTAATCATGTGTATGAATATCGATATTCTACTCGAATTAGTATTACTTACTATCATCATCATTATTATCATTACTATCATCATCATCATCATCATCATTATTATTATTATTATTATTATTATCATCATCATTATTACTATTATTATTATTATTATTATTATTGTAACAGTGATGATGATGATGTCGATGGTTATAAAAGATAAGAGTTATGATGATGATGATTAGATGACCACCCTAGATGATGATTAGATGACCACCCTAGATGATGATGATGATGATTATTATTGCACTCATTCCGGTTGAAAAAGTGCTTTGCTTCCGCAAGCGCATTGCAGCTTTAGGGCCATAACACTTGTGTATGTGTGTGTGTGTGTGTGAGAGAGGAGAGAGAGAGAGAGAGGAAGAGGGGGGGGGGGGGGGAGGGAGGAGAGAGAGGGGGGGGGGGGGGGGGGTAACAGAGACAGCTTTTTTAGTTATTTTATTTTTTCCTTTCCGAGCTTAAGCCGGATACAAAATGTATATTTAAAAAATCGCATCGTCTGTGTGAACTGGGTGCGTCGTTATTTTCCTTGTGGGAGAGTGTTCTTGACATGAGGAGTTTGTATGCGCTTTCATTCAAATTAGTATTACCCCAATTTTTTTTTTAAACGAGAAATAACAATCGAAAAAAGAACAGGAAAGAAAGGTCAATTTATTCACCTAGCCATCAACATGTATGGAAAAAAAAGGATGCGTTTATTTATGTAATCATTTTTTTAAAAAATCGTTCTGTTTTTGCTTCTGCTTAGTCTGAGAGGAGAGGAGATGGGCGCCGCCCTTAATATGCTGGCCCTAGAGAAGTGAGGTCTCTGACGCCTCACTCCCCTACGACCTTATAGGTTATGGGACTCCTTTACCTTTTTACCTTTAGTCTGAGAATAAAACTTTTGACTTAGAAGTCGCAGCCATTTCTCCGATTGGGCTTACTGGTTAATTAGAGTTCAATGATAAAAGAGACAAAAGTAGTATTTCGATTTAGGAAATGAAAATTCCTTGATTGATTTCAACACACGCACGTTTTGTTTTTGTGGTGTGTTTTGGTTTAAACATGGTTTATTCAATATTCATACAACATAAGCAAACATAAATACAGCAGGGGAAGGGCATCAAGCCTCACCTCATGAAGTTAACATTTGATGCTTAAGCAGACAAGTGACATATTCATAAAGAAAACAATTTCCATATATACAAATACCATTACACAAAAATTGAAGAAAATATACAAGACTACCAAACTTGAAGTTTTGTTTTGATTGTTTGTTTTTGTATTGTTTTTTAGTTCTAGATCCCTAGTCATTACATTCTGGGGAAATGTGTCTTGTTTATTTTGTTTTTGTTTCTAGTTTGTGTGTTTGAGAGGTTTTGGGGGTTCATTTTTATTATTTTTGCTTTTGGTGTTACCTTTGTAATTGTTTTCTCATCATCTTCTCTGGCTTTTTTTGTTTGTTATGTTGCTCTTTAAAAAAAAAAAAAGAACAAATATTTTAATCTTTTGATTAAAAAATATTTATTTTTATTTACTTATTCATTTATTTATTTATTTATATTTTTTAAAATACTTTTTTAAAGATTAGTTCCGGCTTGACATAGATTGGATCTATCCAGTTTATCAACCAATGTGTAGTATTAGTTTGTCAGCGTCACAGCATCTTATCGACTGTAGATCTAGCCAAAGATCGTTGCTGTATCTTCTTTTTACTCTCTAGGTAAACGGTGCCGTAGTTTTTGTGCTCCACTGGGTCCATCTTCTTTGCCCCGTTCCCTGTTCTCCGTCTCTCATTCCTCAAGCCCTCTGTCTCTCTCCCCAGGACATTTAGGTGAAATAGAAACAGACGTGTTAATGGTATGGTATCCCTCTCCCCCCCGCCCCCCTCCCCCAAAAAAACATTTTAAAAATAACAACAATAATTTTTTTTTTAAATTCATTCTTTTATTTCGAGAATAATGGAATAAGCACTCTTTTTTTCGTTTTGTTTTGTTAGGGTGACCGTTTGCGCGCCTTGGCTTCAGTACAGTTCCCCCAGTTCACCCAGCTGTAAATGGGTACCTGCCCTCTTTAGGGTCAGGGAAGGTAAAGCAGCGAGGGAGAGGAGATGGGCGCCGCCCTCAATATGCTGGCCCCTAGAGAAGTGAGGTCTCTGACGCCTCGCCCCCCTACGACCTTATAGGTTATGGGACTCCTTTACCTTTACCTTTGTTAGGGGGTTTTATATTTTAAATTTTTTTTTTTTTTTTTTTAAAGTACATCTAGTTCGCGTGTGCATGCAGTTTTGTCAGTCAATGTTCTCATCCATCCCGGCCACCAGCACACAATGGTCTACTCGTCCAAAAGGCGGAACAGATTTTAACGTGTGCGGAAGATTTTCTACGAGCGTTCACACACGGGGCCTCCGTTTATATAGGCTTAGTCCCACCCGAATGTAACAATGCACGAAAGCAAAACGTGTCAGCGATGATAGTCGTCATCCACACCCCCCTAGTTTTGTTTATTTTGTTTTGCTTTCAAGACCTACATCACAAAAAGATTGACATTATATAGATGGTCGGCTGTAAAGAGATAACAGTGAACTAGGAGGGAGATTATTGTGTTCTGTATCTTTCTGATTGTCTGTCTGTCCTACCTCTCTGTCTGTTTGTCTACCACTGATTTGTGTGGGTCTGTCTCTCCTGCGGTGCCCTTTGACTGTGCCCCTCCTCGAGTTCATGTCATGCAACACACACACACACACACACACACACGCACGCACGCGCGCGCGCGCACACACACACACGCACGCACGCGCGCGCGCGCACACACACGCACACACCTGCGCGCGTACACCATTCCCAATTTCAGTCAGCCCCCATTTCTCCCTCAAACCCTCTGTCTCTTTGTCTGCCTGTCTGTCTGTCTGTCTTTCTGCCTGTCTTCTTCTCTCTCTCTCTCTCTCTCTCTCTCTCTCTCTCTCTCTCTCTCTCTCTCTCTCTCTCTCTCTCTCTCTCTCTTACTTGATATGGGAAGACGTAAATTGAAGATTACTACTACTAGTTACTATTACTACTACAACTATTGCTGCTACTGCTACAAGAACAACACCAACACCAACACACACACACACACACAACACACACACACACACACACACACACACACACACACACAGAGTTAATGAGCAATATGCCGAAAATACAATAGATATTTCACATACTCGCGTACAATAATCATGATCTTGTACTTTCGCACGTAGACTCTCACTTGTACAACTTAACTGCCACTTATCAGTACATTACTGTCAAACTGATAATAATGTGATATCAAATCAGTCAGTCGTTGTACACTATTGCGACAGTTTCCTGGGGCAGTTTGTAGCCGTATCTTGATAATTATGCTTGAACTTTTCGGAAACAGTAACTGTTGGTGAAAGCGATTTATTTTATACTGTAATAATTATGTATGAAGTCTTCCACACAAGATAAAGCAGTATAGAAGTTTCCAGTTACATTGCATATCAATGTCTACAGTAACGGACGCAATAGCCGAGTGGTCAAGACCATTGAATTTCAATCTCGTGCGTCCATGAAGTCGTGGGTTCAAATCTCGGCAGTGGCGTCAGGTTTTTATAAGGCTGATAATTTTTAAGATCGCCGAGGTCAACCTAAAGTGCAGACACGCCAGTCCCTAAGTTCCCTTCTTGTATTATGCATACACCCAGAAGCTCAAATATGCACATGGGAGATCCCGTAATTTGTGTCAAGAGTTCAGTGGGTTAGGGAAGCACGAACATGCCCAGCATGCACCCTGTACCAAAGAAAAATGAAGCGCTCTGAAGTCGGAATGTGTCGGTTGGGGGCAGCGGGCAGTCCTGCAGAATCACAATCACTGGAGGATGAAACCAGGACGTACTGCTTCAGTACAGTGCAGAGGGAAAACCACATAAAAAGGCGGTAATACGTGTTGGAAAATGTCCATACATCTACAAAGTTTATAACAAGGAAGTAGTATAATTTATTATCATGCAGAGAAGAATATGCCTTTTTACACGCTGAATTACCCGCGCATATTACAACAGAAAGAAAGAAAAAGAACGGGGATTTCATCTTTCGCTTAAGCTTGGAAGGAGAGTAGGTGGGGAGTGTTACAGCTCATTTGAAGGAAGAATAAAAGCTAGAAGAAGAAGAAGAAGGAGAGAGAGAGAGAGAGAGAGAGAGAGAGAGAGAGAGAAGAGAGAGAGAGAGAGAGAGAGAGAGAGAGAGAAAACAACACTGAAACAATTTGCCATTACCTCACAGACTACTGGATAAAGTAGTACACAACTATTCAGTCTAAACAGTAAATCGGCTAATGCCTACTGGGTCTAGTTGATTACAGACACTGAAGATTGTATTATGCCAGGATGAAATTCTCTTTTGATTAAAAGAATCGACGAGAGAGAGAGATGGGACACCACACACACACACACACACACACACACACACACACACACACACACCACGCACGCACGCAGCGCGCACGCAAGCGCGCGCGTTATC
>CM054137.1:14800597-14845597 GCA_028751875.1 Rapana venosa
CTTCTAACATGTTCATGAAGTCCCATCTTATCCCAGTTGTCTCGTCTTCCACTGTTTTTCTCATCACCCAGTCTATCACAAGAAGGAAGAGGAATCCTGACATGCAACATCCCTGTTTCACCCCGGTAATCACTGGGAACCAGTCTGTTGTTTCGTTGTCAACAATGACGGAGCACTGAAAGTCCTCGTACATTGTCTTGACCATCTGGATGAGTTTCTGTGGGATTCCATACTGATGCATGATGATCCAGAGACTGTCTCGGTGTATGGAGTCAAAGGCCTTTTCAAAGTTAATGAAGTGTATGTACAGTGTCGCATTCCATTCGCTGACTTGTTCCAAGATGTTCCTGAGTATAAATATTTGGCCGACAGTTCCCCTCCCCTTTCGAAATCCAGCTTGTTCCTTTCTGAGAGATGCGTCTACTCCCTCTTGTAATTTGTTGATGAGGATCTTGCTGAGCACCTTACTGGCCAAGGGTAGTAGTGTAATCCCACGCCAGTTTCCACACTCCTGAAGATTTCCTTTCTTTGGAATCTTGCATATGAGTCCTTTCGTCCACTGTGTTGGTACTGTCTCCTTTTCCCAGACGAGGTCAAAGATCCGTTTCAGTTCCTTGCCGGTCTGTTCAATGTCTGCTTTTAGCATCTCTGCTGTGATCTGGTCTGCTCCTGGTGCTTTTCCGTTCCTTAGGGTCTTCAGTGCTTTCTTGATTTCATGGATGGTTGGTTCTTCTGCTGAGATGTCTAGTTCTTCCACCTCCCCCTGGTCATCTTGTGGTGGTTCATTCGGTGCATCCCTGTTGAGAACTTCCTGGAAGTGTTCTCTCCATCTCCTCAGCCTGGCCTCTTGATTCTTTAGCAGCTCCCCGTTCTTATTCTTCACTGCTGCTGCTGGTCTAGTGCCTTGGTTGGTGAGCTGTTTCACAATGCTGTACAGTTCTTTCTGTCTCCCATTCTCTGCTGAGTTCTGCGCTCTCTCTACTTTTTCTGACATCCATCTCCTTTTGTCCTCTCGTACGCTTCTTTTCACCTCATTGTCTTTTTCCTTGTATGCTTCTTTCATTCTGTTTTTTTTTCCATTCTGTTTTGTATCCTCTTTATTGACAAATAGGTCCACATGTAATGCATACTGTGAACTTGCGTCATCAGGGTGGTAACCCTCCAGTTAAAAAAAGAAAAGAAAAAAAAAGCATATCCTTACACATAATTATCATCAGTATGTGCTATACAGAAAACTAAAGGCAGCTTTACATAACCTATCAGTATGTCATTGTCTTGCCCTTTAACTCTCCGAGGAGTCGTTGGGGCCACAGCCGGAAACTTTCAGGCCATCTGTCTTGTGCAAGCTGGAGCTGGCGGCTGGAGCACATCCCTCTTCAGGCTGTAGGTTGCTTGCTGCCTGAGTATGTACGTGCCATCTGTGCCAACCTGGTTATGGGTTGCCTTCTCGTTAATGAAAGGTGGATTTTTTGTTTGTTGTTGGTGGTGTTTGGGGTTTTTTGTTTTCTTTTTTGGTAACACATAAACAAGCTCTTTTGCAAGGGTTCGCACTTTGGCAGGTGAATGGTGTCGGTATCAATGGTAGCCCCAGGGTGAAAGTCCTCTCAAGGGACACCTCAGTGGAAACTCGAACTCGGTCTTCATTTCCTGCCAGATTACGATGTCCACGCTCTAACCACTAAGCTATGGCACCCCATGCCATTTTTGCTTCAAACAGAAACTGGGAATGTATGAAGTAAACAGTCACGAAGATTTGTTTGTTTGAACCTCACAATGTACAGAATGAGTAAATTGTAGATTAATGTACAATGACTTTTAACAGCGTGTGTATTTGTGTTCACTATTTAAGTGAAAATCAAAATTTAAAACGCCATCCGACCATATGAAGAGCTCCTGACTTCAGTGAAAAAACGCAAACGAAAGTGATGCGGGCACGTCACACGAACATGTGGACTGATCAAGACTGTCCTACAGGGAACAGTACAAGGAGGGAGGCGAAGAGGCAGACAGAGAAAACGATGGGAAGACATCAGAGAGTGGACTGGCCTGGAGTGGAATGAAATGCTACAGAAAGCAGAAGAGAGAAGTGGAGGAAGCTGGTTGCAAAATCTTCATTGGTGCCCCCACGATCCACGGGACTAGGGGATAGGTGAAGTGTATTTGTATTTGCTTATCCTTGGGAAGGCTTCAACCACTGTGTGAAACACACGGGCTCGTTGTTGTTGTTGTTGTTGTTGTGTTGTGATTGGCTGGAGGATGTTAGAACAGGACCTATCCCGAACGGTAACTTACTGTTGAAGGAATTCATTCGAAGAGCAGAAGTGTCATTCAAACATTTGTTAGTTTTTCTTCATGAAGTTTAGCACAAACATGAAAAAAAGAGCAAAAACATAAAGGGAAGTACAATAGAACACCACAACCCAAAAGTGTTATTATCGTGGTTAACTGAAGAAAATGATGTGAATATAACTAATAGGGAATCCCAAATTTTTTTTTTTTTTTTTAACGTTCGAAAAGGTGATTGATGTTTGTTGATATAAGAAGAATTAGAATGAATTTTTTAAAATCGCAAAAAGGAGACAAACAAAATATAGTGACGAAAACTAAACTTGAGAACTACATGGGAAAAATTGCTGTGACGTGTAAAAAATGGTCAACAGATCCTACTTTACAACCATTTGTCAAGATCCATTTGGTTCATTAACGAATCAACATGCCGCTACCCCTCACCTCCTCTCACCCCTCCAAAATTGTCTCTGTGTGTCGGTTTGGAGATCAAACTTGGCCGTTTAAAGCATTTAAGGTAAAAGTGTATCAATGTCTGTGGTCGTTGGGGAGGAGGAGTCGAGACTTCAGCTTCTCTAGGGGCCAGCATCTGGAGGATGGCACCTATCTCCCTTTTCTTGCTGCTTTACCTTCCTTGTCCCTGAAGAGGGAAGGTATATATCTAATCTACAGCAGATTTACAATATCAATAATGGTTTCTTCAATTTTTGCAGGCCATCTGGCCCATATGAACTTGTATATGGTGAACAATTAAGGGTAACTGACGACAGACTTTTCAGTGCAGATTAAGCATATTAAAAAAAGATATTGACATAATTTCATAGAGTGGAAGCATAACCCACCAGCTTTAACTATGAGACAGGAATTGTTTGGTTTCAAAGTTTGTGTGATTTTAATTTGCAGTTCTAGTGATCCTCCTGGTTTGATCCTTAGGATTGGCTAGTTGCGCACTTTTACTCTGAGCTGTAATAGTTGACCAGGTGAAAACCATACTATGGCCTTTGTGATTCGCCGAGCTATAAACAATATGCTTGGGTTGGAGGAACCCTTCAGGTAGCCTATTATTTGCACAGCTAAGCCATCCTGTGCATGTGCCAGTGGGACAGGTGACAACATTTTACAAAACCCATAACACTAGTGTCATGTTAGACATCATCCCCGAAAGTAGGAATAGGGCAATTCTAATGGCGGCATACGCAAAATCTCACCGTTGGTGGTGAACCCGGGAGCTCTAGCCCAGGAAAGGGGAAAAATGCACGAGCTAAATTAAGGGTAATGTGATGTAAGACAGGGTGCTATGATGATGTAGGCCTGCCTCACACATCTGACATGTTTAAGGGGATTTGCATTCAATGCATGTGAATTATGAACATTGTGCTTAGTCATTGAAGATAAGGACTGTCACAGGACCAATGAAAAGTAAATAGTATAATCAGCAGACATGAGGGGAAAAAACAAGGACAAGGCCTTTGACCTGACTAAGTGAAGTTAGAAATACTTGTCAAGTACTTTCAGTTCTCAAATTTACAGACGTTTTCGATATGATGAGCACATAGGGGCATGAATTGCCTCCCTTGTATGCGTTTTGTATAGTTGTAACTTGGTCCATCATCAGTGAAGGCCAGTGTAGAGTCGTGCTTTCAGATGACCAGTATGGCAACAAACTACAGCCTACAAGTAGCCGGGCTTATGCCTTGGAAATAGTTTCTTTAAAAATTGTTCTTGTGTAAGGTCTAGGAACAACAAAGTGTCTAATAACATTTGCAATTAATGTGGAGCTATATGATTTTCTTTTCTTTTTATCTTCAGTTAATTGTGTTCACGCTTTATTGGTAGCTTCTTTCTTTGCTGCCGCTTTTAGGCTGCAGAATAATGCAAAGCAGATGCATCCTCCTTTTATGTGTGTGGTATTTTTTAAAGGAGTGATGTGAACTTACCCATTTTGACAAACATTTATATGATGATCAAGATTCAAAAGGCACTCATTTCTTTCCAAGTTAGGGGAGGGTGGGTTTTTTGTTATTGGGTTTTTTGTTTTGATTTTGGTCTCATCACGACAGTCTTATTTAAAAATTCAGTATATCTGCCTCAGCCTGCCTGAGTATTTCTGAAGAAAGGTATACACCAACCATGTGATACCTAATTTTGACCTTTTGACCATCTGAAATTGTTTGTCGTTAGTGAGCCAGATTACGAAGCACCAATTTTTCTTGGGGCATTTTCAGGCTTGCAGTTTGTCATCGTTTTTATTATTGTTATTCATTTTAAAGGCTATTCACGCTTGGTGGTATTAGACTGAAAGAAAGGTCTAATAAAATCCAATCAAGAGAAGGAAAACCAGCAACCCCCCAAAAAACAACAACAACAACAAAACAACAACAAACAACAACAAAACAACAACAACAACAAAACAACCAAAAAAACCAACAAAACAACAACAAAAAACCAAACAGAAAAATTGCCACAGAACATTTACGATGGACCTGGAAATAAACCTGGCTACATAGTAGTGAGGGAGGCACCGTGGTCGAGTGGTTTAGGCGGTCAACTCGTGATCCAGAGGTCGCGGGTTCGATCCCCGCTCGGCTCGGTGTTGTGTCCTTGGGAAAGACACTTTACTCCTATTTTCCTCACTCCACCCAGGTGTACAAGTGGGTACCAGCTCTGCTGGGGAAATATCTGGCGACAGACTAGCGTCCTGTCACAGGGGTGGTGAAAAACCATCAGTTCGCTTAACGCTACAAAAACCGGGATAAGCTCCGGCTCTATGGGCCTTCTGGCTCGAAAGAACATACTTTTTACATAGTAGTGAATAACTAAATATCTGACTTTTATCTTGTCTGCTGGCTTGCATAGTAATTTGTGTTACTTTATGGAAACCAGAGAGTGATTTTTGTTTTTCAGTTGTGTGTCCATGCAGCTTTGTGGGCAACCATGAATTTGTACAGCATCAATGCAAACCTGATCAGAGTCATCAAACAGCTGTACAGCGAGGCTACCAGTGCAGTGTACTACAACAACAACATTGGAGAATGGTTTCGAACAACAGTTGGAGTAAGGCAGGGCTGTCTACTCTCACCCACTCTTTTCAACATCTTCCTTGAGAGAATCATGGCTGATGCACTGGAACATCATGAAGGATCAGTCAGCATTGGTGGCAGAACGATCACAAACCTCCGCTTCGCAGATGACATTGATGGAATAGCAGGATCAGAAAAAGAGCTTGCCAGCCTAACAGAACACTTGGATAAGGCCTCCAAAACATACGGCATGGAAATCAGTGCAGAGAAGACCAAACTGATGACTAATAACACCAACGGCATTAGCACTGATATCAGGGTTAATGACCAGAAGCTGGAAACAGTTCAAAGCTTCAAGTACCTGGGAGCCATTGTATCCGACCAGGGATCCAAGCCAGAAGTAGTATGCAGGACTGCACAGACAATAACAGCTTTGTCAAAACTAAACACCATCTGGAGAGATAAGAATATCTCACTTATCTCCAAGATCAGACTAATGCGCTCCCTTGTCATATCCATATTTCTGTATGCCTGTGAATCATGGACCCTGACTGCAGATTTGGAGAGAAGAGTACAGGCAGTGGAGATGAGATGCTTTCGGAGACTCCTTGGCATCTCCTACAAAGACCACATAAGCAACGAAAGCGTGCATAACAGAATCCAGCAAACCATTGGACCCTATGAGAACCTTCTAACGATCGTGAAAAAGCGTAAACTTAAGTGGTATGGGCATGTCACAAGATCCCAAGGAATTACAAAGACAGTTTTGCAAGGCACTGTCCAAGGAGGAAGAAGAAGAGGCAGACCAAGGAAGAGCTGGGAGGATAACATCAGTGAATGGACAGGCCTAGAACTCAACAAAACCCTGAGAAAGGCAGAACAGAGAGAGGAATGGAGGGAACTGGTTGTTGAGTCTTTGAGGGTGCCCCCACGGTCGTCAGACTACGGGACAGATAGATAGATAGATAGATGTCCATAGTATTTGAATTAGTTGTTTTCTTTATGTCACCGTAAAAGACTCCATAAATTCAAAGACAGAAGAAGCGGCAGGAAGGAGAAACAGCAAAATCAGGCCTGCAGTCTGGCATCCAATTTTGCCTGCGACATCTGCCGTACCAGACACAGCCACGCATGGTTTGGTCCACTGAGCCACTCCAGACATTGCTCCAAACAAGACATGTGGCCAAAGAAGGCGTAGCCATTGTCTTTTGAGACAGAATGAGTCGACTACTACTTCATCTTCACCTTCACTTATCCTATAGTCTACTAGATTTTGGGGGGGTGGGAGGGGGGGAGGACATGACTGAAGATTTTGCAACCAGTTTCCTCCACTCCTCATTTTCAGCTTTCTGTAGTATGTCGTTGCATTCGAGGCCAGTCCACTCTCTGATTGTACTAGACTGTATAATTATTGCAATAGCAGTCTTTCCAAGAGCAGAGTTTTCTAATTATGTCGAGAGTCAGTTAAGCAATAATTATGACAGAAACTGATAGTCTTTTTAACTCTGTGAACTTAATTTGGTTTGATTGTATGATCGTCCCAGTGGAGGTATCCCATTTAGCGACTGCACTGTCAACTAACCAACCAACTATCTCACGACAGCGCAAACTGAATATGGACAGAATTCAACTTGAAAAATAATACTTTTAGCATGTCCTGTTTGTTTATCACTGTAATTGTCCAGATGTACCAGATGCCGTTTGCTTTCATTCAATAATTACTCTAGAACAGTTCATATTAGGCCATCTTCCAGATCTCTGTTTCTCGGGATCTTTTCAGAAAAGTGTGTGTGTGTGTGTGTGTGTGTGTGTGTCTGTGACCAGCAGGGTTGTCTCGACTGCAAACAATTAATGATACTATGCCCTTAGGATTTCCATGAACAGTTCTGCTCTGGTTTGTTTGTTTGTTTGTTTGTTTTTACCATTAATTATGTATGTGTCCGTTGGTGTTTCCATCTTCTAGTTTCCCAACAGAAAGTAATTTCCCAGGAAATTGCCATCTCTTCTCTCTGTCTCTCTGTCTCTCTCTCTCTCTCTTCCTCACACACACACACACAACACCCACACATAAAAGAATACAAAAAACCCGCAGTCTCTCTCTATCTTCTCTCTCTCTCTCTCTCTCTCTCTCTCACACACACACACACACGCACACGCACACACACACACACTCTCTCTCTCTCACTCTCTCTTTCACACACCCTTCAATGCCTCATGAAGACCCGTTTCACAATCTTGGTGCTTGTGGAACAGTAATGCATCTTTTGTTTAATTTTTTCATGGGTGGACGTACCACAATACCCCTCGCCCTTTGTCGCTCACCTGAAGACCAGAGAACTGTTGAGCAAACTGTAAAACTGTGTCCAGCACACTATAAGCTTTTAGTTTCTTGTTGCGCTATTACAAGTGTGTGCATGCGTATGATTGTTTGAATAAAGTATTTGATGAATTTAATCAGAGAACTGCCATGTCCCGATAGGGCTGCTGTTGTTTTGGTTTGGTTATAGCATAGCCCCAGCGGAGCTATCCTATCTGATTTAGGGACTGTGGTAACAGCAAGTCATCCCACTCTGGCTCAGCGGGACACTAAAAATCAGAGCCCAATGTTGGGCATGTTACAATTCTAAAGCAATGCAATATCAATGTTGGCCTCTGTGGTCCAGGGGGCTATAAACAACAAGATTGAATTGGGTTGGATCTAGAAAATCTTCCTCTTGAACTAGGCAACAACCAACAGCCTTCTCTCTCTCTTTCTCTCCACACACTCGACATACTTTTGCCCCACTATCGCTCGATCCCTTGTATGTGGAGAAGCGTCTCTTTCTCTCGTCTCTTCCTTCCTATCCCTACCAGCGCTCTTTGTTGCTGTTGCGCTCTCTTCCAATAAACCAGCTCATTCCTTGTCGCATTACCCACCCCCTATTCCCCTGCCACGCCCAGCTCCCTCCCTCCCTCCCTGCTCCACCCTCTCCCCACCCTAGCTCCAGCCAATCAGACGTGATTGCTGTCTGGCGAGGAGTTGAGTCATGTGATTTGTGGGGAAGCGGAGCAGAGACGGGAAGGGCGTTGATGGTGGGGTGGGGTGGGAGCAGGAAGAAGTAAGGGGGAGGAGGGGTGATCTCATGGTGGCCTGGTTTATTTCTGTTGATGACAGATGATTGCGTGTGCTGTTGACAACGTGTTCAAACCCATAAGGTTGTTTGGGACCTGGAGAAAAAAACAAGAGAGATAATACCCTTCTTCTTCTCCTTTGTGTTTTCCACCCCCCCCCCCCCCCCCCCCAACCCACCCTGGCCTGGTGTCATCCTTACCTCATGTCATCGCTACCCCCTCCCCCCACCCCTTTTCTTTTACTTTTTTAATCCACCATCACCTGACCTAACCCCTATCCACCCCTCCTCTCTCTCTCTCTCTCCTCTGCTCTGCTCTGCTTTGCTCTGCACTGCTCCACCCTCACCCCTTCCTTCTCCCCCAACAGTCTCCTTTCCATCTCCAAGCTTGTTGCCATCTTTGTGACCAAAGTGGCAAAATATTGATTACGTGATGGGGACCCTCGTCACCAGTACCCATGTTTTGTTTGTTTCTTTTTTCTTTTCTTTTCTTTTTTCTTTTCCTTTTGCTTCTTGCAGCTGTGACCTTGCCCTTTGCAGTGAAGTGTTGACAAGGTGCCGTTGCGTAAATCGCATAAACTTTGTTTTTTTCGGGTAGCCAATGGAGTAATGACCTTTTGTGATTGGAATTATCTGGTGACCTAAATAAGGCTCACGTGCTAGTGTTTACGTGTGGTGACTAATAAGTTATTTGTCCCTGCCCTTTATCTTGATACCAACTTGCTATTTTAGAGTTGTTTCCCCTGTGTAGGCCATCTTTTTGGCAGAAGTTCAAAAAGCCAGATTAAAAAACAAAACCCCAAAAGATGATTATGATAAGAAATCTTTAATGTTCTCAAAGATCTTTCTCGACAAGAGTATATTCTGAAAGTTCTTTTGTTCAGTCATTAAAGGGCAGTTGGTTTGGGTGATTCTTAGTTTGTGAATAATTTGTTTGTTTTTTGTTTTGACATAAGTCAGATGATGTGTCTTTTTGGGGAAATATTCTGAGAAATTTTTTTCCTAAAAAAAAAGAGGAAGGTGGCAGGAAAAGAGAAAGCGAAATTCAAAGCAGAAAAGGAAGATTGATGGCGTGCATTGTCGAATTCAAAGAGGTTGGGGCAGTTTACCCCATCGAAAACTACATTTAAAAAATAAGAAATTATATATTTATTAGGTTTACAGTCGTAGCTTTCTGGCCTCTTGGTAAAGCTGGCAAATACAAAAGGAGGTGGGATTTGTTTTTGTTGTTGTTTTGTTTGAGGGTTGGGGGGGAGGTTGTTGTTGTTGTTGTTTTTGTTTTGTTTTATAGTTGATCTCATGTCATGGTGGTCCAGGCCCTCAAAAGGTCTGTCAGCTATTGACCTAAGCAGGAACATGTACCAAGCAAGACCTACCTTAAGATATTGTGCTTTGAAATGTTATGTTATTTAGAAATTGCCCTCAGCCATGAGCTCCTAGCATTACATGTCTTCTCCATTATGGGAAAAAAAATCTCTGAAGTCGGAGTATGGCTGTCTATGTTGCGAGGTTTTTGAAAGCTACCATACTTGCCAGCTTTACTTCTCATCTGGTGTAATGCTCACTGTAGTTCCCAAGTGTGGTTGAGCCAACCAGAGTTCATGCTCTGGATGAATAACCACAGGAGGCTTAGGTGGGGGAAGGCTCAACAACACAAGGATAACAAGATAATACATTTGATCATTGCTTTCTTTGATTGCTTTATTCCTTCCCCCTTCCTCTTTTCTTTTTATTTCTTTTAATTTCTTTCTTTCTTTCTTTCTTTCTTTCTTTCTTTCTTTCTTTCTTTCTGTCTTTCTTTCTTCTTTCTTTCTTTCTTTCTAAATATCATGGGAAGGATCATCGTGTTGGCATGCCATTTATGTTATGTAGAATAGTATTTTCACACTCGCACAGTTCATTGTTGTTTCTGTTGTTGTGATTGTGTTTATGTCCCAGTGGATATTTCCGCTTATGGACTGAAACAGGTTTTTTTTTCTGCATAATTTTGAAATGAAGCTCTTCCCTCCCCAACAAGCCCTCTAAACTCCCCCTTTCCACACACACACAGCACGCACGCACGCACGCACGCACGCACGCACGCACGGCACGCACGCACGCACGCACGCACACACACACACACACACACACACACACACACACCGCACGCGGGCGGATTTGTTATTTTGCTAATTGTTTGCTTGTTACGTTTATGTGTGTGATTGCAGATTATGTTTATTTACCTTCCCTCACTTTTGCGCTATACATTGCGATTTTTGTTGTTTGAAAAATGAGGATTAACAGATGACAACAGACATAAAGAGAATGAATTAAAATTATGACGACAGACAAATGACGACAGACATAAAGAGGATTAAAGCATGACGACAGACATGAAGAGGATTATCACATGACGACAGACATGAAGAGGATTAATACATGACGACAGACATGAAGAGGATAACACATGACGACAGACATGAAGAGGATTAACACATGATGACAGACATTAAGAGGATTATCACATGACGACAGACATGACGAGGATTATCACATGACGACAGACATGAAGAGGATTATCACATGACCACAGACATAAAGAGGATTATCACATGACCACAGGCATAAAGAGGATTATCACATGACGACAGACATGAAGAGGAATAGCAATAGTCCTAAAGATTGTCACAGGATGACAAACATAAGGAGGATTAACGGAGGATGAGAAACAGAGGGTTTTTGTGTGTTGTTTTTTTGGTGTGTTTTTTTAGCTCCTGGCTAGAGTTCCGAGGTTCACCAATAAAGAAATTTTACGTTTACGACCGTTTTTGTCCTCCATAGAGGTAGCTGCATTCCCATTTCGGGAATGTATACTGGTATGTTCGCGTAAACTTCCGTAACCCATCGAACGCTGACATGACTCACGGGATCTTTAACGTGCGTATCTGCATGCGTACGTACAGGAAGGGAATTAAGGCACTGACAGGTCTGCATTTGAAGTTGACCTGGGAGATCGTAAAAAATCCCCACCAGTAATTCATTAACCCCGCCGAGATTCGAACCCTTAGGTTCATGGACCCATAGGATTGATATAAAATGGTCTTAACCACTCGGCTATAGCGTCCGTCATAAAGAGGATTAAGACAGGACGGGAAAATAATTACATAAAGCGGGTTGTCACAGGACGACAGACATGGCGAGGATTAGAACAGGACGAAAGGGAAAAAGAGGATAAAGAGAGGATGATAAACTTGGAGAGGATCAAGACAAGCAGAAAGATATAAACAGGGCTGACACGGGAAGAAAAGCATAGAAGATGGTACAGGACGAAATGCATCAAAAGCCTTGAAACAGATCAGGTATAACGAGGTGGGAGACATTTTTTTTCCGTTACAGAGGATTATATTATATTGAAGCTTTCGTCTCATTGTATGGGGAAAAGGAAGGGTGGTGGTGGTGGTGGTGGGTGGGTGGGGGATACGATAAATATAGATCCTGTTTTGACATCATCACAACAAACGGTAAGTCTGTGGCTCTAAGGTTTACGAAACGAGAGAGAGAGAGAGAGAGGGAGAGGAGAGAGAGAGGGTGGGGGGGGGGGGGAGATCTATTTTGAATGATTATGTTCATAAGCAAGGCCCCCCCCCCCCCCCCTTTTTATTTTTAATTTTTAAAGAGCAATGAAAAACACACGTGCACACACACAGGTGGTGCCCCCCTCCCTTCCTTTTTGTCCCCCCTCCCTCTAAAGTTGAAATCAATGCTGTATAAAAAGCGTTGACCTCACGGCTGAATGACTGAAAGCAGGGAGAGACATGGGCACCACACAAAGAAGGCTCTTCTTACCTGTGAGTCATCGCGGACCGCCTAGTTGTGTGTCATACAGAACACCTTTTAGCCCTGGCGGGGTGGTTTCCCTTTAAAGATCTTCTCCTCTCTCTCTCTCTCTCCTCTCTCCCCCCCCCCCCCCCCCCCCCCCCCCCTGTTTTGTTGGGTTTTTTTTTGGTGGGTTTTGTTGATGTTGTTGTGGGGTATATTTTGTTTACACCATAGCTTCCCTCCCCTGTCTGTTGGCAACTCACCCCCTTCTCTCTCTCTCTCTCTCTCTCTCTCTCTCTCTCCCCCCCCCTCCCCCGTATTGTGGTGTGTGTGTGTGTATGTGTGAGAGAGAGAGAGAGAGAGAGAGAGAGAAGAGAGAGAGAGTCCTTTCTTGCCATTAAGTTAGGATTTGTTATGTAAAGGTCAAACTCAACTTCCGTTTTTACTCCCAATCTCTGTCTTCAGTTCACTAACTCAGACGTTATCCTGAACTACCCCGTACGGAAAACTCTTACAATCCTAACCATCCTATAGATACCACTGAAGCCTGTTCAATAGTCTCTGTTCTTTACTTCCATACTTTCCCTGTCATGTCCAACAAGGTTGGAAGTCTTCTTTCTCTACAGAGCGATTTAATGATGATAATGAAAATAATATGGAATGGAATTTCTAAAGTGGTGAATCATGTAAATCAAACAAATGAAAGCCCTTGCATTCAAATCATTCACACGCATGTGGACTTCCACGAATAAGATTAAGATATGTTGAACACACACACACACACACACACACACACACACACACACACACACACACACACACACACACACACACACACACACTCTCTCTCTCTCTCTCTCTCTCTCTCTCTCTCTCTCTCTCTTTCTCTCTGCTTATTCAATGTACCATCTGAGAATAAAAGTTTGAATTTGACTTGACTTTGACTTTGACTTTGACACACAAACGCACTAAGGCAAAGAGATGAAGATAGAGGAGGCTGACTGAAAGTAGGGACAGATGTGAGGTGTAACGCTGAAGATCCTAGGTAGGAAATAAATGTGTCTTGAGGCTGGATTTGAAAGTGTCAAATGTAGGCTTTTGGCGAAGGGAGAGGTCTGGAGGTCATTCCAGATAAGATAAATGGACCAAAAATAGAGACAGAACGACGGCCAACGGTGGATTGTTTCAATCTGGGCGTTGGTAAACACGAGGTACCTTCAGCAGAACGGATTTAATGTGAAGGAGAGAAGTGGAAGCTTGGACAACTTTTGAGAGAGAGAGAGAGAGAGAGAGAGAGAGAGAGAGAGAGAGAGAGAGAGAGAGAGAGAGAGAGAGAGAGGTCTACTTTCTGCTGTTGCCTCTCCCGTTTCTTGATCTCATAAGCACCAACACAGGTGTTCACAGCCAAGTATAATCTGAAGTGTACATGAAAAGAAGAAAATGATAAAGAAAGGATAAAAGAAACACCCATTTTGGTGTCAGGTGTTATCATTTATCACAAAACATTTAACACAGAAGCGGTAAAAGGATTGGTGTGTGTGTGTGTGGTTGTGTGTGTGTGTGTGTGTGTGTTGTGTGTGTGCGTGCGCGTAGGATTGGTGGTAATGAATGTACATGATCAGTAGTTTGGTCTCTAGGAACTTTTCTCACACGCTGTGTTTCCAAGATTTTTGCTAACACGTTAAAAAGAATGTACGTGTTGTGTGCTCATATGGTTTTTGTTATCGTTTACCTTCGCTGTTGTCGCTTCCCAAGTCAGTTCTGTTGGTTTGAGTAGATGTTTATTCAGAAAAGAAACACATTGTGCACAAATTCATTTGAAGCAGCAAAAAGCTAATAGCTAATAGTGTACTCCACCATCAAACAAAACATTTTTTATATTTGGCAACTAAAAATAACAAATGTCATTGTCACCAGAAGTCAGTCCTTTCTGTAACAAGTATATTTGATGAATCAAAGACATCATTTCAAACCTTGCTGCCTGTACACTTGTAGAAACTTGAAACCTCATATTTTGCATATTGATTTTACAAAATAATACATTTTTTAAGTCGGAAGGAAAAAAATGACTAAGTAGGAAAAAGAGGAAGGAATGAGCAAAAGGTAAAGTCGAGAGACACAGAGGAAGTATCAGCTTTGTCACAGATAATCGTTATGACTTCTTCAGGTGATGATACAGGGTACATAAAATTAACATACTGAGTGCCAGTGCTGTCACGAATATCACCGTCGTTGCCCTTATTGTTGTCATTCTGTGTAGAGTTCTTGTCCTGAATGATTGTCACTATCACCTTCATCATCGTCGTCATATCGCTGTAATTGACTTCATCATCACAATAATGATTATCATATAAGAAGGAAGATGGCAGGATGGTTTAGACGTTCGCCTCCTAACAAGTAAATCGTAAGGTTCTGGGTTCGATTCCCGGCCTTGCTCTTTCTTCCCAGTTTGACAAGAAAATCGAACTGACTGTCAAAGTCTTTCGGAGGAGACTCTAAACCGGTCGGACCCGTATGCATACCGACCTCTGCTCATCAAAAGAACCCTCAACAGTTGAAAATCGAAAAGAGCAGGGAGGTACCTCCCGACTGTCTTGGCAAAACTGGTAGGTTCATTTCCCAACTGTATCCCCAAAGTCCGAATGCGGCTACCTAATGGTGGTGAAAAACAGTCGCATTCACAAAAATCTCACCATTGGGTGAACTTTGGAGCTGTAACAGAGGAATGGAAACAAAATACCCCCCCCCCCCCCCCCTTCCCCCAGTCCTATCATATTCACAGCTACCAGTGTATGTAGGCCTACTCTTTTCCTCTGAAAATGCAAAATCAAACATTCATATTTCAACCATTACTTGACGATCGTAAGAACAGTGGATGTTGTACAGGACGAGACTTGCTTGCTTGCCATCAGGAGGATTCTTTTCATGGTGGAATGGTTTTCATTAACAACATACGTTGTACTGGTTTCAGTTAAGGACCAGTAACAACCGCCGGAACAGGTCCCATGTACAACAACCGAGGCTGTGCTCCATATCCACCGAGCTTCCATTATTAAATGCGTTTCCTTCCACCAGCCGTTACAACAGGTCTAGCATTCGGAGTCAATATTGTATACTGTATGTCTGTCTTCTCTCGTGATGACCTCCCTGATAATGAAAACCTCTGTCGGTCCAAGGACGAAGCCAGCCAGGGTGTCCTGGGGTCATTGAGAGAGAGAGAGAGAGAAGAGAGAGAGAGAGAGAGAGAGAGAGAGAGAGAGAGAGAGAGAGAGAGAGAGAGAGCAGCAGCAGCAGCAGCAGCAGCAGCATCAATCAACATGGACCTGAAAGAGTATCAGAGCATGATAACATTTAGAATAGTTTAGAAGAATATTTTATTGCCATTTAAGTCATGTAGACTTATTTGACACAACAAAAACATCAATTATAATTATTATCTAATTTGGTTAAAAGTGATGTACACTAAAAACATGTTGCATTCTACTTCTCTTTTTCTCTTTTTTCATGTCGTGTGTGTGACAGTGGTGACAGTCATTATTGGCAGAGATTGTCAACTGAGATCCGTCACTCAGCACAGAAACGCGTGGCTTCTGCTCGAGTTAACTAACCCCCTTGGTCGAGGAGTTATATTTAACCATGGCGCCCTTGAAGTAGAGACAAAAGAGAACTAGTGGAGAATTGTTGTCTTGCGAAAATATATTTTGTTCTAGGTATAGGCCTCGTTTTCTTAATTTGTTTGTATCTTCCTGTATATCTTTTGCAAAGCGATAGATTTGATTTGTCATGTGTGCGTGTGTGTGTGTGTGTGTATTTGTGTGTATGTGTGTGTGTGTGTGTTTGTGTGGAGAGAGAGAGAGAGAGAGAGAGAGAGAGAGAGAGAGAGAGAGAGAATCCCAAAAGGTTATTTAGGGCGTGTGCTGCCTTTTTCATAATTATTTTTGGGCTTTTATCTAACCATCAATGCTCTCTAAAGCCTCTGTTACTAGATAGTCCCTTTAAATGGTAATTGTGGGTGGAATACATGGTCACTCATTCTGATAATTTTTAGAAAGCTCCAGCATTTAATTTGGGAGTTCAAGGTTCGAGTTCCCCATCCAGGCATTGCACTTCACACACACACACACACACACACACAAAATTTTGGGAGACAACTGTGAATTTGCGTCGAGCTCTCTTCGTCACACACACACACACACACACACACACACACACACACACACACACACACAATTTTGGGAGACAACTGTGAATTTGCGTCGAGCTCTCTTCGTCTGTTCGCCTGTCAGCATAAATGGCATCCCCACCTTCTGCAAATTAAGCGGTAAAAACTCCCTCTTTTCTATTCTTGTTTCTGCCTTGTTCTTTTTCTTTGTGTCACCTCCTTGTATATTTTCTGCCTTCTTGGTCCATTCTCTTGCTTTTTTCCCCCAGAAAGACTTAAAAGATAACGATTCTCTCCCACGCCGAGGTGGGATTATGCACTGGACCTGACTTGACGGGCGCGTAACGGCAGTACAACGCATGTGCACTCATATGACAGATACAAGTGAGAGAAAAAAAAATTGAAATAAAATAACTGGCGAACAACCGGCATCACATTCTCTTGGTTTTGCAATGTTGTAAAAGTTTGGCTAGAAAGGTTAGTCTGTGAAGTGGTTGAATTATTGCTGTAAACCAGTTTTTAGTCGCACAGGATCCACGAAGTCGGAATGCCGCTACCTTAATAGAGGGTCAAAACTGGTATGAAGTAAAGATTTTAAACGGCATTTTGTTTTTTTGTGTGTGGTTTTGTCGCCTGCGGTTGTATGAAGAAAATGAAAGTAATAGCATTCTGTACATCAGCTGGCAGGGAGGCTTAAAAGTGTTGAAGGTGATACCACCGTGTGACTAGATTCAAACTGCGGACATCACTTTTCAACAGGATTTTTCTGTCACATGGCCTAACCATTTAGCTTAGATGTGTTGCACTCCTGAAGCAATTTCAAAGAAAATACCGAGCCCCGTGAATAAAAAAAGAAACAAAAACATTAAAAACAAAGAATGAAATGGATCAGTGCATAAATCACATTGTAGCAAACTGGCAGGCGGGGTAAAATACCCCGCCCCCCAAACCCCCCCCCCAAAAAAAAACAACCCCAACAACAACACAAAACAAAAAAACAAAAAAACCCAACAAAAACAAAACAACCAACCAAACAACAACAAACAAAAACAATAACAAAAGAAAACAACAACAACAACAAACAAAACCACCAACAAAAAACAAAAACAAAACAAACAAAACCCCCAATATAACCATAACAACAACAAAACAAAATAAAACAAAACAAAAAACAAAGAAAAAAAAACCCCAACCAAAACTCGCAAACAATAGATAGCCATTCGAACGACGGAACGGATCAACCCCCATACCCCTCCCCCCCCCCCTCCTCCCCCCAATCCCAAAAAGCAAAAGCCCCAAACTCACAAACAATAACAACAAAAACCCCAAAAAGAACAAGTGAAGAAGAGAAGAAATGTATAAGTAAACAAAGAAAAGAAAATGGCGGGATTTTGGTACCTAAGGTTGTTTGTAACGCCCAGCGTCGTGATCCTTTAACGTGTGTAGTAGGTATATACCTACCTAGCCCTCGTGATGATCGATAACCTACATACATGCATACAGATCGACCACCCAGCAAAGCCGTCACCCTGTGGAACGCCAATCAGGCCACAAGTGACATATTGTCCAATAACAACAACACTGCCCAAACACGGACTTTCCTCCTCACCCTGATTCTATGTTGTTTTCCTTACAGGAGAAAAAAAAGTCAGTCACTGCGCAGTTAAAGGAGACTTCATTTCTAACATTATGTATATTAATTTTTGATACTGTTTTAATTTTTTTTGTTGGTCCGTGTGTATTATTGTTTTGTGTGTGTATGTGTGTGTGTGTGTGTTTGTGTGTGTGTGTGAGAGAGAGAGAGAGAGAGAGAGGGGGGGGGGGGTAGGCAAAATATGAACACGATGATTAGCCCTAGCATAGGGAAGCGTGCAAAAATATATATATATAATATAAATATATATATATATATAATATATATGTATATGTATATATGAGCGAGAGGGGGGGGGGGGGAGGGGTGAGAGTGTGTGTGTTTCTGAGACTCTGCAAGCCGGAAACTACGATAACAAAATCATTTCTGATTGAGCCAAGTAAGAACATATTCTGGGGCGTGAAGGCTGTATATGAGAGAGAGAGAGAGAGAGAGAGAGAGAGAGAGAGAGAGAGAGAAGAGAGAGAGAGAGAGTGTGTGTATGTGTGTGTGTTTCTGAGACACTGCAAGCTGGAAACTACGTTTTCAAAATCATTTCTGGCTATTTGGAGATGGAGCCACGTATGAATATACAGTTCTGGAGCGTGAAAAGCTTCATGTAAGAGCTGGTAGACTGAACAGTGAAATCTCTCTAAATCAGAAATGTCCCCTGGGATTGAAATAAGAGTCACAACAACAACCAGTCAAATCTCAACAGCAGTATAGAACACAGCGACAGTCCCCTAAAGCAGTCGTGAGAACAGTATTTGACCCAGAAGCGTTTTCTGTCTGACAATCTTCTAAAACTCCATATCTAGATCTACCTAGCAAAGCTTTTGTAGGTGTTTTTGTGTGATAGAAATGCTGCTCTGTTGTTGTTTTGATCTAGAATGGAAGAAAATTAGAAGACTGGCTTTCATTTCTCTACACTGATAAGTTAATGGATAAATAAAAGTATATTTTATAGAGTACATAAAAATCCCCACATACATAGACCTGAGATAAGTGATGAAGTCCAATAGTAATGTCTGATATTTGTCATTTATCTTACACTGTGATGGTCATTCTGATTTTGCCCTACCAATCTTCTGGAATCTCATCTTCCGAGAAAAAAGTAAACCGAAGTCGTCTGGTGTTACGCTCTGTCTCAGACACGTTCTATATGAACAAAAGTACACTGAGCATACCTGAACATTAGGGCTACGTCTGTGACATGTTCTTTATGGACAAAAGTACACTCAACACAAATTAACATTATATCTCTGACATAATCTGTATGGACAAAAAGTACACTGACCACACATTAACATTATGTCTCTGACATGATCTGTATGGACAAAAAGTACACTGAGCACACATTAACATTATGTCTCTGACATGATCTGTATGGACAAAAAGTACACTGAACACACATTAACATTATGTCTCTGACATGATCTGTATGGACAAAAAGTACACTGAGCACACATTAACATTATGTCTCTGACATGATCTGTATGGACAAAAAGTACACTGAGCACACATTAACATTATGTCTCTGACATGATCTGTATGGACAAAAAGTACACTGAACACACATTAACATTATGTCTCTGACATGATCTGTATGGACAAAAAGTACACTGACCACACATTAACATGTCTCTGACATGATCTGTATGGACAAAAAGTACACTGAACACACATTAACATTATGTCTCTGACATGATCTGTATGGACAAAAAGTACACTGAACACACATTAACATTATGTCTCTGACATGATCTGTATGGACAAAAGTACACTGACCACACATTAACATTATGTCTCTAACGTGTTCTGTATGGACAAAAGGTCACTGAGCACACATTAACAGTAAACTCCATGTGCTGAACAGTCTTTTTATCAAGGATATAGGCAAACACACTTCAATAATCCTGCCACAGACCTCAAAGCTTTGGAGGAAGTGGTTTTAGACAGAGGTTTTAGGAAAGAAAAAGAAGAGGCTTTAAGGGTTTTTTTTCTTCAAATCTTTATTTTACAAAGATTAGGGTGCACTTTGGTGAAAGGCATGAGTGAAGGAAGACCAAAGAGAAAGCAAGAATTAGGTGTACCTAAAGGCAACACAAACTGAGCTGTGTACTGCTACTGACTGACAAGATATCTTTTTGTGATGACGTTTTGTTCATTTTTACTCGTTTATTTTGTTCATGTTTGTTCATAAATGTCCCCAGTGCAATTTCCTTTTTTTTTCAAGGTTAAAAGTGCCTTGGGGTACATTTTGCTTATTTTTCACAAATGTGCTCAGTGACTGTTTCTGATTGTTTTAGTTTGACCTAGCCCATTGAAAAACTTGCCAAGAAGGAAGTCAAACAAAAACAGAAAGACCATTTTTACAATGAGTTAATTGTTAATGACAAAAATACAACAGAAACTGACTTTATTATGCACCTATATGTCCTCTCACGGACGGGGCCACACTGCGCACGTATGATTATGAGAATGATGCTTTGCAACCTGGCTGATGTCTAACTTATACACTCGCACGTACGTACGCACGCACGCGCGCGCGCGCACGCACACGCACGCACGCACACACACACACACACACACACACACACACACACACACACACACACACACACACACACCCTGTTTGGGTTGTCTTGTTTTTTTGTAAATGACTAGATCTACTCGCTCTAGCGTCTCCAAGAAAGGTTTCTAATAGGTGTATAAAAACAAAACAACAAAAACAACACATAGGTAAACGACCCCCCTTCCCCCTCTCATCCCCCCCCCCCCAACCCTCTCCCACAGGAAAAACCAGAATCATAATTATGGTTTGTATGTGTTCCCCCACCCCTCTCAGAAAATTGATAAGCCTGATAGCTCCAGGACATTTTTCTTCAGAACCCAAGTGTTTTTTTCTTTTCTTTAATGTCTCTCTCTCTCTCTCTCTCTCTCTCTCTCTCTCTCTCTCTCTCTCTCTCTCTCTCTCTCTCTTCTCTCTCTCTCTCTCTCTCTCTTCTCTCTCTCACTCACTCACACACACACACACACACGTGTGTGTGTAAATAAAAAAGGTTAATTGTATATGTGTGAGTATGTATGTTTGTTTACGTTTTATTTTTCTCTGCGGTTGAGACCCACTCCTCCCTTTTTGCTCTGAACCATCAAGGACACACGTAAGCCTCCATTGAACCCGCTGATGTGTACAGGAGTCTTGAACTGGCTTCCACACTGCAGTCAATCATTAGCTATTCAGACACAGACTAACGCATTCAGATCCTCTTCTCAGCCTTAAACACAACTTGGAATTTTTTTTCTTTGACAATTTAGCAAGACAGACAAATATCAGCAACATAAAACATGTCAAATAAACTGTCAAAACAATACGAATATACGTTTCGCACTTTGAAAGTAGTTTAGCATTATTTTTCCCCACGAAGCCTCCTGCTTAGTTAGGTACAAGTTAGTTCACAATAACATAACGACAGGTAAGGTAAAGGTGTTCCCTAACCTGTGCCGTTGTTGTGGAACGAGGTATCAGATACCCCAGCTTCCCTGGGGGCCAGTATATTGAGGGCAGCACCCATCTTCTCTCCTCGCTGCTTTTACCTTCCCTACCCCTAAAGAGGGAAGCACCCATTTACAGCTGGGTGAAGTAGGGGTCTGTACTGAAGCCAAGGCGCGAAAACGGTCACCACTTGTATCCATGCTCAATGCTGCTTAACCTTACCCTGAGGAAAGCCAGTGCTCTTACCACTGAACTATCCTGTCACACCTCCTGATAAATACAATTCAGTAGGATCATGTTGGTCCTATTACAGACCAGAGCTTCATGGTCAAACAAGTTAATTTTGCAATAAACTAGAGATCTCTTGGTACCATCCTCTCCTAGAAGAGAAATCCCATGATATGTGAATATTATGCACAACCATTCAGCTAAGCACTATCAGCCCCCAAGGCTCCTAGAAACATTGAACATTCAGTTATTTATCCTATTTTACAGTCAGGTCACATTAGCTGTTTCTAGCAGAAAGAAGTTGGATGGTCCCTGAAACAAAAGAATGGAACTTCATTGTTTATTGTTGACTTGATCTTTTCTTTAGGAAGTTTTCCTTGCTTTCATTTTTCTTCACCTTTAGTAATCTAATGATGATAAATCGAAAAACGCACCCCGGTCACTGCCGGTTCTTATCTCTGAAGTTGGAATGTGGCTACCTAAATGGTGGGTAGAAATGGTCGCATATGCAAAATCTAACCATTGGTGAGCCTCAGAGTTCTAGGGAGGTTGTAAGCTAAACCACTGAAGCTCTCTGGAAGTTTTAACGCTTATTGTATACCAGCCCCTAAGTATTACAACCCTTTCTCTGCTGATGGCGCTTTTACGTATTTAAGACATCATGGGTGCCAATGATTCCTGTAACTATTGCTGTTTTGTTCGGCAGGCAGCAAAGGTGATTTTGAAAGCACGTTACAGGAAACTTTCTTGCTACTTAGTATAATGTGGTTAAGAAATAAAGATACACATACAGACAGAGGAAAAATGGCTCTGCTCTTGTGGCGGGAGAGCAACCTTAATTTTATGCAGAGAATTCTGCAATGGCTGAAAGTAGTCTACAAAACAAGATAGATTACAAGCATGAGAATTCGTTCAGTACTCATTTCTACTTGCTTCTTGAAAATTGGCTGGTGTCAGAATGTGCTGCATCCAAAAGTCGCTGGATAGGAAGGGATGTTAAAATATTCCTGTAATAAGTATGGACCAGTCTGTGTGTGCACTGGTTTAAAAAACAAAAAACCAGATCGATGTAATCACACCAGAGACAGAGACAGGGAAAGGACTGATTAATGTTAATTGTTCGAATGTAGAGAGTTTTTATGACTGAAAATTAAATCCAAAGTAACCCAGTAAGAGTATGCGTGTTCAGTCAGGGGCTGCTATGTAAGTTTTTGACGTGAATTTGGCACAAAGAGCCTACTGTGTCAGTTTTTGACGTGAATTTGGGACAGTCTACTGTGTAATTTCCCCCCCCCCCCCCCCCCCCTTTTTTTTTTTTTACATGAATTTGGCACAAAGAGCATCCTGTACAAGTGTTTTTTTAACCTGAATTTGGCACAAAGAGCCTTCTGTGTAATTTTTTGACGTGAGTTAGGCACAAAGGGCCTGCTGTACAAGTTCTTTACGTGAATTTGGCACACAGAGCCTATGTGAAAGTTTTTGACGTGAATTTGGCACAAAGAGCTGTCTAGATGATCGCTGCTGGGTAGCCAAAATGTACCGTTTTGTTCTTGCTTCCTTCAACATGGCGGCCATGACGTCTTTTTATCTTTGCCTGCTGTCTTCATCTTCTCCTTTTTCTCCTTCAACTCTTGTGGAGGTCACAGGAGTACCTCACTGAAAAATAATAACGTCACTTTGTTGGTTTTGCACTTTTCATTAAGATTAAGGATGGACGCCATAGCTGAGTTGTCAAGACTGTTCTTTCAATCGTATGGGTCCATGAAGTCGCAGATTCAAATCTCAGCAGCGTCTAGTGAATTAAGGGTTGGGGTTTTTACGATCACCCATGTCAACTTCAAGTGCAGACTTGCCAGTGCCTTAATTCCTTTCATGTACCTACACATCAAATGTGCACGTTAAAGATTCCTTAATTTGCGCCAGTGTTCAGTGGGTTACAAAAACACTTACATACCCAGTATACATCTCCAAAGTCGGAATGCAGTTTCCTTCATGGACAGTAAAAACGGTCGCATACGCAAAATCTCATCATTGGTGAACCTTGGAGCTCAAGCCCAGGAAAGAAAAACTATGATAAGGCTCAAGTGCGTCACATAGTAGTCGTGTATGGACAGCGGTTGCACCAAGCTTTGGAGACCAGGGTAACTCTTTGATGGACGTGTTAAGTCTAATTTCATGTTCGGGGTTAACTGTACTTCATTGTGGCCCATAATACTTCCTGCCAAACTCTGTCAACTGCCTTTTTGAAGTCTGTGACAACATGGTACAATTCCATGTGATGTTGCAGGCATTTTTGATGGATGGTGTGCAAGTTGGAAAATCTACTGAGCGGTTTTTCTGCTTTTGCATAACCCATCCTGTTCTTTAGAGATGATGGCATGTGGTTGCAGCTGTATTCTGTTATGGATGATTTGAATGTTACTTTTTTTTTTTTATAACTCGTCTTCTTGCAGCAGGCAGTGAAAAATATATGAAAGGATTCAGGGCCCTCAAATGATTATGTCTTGACCATCCAAGGGGTGGTGGAAGTTGGCTTGCCTCTCCTGCGTTTCCTTTCAGCATGTCGGCGTTGATGTCATGTTATCATGTCAGGGAAGCTTTGATGCGGGATTGAATTTGCACTGCCTGTTGACCTTGAGGAGACGACTTCATAATGTCCATGTTAGAAACCATGTATGGTTTTCATGCAGCTTATGATATTGCTTATTACAGTAGTTTTGCTTTGTGTTTTGTTTTGCTTTCTTTGTTGTTTTACAGTAAGTTTGATATGCATTTTGCCTTTCTTCCCGTTTTTCGTAACTCAAGATGCAGTGCTACTCTGTTATTGTATTTATGTCTTTTGAGTATATGGTATACTTCCGTTGCGCTGTCACTAAATAATAGTGGTGTTGCAGAAACGCATTTATTTTCATGTTCAATTGTGCCTCACTGTGCTGTTTTAAAGTATTTCTCGTGTCATCTATTTTATTTGTGGAGCCTCAGGAAAACACTCATGAGTAAACTCGACTCATAATATTTCGCCCCTGACCCGGCCCACCCTCCCACCCAAGGGAAGAGAGGTTTTCGTCGGATGCTCCACACTTTGTTTATGATATTATTTACCGAGAGGTAGAAAACAGGTACCCCCCCCCCCCCCCCCCCCCCTTCCCTCTTTCTGTCATCAGTTTCCTAAGCCTGCAAAACTTAACTATATTTTCCGATGTCATTACTTTAACTTATCTATCTGTAGTCATTATCTTTATCATCATCGTCATTACCGTTATTATTATTATTATTATTATTATTATTATTATTATATATCATCATCTCATCATCCATGATGATTATGATTATTATTATTACCACCACCGTTGTTAATTTTCGGTCGACAGCTGCTCCTTTAAGCAGTATGCAGGTGTTGGTCATGACTGGAAAGTCGGCAGTGCAGATGGTTTGACAATTCACTTGGCACGGTGCCTATCAGTGTGACAGATCCGTCCGTCCGTCCGTCCGCCCGCCTGCCTGAGGTTCGATCTCTTTGTCCCGTGCACTGACGTGAGGCCTGCTGGCCTGCACCCAAACTACCGTTTGCCTACACTACCCAAGAAGAGGCACCTTGTGAAAGAAGAGGAAGTGGAAAGTCATTCCTTGTTTGCATTAGCCCAGAAGCGAGCAGCATTTGTTGAGTAACTCATGGTTCCTCGCGAGCATCCGCACGCATACTTGCACCCGCGCGTGCATGCACGCATGCATGTACGTATGCACACGCACGCACACGCACGCACGCACACACACATTGTAACGAAAAAGTGAACACACACCCACCTACTTTAATAAAGATTAAAAAGAAAAATATTGTCCTCTTTCCTCTCAAGGAAACAAACAAAACAAATCCTTTTTAACCCCTTTTGGGATATAGGAGATCACACACACACACACACCACACACACACACACACACATGAGCAAGCAAACAAATAAAGAAAATAATAAAACAACAGAAACTCTCTTTAAAATCCATGCTGTAGGAAAAGAAAGATGAAAGGAAAACGGGAAAAAATACGCCCGCCCATCAGTTCACGCAACTGGTTTATTTTTCGGAAAGATGCTTATTCAGGAAAAACATTCTTACAACGCACATATTGCTAAAACAAATGAATTCTTCTATGTCTTCAAAGGCAGCTGTAACACAGTCTGACAGACTGAGCAATCGTTTCATCAATCAACCAAACAGCCATTGGCTGAAAAACAAACCAATGACATTGCAACCAGCGAAACAATCAATGAATCAGCTATTGTTTGTTCTTAGGCTGTGTGCCAAGGAGGTTTTGTCTTGAAGAAAAGGCTATGCTTGGAAGCTTTCTGTTTTCAGTAAATCTGCATTAATTTCCTGTAGCAGTCGGCCAACTTTCGAGAAACTGCAGATACTGAAAACACCGTTAAAAATGGACCAAGTAACAATTTTAAGAAATGCTGGCTTCCTTGAATGAAAAGGCCAGAGTCCTGTTAGTTTGGTGGTTGTAAATATGGAAACGGAAAGAGGAAGAAGATGGATGAGTCTTCGTCCATTCATTTGGTTTGGAATTCATTCATCAACAGTGCAGATAATGGGACTGTTGTGGGCATGACCAGCGCATTTGGTATGTTCAGTAAATCATGCATCAGTTGAGTTTATTGCAGGAGACTCTTTACTCTCATCCGGAAGGGGTTTTCTTTGGTCCATCTCTCTCTTACCCTATGTTGAACGTTCCTCGTGCAAAGGGTGGCATTTCCGGGACAAACTGGAAATAAAAATGCCTTTTGAAAGTGTCCAATGCAGTTTCTTTCTTGTGTATTTATTTCCTTGCATGAGCGGGACGTATACATGTGTTGTACAACTGATGTCGAATAAAGCATGTCATTGCACATCTGCAGAGGCAATGATTATAAACACTCCCAGTTATGTGCAATAAGGTCTACTGCTTGATTTTTCCTTTAAAGAGAAGAGTTTGAACACAGTCGTCACCCCTCCCTTGTCATTTTCCTATTCACCCTGCTTCGATTACAATAGCTTGTGATAAGCGCCTTACTACAAATGCATCCAAAACATTTTCTCTTTCTATTTTTGTGACGTCTTTTGCCATTCCCCCCATTCCCCCACCATCTCCCCACCCCCGTTTCTCGGCAAGAGCGTCGAGGTTCACCAATGGTGAGATTTTGTGTATGAGACCATTTTTGCCCACCATTAAAGTAAATGCATTTCGACTTCGGAGAGTTTCCCCATTCAATATTGATCCATCGAGCTCATGTGCACTAGGGTTATAAGGGGCCACTTTTGACAGTCACTTTTTTCTCTCCTGTCTCTCCAACTCCAATAGTCATAAGCTTACAGTTAACGTGGACCAAGTCTGACTCATTATTCTCCGGTGTGAATTTTTAACATTTCTTACAGAATTATTTTTCATCCCCAGATTTGGCATTCTCAAATCTGTATCCAAGGATTTTTTTTGTCTCCCTATTTTGTTGTCTTTTATGTTGAGTTCTTTGCGTGGAAGTGCTTTTTCTTTTGCTTGTGTATTCAGTCACTAAATATCACAATATAAAGATGTGGATGGATGAATGGGTGAATGTATGGATATATTATGTGTGCATACATGCATGCATTTCTCTTTCTCTTACAAGTGACACAAGAAAGTACAAACGGCTCCGTTGTTAAAAAAAAATTCATAGCACAAAAATGTCGCCATCGAAATTTGAAGGAAGACATTCATAAACACGAAGTGTATACTTCTTTAAAATGACGAATTCTCATTCGTACTTGTCTGAATGTTGTAGAGAAAAGAGAAACGTTAAACATTGGACCAGAAACAATCATCTTTCATGGGTCTTACCTGCCCCAAAGCTCAGTTTGGGACAAGTTCAGCATCTGCAACTCTGTGGGAAGGCCTGGGTGTTGTCAAAGCATCATGTAGGGTTCATCTCTTAGGTGGTGTGCCTTATACTGTAGTAGTTGGCGCACAACTCGCTGCAGCCCCGCTGGTGTTGTGGGCTGCTATCTTGGCGTGCCTCTCCAGCCCCACTGTCAGCAGCACCGTCGTTGTGATTCGGCATACTGCATACATCTGGTCATGCTGGGTGTTTCTATGAAGGTTGACAGGCGAAACTTGAACGCCATCGTTTTAAAAGCTTTTTCCAAAAGGGGAAGGTAACAAGACCTTACGGCTTAGTGATGGGCAAGTCTGGTGGGTAGTAGCTGTAGTAGTTGCTGTGGTAGTAGTAGTTGTAGTGGTAGGAGTTGCAATGGTAGTGGTAGTTTTGTAATGGTAATAGTAGTTGTTGTTGTGGTGGCAGAAGTAGTAGAAGTAGTTGTAGTGGTGGTGGTAGTTCTTGTTATTTACCCCTTGCTTTATGCCAGTGGTGCATTAAAAAAACCCTTTTGAATACAATCATTTTATTTGAAAGAATTCAGTGCACTTTTAGTTGGTTTGGTTAGTTGGTTTGGTTAGTTGGTTTGGTTGTATATCATAAAGTCCCAGTGGAGCTATCCGATTTAGGGACTGTACCATCAACCAACCATCACCATTGATTAAAGCCATAGACCACATCCCTGGTTTCTGTAATATCAATAAAAACCCTTCCAGAAAAGGTTGGGGTCAGTAGCAAAAGTGGTACCCGTACCGTGCACTTGACTCAACCAGACTTTTCCCCAAGCGTACGGCAGGTCAAACCCTCTTGAAATACTCCCCTTCCTGCTTAATGTTATTCCTCTGTTTGTAAATAGTTTAAAACAAATCATGAGCTTAGCTTTACAGCCGATATTTTCGGTTTATTTACATTTCTGATAACTCTAGTAATCATTTGCCTATAGTCATCCTAAATAGAGTCTCCATTAAAAATTGATTCTGATATTGTTTATGGCCCAGACAACCGCAATCATACCAGAAGTATGCCCACATTTTAGTCTGCAAAAGTGTAAAAACTAATAGCAGCAGATACATCATCGTCAACCTTGTGAAACATAAAACCTTGTCAGTCATCAAGTTATACAGATCATGACATATCATTATCATCAAAGAATGCCTTAAGACAGTTAACAAACACAATATGTACTGATGACTTCAGGTCTTATAATAGATTTCTCATTCCGTGATTAATCCCCCCGCCCCACCCACCCCCATCCTCCCCCGCATCCCGTCCCTTGTAACTTGATCGAAAAACTATCTGAATACAATACAGAGGTTACTGACATATAGCAGGTGGATGAACAACAATCTATAATGTAAGATCGACCTGTACCTTTTGCGATTCTGTTCCTGTCAGTGTGATGTCTTTTCGTTCCTGTCATCACTGTGCATTTTCGCTCCTATTACTGCTGTGTCTTTTCGTACCTGTCTGGTTTTTTGTTGTTTGTCTGCCATTGCAAGAGCGCAGTTTGAGCATTTAACTTCTTGCTGCTGCTGTCATTACAGATTTGCTAATGTTGTAATATTGTCATTGTGAATAAGCATATTTCAACCAAAACAGAAAATACATGACTCAAAAATGACCCTGGAGTAGATGATACACATCTTATGCTCCTACATATAGTTTATTCATGCTTAAGAGAATAGTCGAAGATTAACTCAAGAGCACGTGTAAGGCTTTGTAGAAAAGGGGGAAAGTACAAAAGGTTGATTGAAGAAAAGATAGTAAGAGACGACCAGCGGAAAAGGTAGAAGCAAAAAGAGATCGGACACAAAAGATTGCAGGATGAGGGAGCATTCTTAGTACGGAAAGAACTCTGAAGTTACGTGACTACTAAAAAGAAGCACACACAAAACCCCAAACAAAACAAACAAAATACAACCAGCCTAGGGCAAAGAAATTAACAAACAAAAATTCCAGACTCTCTGCACTGAAGGATTCCTGAAGTTATCTGACTATATGACGGACGCTATAACCGAGTGATTAAGACCATTCTGCTTCAATCCCATAGGCCCATGAGGTCGTGGGTTCGAATCTCGGCGGTGTCTGGTGAATTAGGGGTGGGGATTTGTACGATCTCTCAGGTCAACTTCAATTGAAGACCTGTCAGTACCTTATTTCCCTCGTGTATATATACACATGCAGAAATTCAAAATTTAATGTGCACGTTATAGAGCTCGTCATTCATGCAAGCGTTTGGTGGGTAACGAACATACTTAGCATGCATCCCTGAAGTCGGAATGCGGCTACCTTCATGCTGGGCGAAAACGGTTCCATACGCAAAAGCTCACTATTAGTGAATCTTGGAGCTCTAGCCGAGGAACGAAAACAGAATCTGACTATAAAAAACCAAACAAACAAAACTCCAGGGCAAACAAACGAACAAAAACCGTGAATAAGCCATATCGCTGTACGAAAACATTCCACCACCAGGAATGCCAAGTTTCAAAATAACTGGTCGGCACTTGTGGTACATGCCTTTATCAGTGAGTTTCCATCCTCATGAATAGATTTTAGTCTGTCGCAGAGTCAAATCTTTATGCTGCTTTCGCGGTCGGTTGGGCTGTAAACAGAAGGGACAGATCAGTCTTAAAGTGTAACCAAATTTTAGTCTTTGGCAATAGCCAAAGCAGATTTTTGTAAAGCTTGGACAGATTCTGGAACAGGATAGTACTATGTTTTATCACTGCCTGGTAGTTCATCTTATCCGGCATTTTATTTCTCGTTCCTCGACTAGAGCTCCGAGGTTCACCAATGGTGAGATATTGCGTATGCGACTGTGTTTACCCACCATTTAGGTAGCCGCATTCCGATGTCGGGGATGATGTCTAGACACAGCACCTGTGTGCAGATAATTAAAAAAAATTTTTTTGGTCATCTGTTCTTACTGGCACGAATTGTTTACTCTTGCGAAAGGCAGAAAGGGCTAGTTAAGATACGCGCGTGATTGTGAGATGTTTTGCATGCGTTCGCATATGGGGGCCCGGGCTATAGTCTCCTCCGAAGGACTTTTGGAGAAGCTTAGCCGGTATTGATGTTAGTTAACTCTTAGGGGAAAACACCCCTTGCACGGGCATCCCGTTGGTCTCTCGAACCTGGGCTCGATCCTGGGCTGTCAAATCGCGATCGCAACGCCCTGGCCATTATGCTATCCAGCCCCGCACTCCAGCATTTTCTACTTGCTTAAGAGTTTGACTGATGTCTGAACACTCTCTGGAATATATTGAGGGATTCGGCTTGACTTCTCCCTAACTCCCTGAGGCATCCTTCAAAGATGTACGCTATACAGCCGCCTGAGGAAGATTGTGTGGCCGACGGAGACAACCCTGCAAACCAAGCTGTACGGCCCACATGAGTGGAGCTGGAAAGGACATGCCATTATTTTTCCCAGACACATCTGACTGTGTAAAAGCGAACGAGAGAAGAAGATTCTCTGAGGAGCCGTCGGGGCACACTGCTAAAATTTTCAGGCCGTATGTCGTGGGTATAAGTTGAACTTGGCGAAGCCCATCCCTCGCCAGACGCCAAGGCGCATGCTGGGTATGTTCATGTCATCCTTCCCACGGGTAATAGCAAAAGACAGATGGGTTTCAACGTGATGTTCAAGATGTCCTGCATGCGCTCTCACGTGGGGCACCCTTTAAGTTATAGCCTTTTGCGAAGGACTTAAGAGGGAGTGGAATCAGTATTAATGTACCCTCCAGAAGAAAAACCATTTCTCGAACAGATATGTCACTGAAGATTTGAACTCACGCTCTCAGCTACCGTCAAATCATGAGTGCAACGCTCAGGCCACACGGCAATTCTGGCCCGTCCCCCCACCTTCCTGATATAGAGTGCCAGAAACTTGATTTTTTTAGGTTTTTATCATACCCCTTTTCACTTCTGTTCGTGTCTGTTATGTCCAGGGTTTATTGCAGTCGCTATTAGTCAAGCCATCTGGACAATGTAGGAAGTCCATGACTACTGAACCCAAAAGTCGCACTGAAAAAAAGATGAACCAAGGTGCTTACTGGCCAGATATTTAATTCACGGTGCTTCTCGCAAATAATGACATTAAATAACAAAAAACAGACAGATTTTTTTGCTTGTCTCTCATTGTCTCTTTATGATTGTTGAATGACTTCCCCGTTGTTTAAGTTGTTTGGGAGCCTATCTTACTCTCAACATACTGGATTTTAAAAAAAGTAACAATATAGTTTTGCTGAATTAAAACACTTCATGATCAAGATTCTGCTACTACTTGGTCTGTCTGTCTGTCTGTCTGTTTACCTGTCTGTCTATGTCTATCTCTCGCCTTCCTCCCCCCTCCTTCCTTCCCTCCCTCCTCCCTCTTTCTCTCTTCTCTCCTTCTCCAGTGCGTCACCCATCTCTTGACAATGTCTTTTGTTGTTGTCATTATCACTCAGTATACTGACAGTAGCAGTGATGTGAAGTTCTACCCTTTTTCAGATAATTAGCATGAATCTTTATTTCACCCTTGTGGAGCGAGTGAGATGGAAAGCTGGAGTTTCAGCTTTCTCTTCTGTTTATGGTTTCAGTACTTTGCCTTGCATTGATGACGTGAGACGCCTGCTTCCCATCAGAATTCTGGAGAGAATACTTCATGTTGGTAGCAGCTGACATTATGCATACAAGTAAGTGCCTGGTTTCTTTTTTCTGTTGTTTTGTTTCCGTTTCTTTCTTCGTTTTTTTAAAATTCTTTCTTTCTGTATTTTCTGAAAAATACCTCACCGCCCTCCCACCCCCACCCCCCAAACAGACAAAAACAAAACAAAAAACACAGAAAGAAATAAAAACCCCAGCCTATTGCGCGTTTGTGTATAATTTTCTGAATTTCTTACATTTCACTTAAGCGTTTGCAATCCAAGAATCACAACCATTTTTTCTTCTTTTTTTTCTTTTTAAAGATCATTGCGGTTACTTTATTCTGTTGCTTTAATTTTTTTCCTTCTACTTACTGATTTAAATGTTTTTTTTAAAGGCTGCGCAACTTGCATGTGCTTGAGTAAGAACAAGCTGGAACATTTTTTATCACTGACTTGAAGATTTTGTTTGCAACCCACGTTCAGTATGATAAACCGTGTGATTTACGCAATGCTGGCTCACAGCCGCGCCAGTCAGCTGAAATTGCGCAAGTCGGATATGGTGGGTACAGTACAGCTAAAGCTTAAGTTCGTGATAATTATGGTATGACCCATAGCCTATGCCGTCTTCGGGGAGCGAGGTGTCAGTGGTCTTCTCCTGGGGCCAGCATTTTTACGGCCGGCGTTCATATCCTCTCTCTCGCTGCTTTACCATCCCTGTTCCTAAAGAGGGCAGGTACCCATTGACAGCTGGGTGAACTGGGGGGACTGTACTGAAGCCAAGGCGCACGAACGGTCACCCATCCCCGAGGTGATCACGCTCAACGCTGCTTAACCTTTGCTTGGGGGGAGAGCGAGTGCTCTGACCACTGAGCTATCCAGTCCCTAATGCCTATGACATAGCTCTGTATCAAACAGGGTAGAAAGCTAGGACTGTGATTTGTTTTCACCTCAATTTTGGAAAAGCCATTGTCAACAAAGGGTGGCTTATGAGTACGAGGACAAAGTGTGTCAGTTTGTTTTGCTTTTGTACCAGACCCGGTCACCGCCTTTGTGGATTAACCTTAACTTGTCCTATATTTTGTCTTTTCATTTTTATGTATATCTTAATATTTTTTTTATAAAAAGAATTGAAAGCCCACGCACGCACGCATGCATGCACGCACGCACACATGCACGCACGGAGATAGATAGATACAAAGAGAGAGAGAGAGAGAGAGAGAGACAGAGACAGACAGACAGACAGACAGAGAAAAAGGCAGAGCGTTGACAATCAAGAAACCTTATTTTCTTTTTTTTTCTTCTGCTTTCTGTCATTTTCTAGACAACTTGTCAATTCAGGAAATAATGTCTTGAAAGTTTTACACCAGGATGTAACTCTAGTTGTATGGTCAGACGTTTTGGATTATTAGCATTATAACGCATTCAAATAGGGAAGGGGGGGGGGGGGGGACAGCCTCTTTAATTCTTCCCTCCTCCCCTTCTTTTTCACTTTCTTTTCCCTCATCTTTGACATTTTAGACACGATGTGATGCAGTTTGTGACAAGTTCTGATGCTGTCTATCAACTGCATCTCTCATGCTCAACAGCAGCAACAAAAGCAAAACAAATGCGACGCGGCATTAGCATAGGTCCTGCTTTTAAAAGGCATCTAGTGCACGGAAAAGAACCCACGTCTAGTCTGCGGGAGATTTTCTGGAAGAAAAGCTGATTTTGATATAAGTTGACTTTCGTGTGTAAACACGCATGGGGGAAGGGGTGGGGGTAGACAGGGGAAATGGGTAGCACTGTAGAACTTTAATCTGGTCCTCTTGGGAAGAGAAGGCAGAATTTTCAGGCAGAGAAATACACCATACCATACCATATCCTACCATAACATACCATGCCATGCCATGCCGTACCGTGCCATGCCATACCATATCCTGCCATACCATACCATACCCTACCATAACATACCATACCATGCTATGTTGTACCATGCCATACTATACCACACCAAACCACACCATACCATACTGTGCCATGCCACACCATACCATGCCATACCATACCATACCATACCATACCATACCATACCATACCATACCATACCATACCATACCATGCCTTATCACACCACGCCTCACCACACCACACCACACCTACTCTACCCTACCTACCCTACCCTACCCTACCCTACCCTACCCAACCCATCCTACCCTACCCTACCCTACCCTACCCTACCCAACCCATCCTACCCTACCCTACCATGCCACACCACACCACACCATACCCTGCCCTGCCCCCCTGTATAGTATACTCTTCTTTAATCTGCTGTAGAAACTATTTTCATCCCGACAAGTGATAGAGAGTATTTCGAAAACTGAGATTGCACCTTGAAAGAACTGAAATTCTGTTGAACAACATTGGAACCTTTGCTATGTTGCAAATAACGGCGAAAGACCTGCGATAATGTCTTATGAGCACACGTAGAATAAAGCTTAGAGAGAGAGAGATGGTTTTCCTAAAACATTAAACAAACAAAAACGAAATTGCAGTACAAGGATGGTTTATGACTCATTCGCTGTATCATGCACATGAACTAAAGGTTCGGAAAAACCAATGGAAATAGTTCCTTAAAAAAATCCAAACCCAACCAAGCCTCATAAGTTGCTCATGTGCCAAGTTTGTTTACCGTACACACTGAGGGAAAAATCAAAGGGAATGGGTGCAGGCAGATATTAGTCGACTTTTATTCAGAAACTAAGCTAACCTTTTTGCTCTTATGAATATGCCACACAAAACACAGTTCTCTTTTTTGTTCAAGCAGGAAACATTATTTTTTCCAAAACTTAGTTTTTCATAACAGGTTTTTAATATTTCATACAGATCTCTCTCTCTCTCTCTCTCTCTCTCTCTCCTCTCTCTCTCTCTCTCTCTCCTCTCTCTCTCTTCTCTCTCTCTCTCTCTCTCCTGTCGGTATTGGAAAAGATAACAACTAATGTTTGCAATGTAAATGGAGGAAACCGATATATTTTGGATAATGTTTTACCCATCATCGATATTGTTACCATGCCCCCCATGGTCGACATACTCCAATGCTAAGTGGACAATAAACCATGTCATTGTCTGTCTGTCTGTCTGTCTTGTCAGTCACACACACACACACACACACACACACACACACACACACACACACACACACACACACACACACACACACACACACCAAAACAAAACAAAACAAAACAAAAAAAGCCCCAAACCCCTTACTTACTTTACTTTTGTCTTCCGCTTGTACTCGGAGGTGTCGCGGGGAGATATAGCTGTCTGTCGGCAGCGAGGCGTGTAGCCTGGAGGAGGGACATGCCGTGGGCTTTTAGGGTGTCGGCCACGGAATCACTCCATCTTCTTCTTGGTCGTCCTTTGGCTTTCCATCCTGAGTGCCGGGTGTTGTAGGCCCGAAGAGCTGGCTGGTTGTGAGGCATCCGTGTCAGGTGTCCGAACCACTTGATCCTCTGCTGGTCGATGTGTTGTAGGACTGGTGTTGCACCTACCATGTCTCTGATGACTTCGTTTCTGATTTTGTCTCTTCGGGTCTTGTTGACTGCTCTTCTTAGGCATTTCATTTCACACGTGACTAGTTTACGTCTGAGGGCCTTTGTGAGGGGCCATGTCTGACACTGGTACGTGAGCGTTGGCAGGAAGATGGTGTTAATCAGTTTTGCCTTTGTGTCCATGAGGATGCTGGGATGTTTCAGGAAAGGGGCGAGCTGGTAACTGACCGCATTAGCCTTCTGACATCTTGTTTCACTTTCACGGTCTAATCTTCCGTTCTCTGCAAATACACTGCCCAGATATTTAAATTCGCTGACTTGATTTAACTGGGATCCATTGATATTGATGTCCAGAGTGTGTGGTCTCCTGCTGACTGTCATGACCTCGGTCTTACTGACACTGATTTTCATGTCATAGGCCTGGCAGGTGCTGTTGAGTTGATCTGTGTGCTCCTGGAGCTGTGCCTTCTTGCTATGTATTATTGCCTGGTCATCAGCAAACATGAGTTCGTTGAGTGCCTCAGGATCTGGGTTGGCCTCCTTTGCAATCTGGTCCATGTAAATGACAAAGAGCAGAGGGGAGAGGCAACAGCCCTGTCTCACCCTGGATGTAACTGGGAACCAGTCAGATGCTCCACTGGTCGTGCGGACTGCGCTCTTGCTGTTGGCATAGATAGCTCGGATGTTGTCCAGCAGCTGCCCCTTCACGCCATACTGCTCTAGGACCTTCCACAACTTGTCTCTGTTTACTCGGTCAAAAGCCTTCTCTTGATCTACAAAGATAAGGTGGAGATCTCGGTTGTGTTTGATCGCCTTCTCACACAGCTGTCTGAGAGCAAAGATTGCATCTGTGCACCCTCTTTTTTTCCTGAATCCAAACTGAGCATCACTAAGGAGATGTTCCGTTTTTGTTCTAGTGCGCTGGTCTAGGATCTTTGCATACATTTTCCCTACATGGCCAAACCCCACATAACCAAAAAGATAAAAACCCGAAACAAAGCAAAACAAAACCAAAACTAACCCCCCGCAATGTGATTTGTACCCTAAAGGCGTAAGACACTTTAATAACAAGTTTACTGATCTTGGGTACAGTAGCACGGATCAGGTGCACATTCAAGTACAGCTTTAAAACACCAATGATGTTACAACAAACAGTCCATGTGCACTAGAAAGGAAAGGCAGATAAATAACAATGACAACTGTTGCGTTCATCTTGTTGATGAAATCGATCTCCAGGCCTGCAGCATAGTATCTGAGTGTCAGTTGGGACTGGGAAGAAAATATACGATGAAGTGGTGGTAACAGATGTAATCATGGAAGTTAATATCCCTTATTTATAGGCATGACGGAACAGACCACACACGTTTTCGTACATGTTTTGTATTGGTTGAGAGAGAGAGAAGAGAGAGAGAGAGAGAGAGAGAGAGAGAGAGAGAGAGAGAGAGAGAGAGAGAGAGAGAGAGAGAGAGTATCAGGGAGAGGGGGACGGGATGGCTTGGTGGTTAGAGTCATGCGCATGAGCTCGTGATCTGCTAAGCCGGGTTCGAATCTCGTTCAAGAGGAATTTTTTCTCTTGATCAGTGCTCACTCAGATTTCCCCCCAAAAGTCCTTCGGATGAGACTATAAACCGAGGTACCGTGTGCGAACGCACACAGAAAATCTTGCACACACGTTAAAACCCGCTCCGCTTTTCGGAAGAGTAGGCCATTGTGTGTCGTGGGAACGGGTGACAGCATTTACAAAAACGGCATACGCACAGGGACGGGATGTAAAAAAAAGCACGTCAGTGCTTATTCCATTTTATCCTCGAAATAAAAGAATAAATAAATAAATAAATAAATTCTCTGTCTGTCTGTCTGTCTGTCTGTCTATCTGTCTGTCTCGCTCTCTCTGTCTGTCTGTCTGTATCTCTCTCTCTCTCTCTCTCTTCTCTCTCTCTCTCTCTCTCTCTCTCTCTCTCTCTCTCTCTCTCTCTCTCTCTCACTCAATCAATGCAAACATTACATTAGCGTTACGTTGATTCTGACGATGTTTACCAGCTGCCAAACTAGTAATAATAATAATAATAATAATGATAATAATGATGATAATAATGATGATAATAATAATAATAATAATATTAATAATATTAATAATAATGATAAATGGAATTTATATAGCGCTATATCTTGCAGAGAAAAATCAAAGCGCTTGCACTCAACTCATTCTTACACAGTCATACAACCAGTAACAAAAAATAGTTCCATCAAGTCAAAATGTGCACGCACGCACGCACAACACACACACACACACACACACACACACACACACACACACACACACACACACACACACACACACACACACACACACACACACAGATCACGCACACTGGCAGGGCAATAGAATCTTGGCTGTTGAAAGCAGGGGAAAACTTTGAGATGAAGCAGGAGAGGAAAATCTTAGGTTTGAAATAAATATGTCTTGAGACTGGATTTAAAAGTGTCATAAGAAGACTTTTGGCGGAGAGAGAGAGGGAGGTCATTCCAGATCGATGGACCAGAAATAGAGAAAGAGCGACGCCCGATGGTGGATTGGTTGAATCTGGGTATTCGTAAGGACAAGGTATCTGCAGCAGAGCGGAGAGAACGAGAAGGAGTGTACAAGTGAAGACATTCACAGAGGTAGGCGGGTGCTGTTTTGTGGAGACATTTGTAACAAAAGGTACTGATCTTATAGTTTACTCTTTGTGACACAGGCAGCCAGTGGAGAGATTGGAAGAGAGCGGTAATATGCTCAGATTTTTTCTTTCTGAGGATTAGTCGAGCTGCAGAGTTTTGTATACGTTGGAGGGATTGGATTGATGATGCTGGCAGACCAGCCAACAGAGAACTGCAATAGTCCAGACATGAAAAAAATGAGAGATGTAACGAGTTGCATCGGTGGAGAGGTACTTTCGAATTGCACTAATACGCCGTAATTGATAGTAGCCGGACTGGCAGGTCTTGGTGATGAATTTTTGCATAGAGAGTGTGTTGTCAATAATGACCCCTAGATACTTCACAGCAGTGGATAAAGGGACTGATGCATTGCCAAGTTGTATTAAACCTGTTGTAATGGAAGAGTTTGTGTTTGGTCCCTACAAGCATGGTTTCTGTTTTATCTGCATTTAGCTGTAATTTGTTCTGTATCATCCAATTTTGGATATCTTGAAAGCAGTGGGCCATATTTGTAAAAAGAGAAGGCAGATTTTCAGGAGTGTCGCTGCTTAGAATCTGAGAGTCATCTGCATAAAAATGATGGTTGATCTGATGGCGGTTAATTATATGTGACAGTGGAGCAGTGTAGAGGGTGAAAAGAACAGGGCCCACAACAGATCCCTGTGGAATTTCAGTTCTAGTGAGTGAAATGTAGTGTCTTGAGGCCGCCACAGGCTATTAGCTTCTTGTCGTTCTTGATATGTGTCAGTATTTTAGAACTGTTCTAGTATGTATGTTTTCTGACTAGAGATCTATTAAACAAAAACAAAACAAAGAAAAAAAACCCTCACACGGAAATATTTTCGTCGCAAAGATTTTATCAAAATATCAAAACAGGGTTAACATATTTGGCTTTTCTCCCCCCCCCCCCCCCCCCACCACACACACCAAAAACATCACCACCATCAAGAACAGCAAAACAAAACAATACTACTCACACACCCTCCTTACGTCCAAGATTTTAATAAAAAATTGAAAATGACATCACTAATAAAAACACACCCTGCACTCTCCCCCCCCCCCCAAAAAAAAAAAAGAAAAGAAAGAAAAAATGATTTTGAAAAAAACCAACCCACTGTTGTGTCATGAGGTAAAGTGAGACAGCAAAGAAAAAGAAAAGCATACACTTCCTTGTCGATTACAGGTCAGCACAATCTCAGTCCTCTCTGGGGTTCATGAGCTACATTTCGGAGATTTTGCAGTTTGAACCCCACAGAAATCGGTGTACTTCACACACACAACTAATTATTAGCCCAGGCTCTGTAGAAACGTATGTCAGTGTTATTCAACGCTTGGGGGAAAAGTTATCAGTTTCCTGCCGTCTCTTGTTTTGTTTGTTGTTGTTGTTGTTGTTGTTCCTCGGCTAGGGCTCCGTGGTTCACCAGTGGTGAGATTTTGTGTATGCGACCATTTTGGCCCACCATGAAGGTAGCCACATTCCGATTTCGGGGAATACCTGTTTTAATCGAACGGTCAAAGGGAACTGCTTATGCGCAGCGCTGTTTATTGTATTGTATACCACTTTAATTCACGGCAGAGTTCTCTGCGTGAAATTCGGGCTGCTCTCTCCGGGAAGAGCGCATCGCCACAGGTGCAGCTCGCTCCCCCCCCCCACCCCCCCCCCGTTATATTTTTTGTTTCTTTTCCTGTCTGCAACTGTATTTGTTTCCCTATCAGAGTGCCTTTTCTCCTACAGAATTTTTCCGAGAACAACTCTTGTTGCCCTGGGTTCTTTTACGTGTGCTAAATATATGTAACACACGGGACCTCGGTCTATCGTCTCATCCGAAAGAGTAGCAACCTGACCACCACTCATTATCTAACGGATGGGGGAAAAGTTTCTGGCCCAAAGGGAGAGCGAACATCCACACACTTCGAACCCGGACTTTTCGCTTTGTAGGCAGGTGCGTTACTTCTAAACCACCAATCCACCAAAAGCAATTGTCGAATTCGTCTGAAAAGTGTAAGAAAATTGAAAACCAGCATTCACTTTTGAAAAAAAAAAGGTAAATGAACATTGACGAGAAGACAAGCAGAAGAGATAACGAAAAAGAAACAATACTTAGAGAAAAGTCAAAGTCAAAGTCAAAAACACTTTAATCATCCCATGAAGGGCAATTACAATACTGACAGGCAGATTGATACACATCAAATATATCAAAGACACAAAAGCTATATTTCATATTGGTTTTCAAATAAAATGTCACAAACACACACACACACACACCAACACACACGCGCGCATGCGCACACACACGCAAACACCCGCACGCACGCACACACATCAATTGTGAACACAATTTTAAACCCATTGACTAGAAGACATAAAAACTTATTTTTACGCACGCATAATTATACGCAGCACGTACACACGCACGTACGTGTGTGTGCGAACACGCACACGCACACCCACACCATACACCAATATATGAATTCAATGTTTTAAGACCGTTGACTAGAAGACAGACTTATTTCACACACCCACGCACCCACCCACACACACACACATAATTATGTATTGACTACACTCGTAACAATGACAATCAGGCAAGTAATTCAGAGAAATGTAAAAACTAGGTAGTCAACATCATTGTGAATTCAGAATTCGAATGCTTACTGGCACAAAAGAATTTCTTTTTCTGTTAGTTTTGCTGATGGGACACTGAAAACGGCGTTCCGAAGGCAACATTTGAAATTCTGGAAACAAAGCATGGGAGGGATCAGCCAAAATGGCTGTGGCTTTGCGTACAAGCTGCTGATTGCAGAACGACATGAGATCTCTGTGTTCTTTTCCAATTATTTTTGAGCAGATTCTTACAATTCTCTGCAGGCCATTCTTGTTTTTAACACTAAGGTTATTGTACCAACAAATGAAAGCAAAACTTAGAACACTCTCTATGTAAGACTTGTAAAACAAGGAAAGAATCTTTTTGTCTACAAAAAATGAGTTCAGTTTCCTCAGAAAATACAGACGTTGTTGTCCCTTTTTGACAATAGCGTCAGTGTTAACGTCCTAGTTTAACTTGTGGTCAAAAACAGTTCCCAGATACTTATAGTTCAAAACGTTTTCAACTTCTTGATTATGGATAATAATATTCTTAGGAGTATGCCCTGATCTTCTGAAGTCGATAGGCAGGTCTTTAGTTTTAGAAACATTTAACTCCAGATAGGCCTCGTCACACCAGTGTACGAACTCGGTGAGGGCTGGACCGTGGTCTAAGACTGATCCGGATAAGAGAGATAACAGAGCACTATCGTCTGCGAACTTTACCAGAAAGGAATTTCCATAGTTGCTTCTGCAATCATCTGTGTATAGAATGTACAGAAGTGGTGAGAAGACGCAACCCTGCGGAGAACCAGTGCAGGTAAATCTAACCGCAGAAGATATTTTGTTGGCCAAAACACGCTGTGGTCTGTTAGTTATAAATTCAATCAGCCAACGAACAAGTTGATTGTCTACGTCAAATTTTGAAATTATTTTGTTAACCAGAACGTGAGGCTGTATTGTATTGAAAGCTGAACTAAAGTCAGCGAACAATATTCTGGCATGAGAGTCAGGTGTTTCCAAGTGGCTATACAACTTGTTCAAAATGAAGAAGAAGAAACAACCCTAGCCCTCAGTGAAATCACACACACACACACACACACACACACACACACACACACACACACACACACACACACACACACACACACACACACACACACACACACCACACACATACACACACATACACACACACGCGCGCGCGCGCGCACGCACACACATGGATACACGCATGCACACATGCACGCACGCACATAATTGCCCTTCATGGGATGATTAAAGTGTTTTTGACTTGACAGACAAACATCTAAACACGTCTCATATTAGGCCTACTTGAAGCGAAAAGACGTTAAATTAAAGAACGAACACACACACACACACACACACACACACACACACACACACACACACACACACACACACACACAACACACACCACAAACACACACACACACACACACACACACACACACACACACACACACACACACACACACACACACACACACCAGACGAGACTGAGCGGAGACCAGAAAAAACACACACCTTCCCGAAAAGAACTAAACAAAAGGAAAGAAGGTAAAGAAATGGAGGGGACTTGAACTGAAGGCAAGGCAGACTAAGTGAGGAGTGCTGAAAGAGCAAGCATCCCAGAGAACAGCGAACTGTGGAAAGACAGAGCTAACCGAATGAACGCCCTACAGATCATTGAACTACGGAAAGACAGAGAAAATGTAGAATGCACACACAAAAAAGAAAAAAGAATGAAATGAAAGAAGCCCCCCTGTCTCCCCACTCCCCATCCCCACCAAGAAAAAGGCAAAAAGAAAGACCCCTCCCCCCTCCCTAGAAAAAAATTTAAAAAACCCACCCCAAAGCAACACACACACACACACACAACACACACACACACACACACACACACACACACACACACACACACACACACACACACACACACATCCTCCAAGACAGAAGCAAACCGCAAAAGGACAAACAAAAACAAACAAAATCAACCACTACCACTGCCATCATTAAAATCTCAAGGAAAACAGAAAAAAAATACTGACTACGGAATATAATTATCCTTTTTAAGTTTAAACGGAATTTAAAAGGATTCTAAAAATATTCATTTTGCCTGTTCTTCAGTTGAAGCAAATAGGTACTTACCCCTTTCGAAACTTCAGTTACTATTATTGCTTTCGGGGGTGGGGGGATGGGGGGCAGGATTGCGCACTGAACTTGTAATTTGATCGTCGCTGGCGTAGCTTAGAATAGGTTTTCCCCTGAAATTGTTCGTACCAACTCCACTTTCCTGAAAATGATTCGGGCAAGATTATATTGAGATTACCCCCGAAATCGGAATGCGGCTACCTAAATGGTTGGAAGGGGGGGGGGGGGGGGGGCGCAAAAATCACACCTTTTGTGACCTTTGGAGCTGTAAAAACGGGGAAAATCATATCGAGATTTGCGTGAACACTCAGAGAACATCTAGGACTCGGGTTAAAAGCATGCACTTTTTGCAGGGAAAAAAAAAGGTTAGTTGCAGGCGGTTGCATGGATGACACAAGTACACCCAGCATGTACCTTGCTCATTGGAACGGGATGGATGGTTCATCTTGCTGACGACGTGACAGCCTGGAAAGTTCAATGCGCTGAACCAACGACTCCTCAAGGAGTTAAGAGAGTAGTAAATTTGTTCCCCTTCCAGCTGCTACCAACTTCAATTTACCATGTTTTAAGGCCCTTGGATATGAATTCCGTATTCTTTTGTTGTCATGAATTAACTAAGAAGTTAGAACTCATTTGAAGTTTTGTCCAAATCACTGCTATACAGTACAAAACTCTTTAACGTTTCGTCGTGGTATTTTAAACAATTGATAAAGAAATTCAATAATTGCTGTTTGATTCTGAGTCTGACATTGACTACAATAATTGGGATTTTTAAGCTAGTCTTATGATTAGAAAATGTAACTCTGCCCATTTTGATTTTGAAAAAAGAAAGTTTTCAAATACTGTGACGACTTCAGTATAACATTAATCATGATAGAACTTCTGCGGTCAGCAGGGCTTACAAACAGCAAACATTGAACTGAGCCTAAAAAGATAAATAGACGACGAAATCTGGTGGGTTTTTTTTGCACGGCTTCTCTCCCATTCATTTTCTGCTGTAGCGGAGACTGTTGACCGAAGCATGAACCATTCATACCACGCTTCTTGAATTTCACGAACTTGTTCGCTGCAGGCAGGGAGGGGGGTGTCCGGAATCCGAGGCAAAGAGGTTGTTGGCCGGATTCCGAGGAATGCCATCATTCATCCTACAAGAAAAACACACAACGTGCTGTAATAAGCATTTATTTTGATTAAATTTTACTTCGTTATGACATTCTTTTTTCCCCCACCTGTGAAATATCTTGACATGGAATAAATAACAGATGAAAAATGAAGAAGGCAATTGTGCGTGGAAGCTAGCTAATAGGGCAAAAGGGGGAGAGGGGGGGGGGGGGGGGGGGTCAGAACCCCCCCAAATATTACGAAAGTATTTAACTGAGTACATAAATTTGTTTCTCACATTCATTTTGAAAGAACTGGTTTTCAACTTTCGTTAAGTCTTGTAGGAATCACTGTTTTTTCCTTAACTTTCTTACTCCTTTTGTTTGTTAGTTTGTTTGTTTTTTGTTTGGTTTTTTGTGTTTTGTTTTGGCTTGGCTTGTGTGTGTGTGTGTGTGTGTGTGTGTGTGTAGGGCGGGGGCGGGGGGGGTGGTTTTGCTGTTTCAGTTGTTGTTGTTGTTGCTTCAATGGCCGAGATAATTTACCTTGGCAGACGGCCTATGCAGTTTGCAGAGCGCTGAACAGTATTGATTGATTTTTTTTCCGTTCCTTCGATAGAGCTCCGAGGTTCGCCACTGAGATTTTTGCGTATGCGACCATTTATTTC
>CM054137.1:14850597-14863097 GCA_028751875.1 Rapana venosa
CGATTTGTTTGTTTCACAAGATTCAACGCTATATAAATTCCATATATCGTTATTATTATTATTATTATTATTGTAACGTCCCGGGTTCGAGCCACCACCGCCCCCGTTCGAGGGACTTTTCCCCCTTGAGTGCCGATTCCACTCCCCCCAAAGTCCTTCAAATGTCTCTCTGTCTGTCAGGCCAAGCACATCCGTGTCTGGCGTGTCTTTATCGTTATCAGTCCTTTAGTAGCCAGGAGAAAATTACACACCCGTTACCCATCCCCAGCGAAACAAGACATAACAAATCCCCAACACACACACACACACACACACACACACACACACACACACACACACACACACACCACCACCACCACCACCACCACCAGCAACAACAGCGTCAACATTAACAGCAACTTAGCATGAAGCAATTTTGGCCTCATGTCATTTTAAAAATATTTTTATCTGGGCTGAGTTTTTGGTTGGGGAAGTGTTCAGTCAGGGTCAGCAGTAGTTAGTTACCTGAAGACAGGTAGGCTGATAAAGGCGTTCAACCGTTTTCCATTCTGTGGTCAGGTAGGTGTACGCTTGCCAAGGCCCCTAGGGTCTGAGACTAGGATCACCGTTACACTGGGATGTTTTCTTCTGAAGCCCCTTTCAAAACATACGAAAGAGCGCCTTTCAAAACATACGAAAGAGCGCCTTTCAAAACATAGGAAAGAGCAGGGTGTATTTTGGTGGCTAAAGCTGCGCGGTGGCGTTTAGTTAGGCAATTACAAGGAAAACGGTCTGCTTGCTTTTTGGTTTAGTTGGTTTGGGATTTTTTGGTTTTGTTTTGTTTGTTGTTGTTTTGGGGTTGTTGGTTGGTTGTTTTTTTTTGGGGGGGGGGGGGAGGGGTGCTTTTTTGGTCTGCCTGCCTGCATGTGTGTCTCTCTGTCTGTGTCTGTCTGTGTTTGGCTGTCTGTCTGTCTCTCTGTGTGCCTGCCTGCCTGTCTGTCTGTCTCTCTGTATCTGTCTCAGTCAGTCAGTCAGTCAGTCAGTCAGTCTGTCTGCTCTCTCTCTCTCTCTCTCTTCTCTCTCTCTCCTCTCTCTCTCTCTCTCTCTCTCTCTTTCTCCACTCCCCCTCTTCTCCTCCCACACCCTTTCTCTCATTGGCGCTAAACATCATCAAAGCCAGATAAAATAAAAAAACGACAGCAAAACCACAGAAGCAACAACAACAAAGGAAATGATACTTCATCTTTACCCCAGCCCGCTTTCCCAACGTCATGGGTGGAATCTTCCCTAGTCTTGATGTTTTTCTGCAGCCCCCCTAGGCCTAGTCCTCGTTTAGCCTGTCATCAGTGTAAAACTACCCCACCTGTCGTCGCCTACCCCATAGCAGTACACACCCTCTTTCTCCTGAAGTGCCAGATCTATGATGGTGCTATCTCCGCCGCAAAGACAAGAGGAGAGAACAGCAGTATCTGGTGGCAATGCTTTGTGGAGGGTTTCTGTGTCAAGTGAGTGTGTATTGCCTTGGTACTGGCATCATAGAACTGGTCTAGGCGTGTGACCGTGTATGTCAGTTACTTCACTTTCAAAAGACCCTCCAAGAAGGAAGGTGGCAGAGCGGTTAAGACGTTCTCCTGCCTAACAAGTAAACTGTGAGGTGCTGGGTTCGGTTCCCAGCCCCCCCCCCCCCCCCCCCTCCCCCACCCCAGTTTGACGAGAACATCGAACTGAATGTATGACTATAAACCGAGGCCCCATATTATGTGAGTGCACACAGAACGTCTTGCGCAGACGTTAAAAAACCGTTCAGCCTTTCAGAGTATGTTCTTTCGAGCCAGAAGGCCCATAGAGCCGGAGCTTATCCCGGTTTCTGTAGCGTTAAGCGAACTGATGGTTTTTCACCACCCCTGTGACAGGACGCTAGTCTGTCGCCAGATACTTCCCCAGCAGAGCTGGTACCCACTTGTACACCTGGGTGGAGTGAGGAAAATAGGAGTAAAGTGTCTTTCCCAAGGACACAACACCGAGCCGAGCGGGGATCGAACCCGCGACCTCTGGATCACGAGTTGACCGCCCAGCCTTTCAGAAAGAGTAGGTTATTTTGTGCTGGTAGGAAAGGATGACATTTAAAAAGAAAAACCAAAGCATGCACACAGGTGTCATCATTAAACACCATCCCGAAGTCGAAATACGGGTATCTTAATGGTATAGGTCATATGATTGCATACACGAAAAAATGTCACCACTGGTAAACCTAGGAACTTAAGCCGATGAGCGGGGGAAAAAAAAGCACACACACGAAAAAAAAAGACAGGAAGAAACGAAAAAAAAGGCTCCAACCTTACCATCCCTATACAGCCTTCTGTCATTTTCCCATCAGCATGAATCTAGAAGTAACGACTTTCCAGAACAGAACTGTTCGTGTCATGGTGTGTTTCTACACCAGCTGCCGTGGCGCAGTGGTTTACGCCTTGGGTTACGGGCTGGAAGGTTGCAGTTGCGAATCCTAAAGAGCTGTAGGAATGTTTTGGACTCCAGCCAGCTCCTACCCAGATTGAGTTTGCTATATAAGTCCGTGTGAAGGCATAATGTAAATCAGTGCGCAAACATGATGTAAGTCGGTCACAGCAGGCATGATGTAAGTCAGTCACAGCAGGCATGATGTAAGTCAGTCACAGCAGGCATGATGTAAGTCAGTCACAGCAGGCATGATGTAAGTCAGTCACAGCAGGCATGATGTCAGTCACAGCAGGCATGATGTAAGTCAGTCACAGCAGGCATGATGTCAGTCACAGCAGGCATGATGTAAGTCAGTCACAGCAGGCATGATGTCAGTCAGTCACAGCAGGCATGATGTAAGTCAGTCACAGCAGGCATGATGTCAGTCAGTCACAGCAGGCATGATGTAAGTCAGTCACAGCAGGCATGATGTAAGTCAGTCACAGCAGGCATGATGTCAGTCACAGCAGGCATGATGTAAGTCACAGCAGGCATGATGTAAGTCAGCGTGATGTAAGTCACAGCAGGCATGATGTAAGTCAGTCACAGCAGGCATGATGTCAGTCACAGCAGGCATGATGTAAGTCACAGCAGGCATGATGTAAGTCAGCGTGATGTAAGTCAGAGTGCAGGCATGATGTAAGTCAGCGTGATGTAAGTCAGTCACAGCAGGCATGATGTAAGTCAGCGTGATGTAAGTCAAAGTGCAGGCATGATGTAAGTCAGCGTGATGTAAGTCAGTAACCCATGCTTGCCATAACATGTATGTAATTCTAACCTCCGAACTCACAATGACCTTCCTTTCACACACCTTTTAAATGTTTCGTACTACATCTTATTAATATAATCAGTTTCATACTGAAAGGGGGGAGTGAATAGGTTTGGACAGTTTTCCTGTGTTGTTTGGTCGAAAAGACTTGTGAATCACTGCATCTTATGTGAGTATTGGGTTTGAAACACATCAACAGTTGGCTAGCCATCTTCATCCTCAAAAGTGGGCTAGTTATCTTCAACTAATCAGCTTTTTGATTTTCAGTGTGTGTATGTGTGTGTGCGCACATGCACACACATACGCATGCACACACTTTCCTAAGATACTTTTATTTTTGATTGGTTCAAAGAACATTTTATTCGTTTAAAACAACATAGCACCAACCCATAATAAAGAGCTTTAACATGTAACATAACTTAAAGAATGTATGTGCAAAACGTAGACTGCAACTGAACAGCATCTCATCAAATAGATTTTAGGGAAAAAAAACCCACACCATAACTATAATTTCTTTTCATTAATTATGACCATCATTACATTTCTTTGGCTTCATCAATAAGGAAGCACTTTGTCTTCAGTATTAATTTGTCTGTCGCCTCCATGGCAAGCCAGGGTGCTGTTTAACCCTTAATCACGGGTCGAATCTTGGTATTGACTGGTTGCAATGAATGAAGGGGACATGGGTATTCATGAGGGGCTCAACAGACAGGCTGATTACCTGTGTCCGTATTTCGGACTAAAGTGTTGATCCCTCGGAAAGAATTTGCATGCATTGTTCGAGTCTACTGCATACCATTTGCATGTCGCTCGGAATCTCTTTATTCTTACTGTCTGGTGCTGCTTTGACTTTTTCTTTTTTTTCCCTTTTTTTCTTCTCTTTTTGTTGTTGTTGAATGAAAAGGCGAGGGGGGTTGGGGGGTATTTTGTTCACTCTTCATCTTCCTGTCTGTGATTTTGTCTTCCCGTTTGTGTACCTGTCCCTGTCTTCTTTTCTGTTGCTGTCTTTGTGTATGTGTGTGTGTGTGTGTGTGTGTGTGCGTGCGGGGGTCGGGAGGGGGGGGGGGTGGGGGGGAGGAGCTGTCTCCCTGTTCCTCTGTCTCTTTTCTCCTTCTCTCAAACTTTAATTTGTCTCTTTCTGTTGTTCTTTGACACTCTTTTATGTCTGTTGTCTCTCGGTCTCTTATCTGTCTATCTATCTGCCTGTGTGTCTGTACTTTTGTCTGTGTCTGAAAGTCTAACCCGTGTCGTCTGTCTCCCCCCTCCCCCCCCTCCCCTCCCCTCTCTCTCCTTTTCTACTATGGGCGTGTATGTAAGCAAACTGACCAACAATCTGCTGAATAAAAAGCCTTACCTGACCCAGATCTGGTTTCAGTTTTACCTTTATTCCCCCCCCTCGCCCATCCCTCCTCCCCCAACAACCCTACACCCCCAGCTCTCGGAGGCCAAGCAGGGAAAGTAGGTCAGGGAGATAATTGAACACCGTGCCTAATAAAGCCAGTGAAAGCAACTGTGACGGTCGCAGTAGTGACTGTATCTTTTTTTGTCCGGCGTCTAATTTGTCTGCCTGACTGCCGTGCTGATGCCAGCAGGTGACATGTGCAGCCTTTGTCAGGGCTGATTAGCGGTGCGGGGACAGAGGAATCTTACCCCCTGTAGAATTTAGTCCTGTTTTACCCTTTTTAGTTTTACTTTATTCTTTTGTATTGAGGATAATGGGATAAGCACTTAATGTGCTTTTTTAAAACATCTAGTCCCCGTGTGTATGCGGTTTTGTAAATTTTGTCATCTGTTCCCACCGGCACACAATGGCCTACTCTTACGAAAAGCGGAACAGGATTTAACGTGTGCGCAAGATGTTCTGCCTGCGTTCGGACACGGGGCCTCGGTTTATAGTCTCATCCGAAGGACTTTTGGGGAGAGTGGAGTCTGCACTGATGTTAACTCCAAGGAAAATATCCCCTTGAACGGGAATCGAACAAGTAATGTAGCCTTGCTTCTCTTCTTCTCTCGTTCGCTTTTTACGCCGTCAGATGTGTTTGGGAGAAATAGTGACAAGTCCTTTTCCAGCTCCTCTCGTGGGCCGAACAGCTTGGTTCGCAGGGTTATCTATCTCCGTCAGCCACACAATCTTCCTCAGGTCGCTAAATAGCGTGCACCTCTGAAGGATGTGCTCGCCAGTCTGGTTTTCTGTGCCACAGGCACACAGGGGAGAGGGGTCGAGTTTAGGATGTCCTTCTATTACCATGTATTTGTCTTTGTTCTTCATGTCCTTTTGTTCCAGACTCATCTTTGTGAATCTTTTTCTTCTTTTTTTTCTCTCTTTTGTACGTGTCTTCTCTTGGTCCTCCTCATCTTTCTTCCTTCCTTCATTAGTGGTAATGTTTACATTCACACAGTTCAGTGAGTGGGATTTCACGAGCATGATCGGGTTTCTGCTAGCTATTCAGAGAAGTCTTTTTGAAAGTTGTTTCATTTGTTGTTTTTCGTTTTTGTTAGGTTTATTTTTTTGTTGTTCCTTGGCTAGAATTCCAAGGTTCACAAAATGGTGAGATTTTGCGTATGCGACCGTTTTTACCCATTGTTAAGGTCGCCACATTCTGACTTTGGGGATGTTTCATTTATTTAATTGTTTCTTATAATTTGGATTGTTTCATTCTCATGTCTAGACTAATCCTTAACTTTGGGTTGATGTCAGATACAGCTCTAATTTGTCTAATCAAATGCAGTGTCACCGCTGCTGGTCTTGTGTTCTCTCTGCTGGTCTTGTGTTCTCTCTGCTGGTCTTGTGTTGTCTCTGCTGGTCTTGTGTTCTCTCTGCTGGTCTTGTGTTCTCTCTGCTGGTCTTGTGTTGTCTCTGCTGGTCATGTGATCTCTGCTGGTCTTGTGATCTCTGCTGGTCTTGTGATCTCTGCTGGTCTTGTGTTGTCTCTGCTGGTCTTGTTTTCTCTCTGCTGGTCTTGTGATCTCTGCTGGTCTTGTGTTCGCTCTGCTGGTCTTGTGATCTCTCTGCTGGTCTTGTGTTGTCTCTGCTGGTCTTGTGTTCCTCTGCTGGTCTTGTGTTCTCTCTGCTGGTCTTGTGTTGTCTCTTAGGCTTCTGAAACGTGGTGTTCTCAAGTCTTATTGCTTGATGAGCCAACACTTTTTACAACGTGTACTTACTTTCTGTTCAATGAGATTTTTGAACATGGATGCTTCTATCACACAAACTCCCGGAGACTCTGCGTGAAGAGATATCCTTGCCTTCTGATGTGTCTTGTATTCTTCAGAATATTTCCTTTTGTGTTTCCTCTGTTAAAGGTCGGATGCTGCAAGAAAACTTCTAAATGAGGGCTAAACAGAAATATTCTGTGCGGTATTCTCTAAGGCAATGTCTTGATGGAAAGACCAAAATTTTTGTTCAAACCCTTTTGCTGCAAAACAAACCATCTGAACAGAAGAATTCCGTGTGGTTTATAAAAAGTTTCTGTCCCTTAGAACAAGTCTTTCTGTATTAAAGGACGAAGGTTTTCCTTACAAACTTCTTTTGGCAAAGTTTGTGTCATTATTGATGTAAATCTATCAAAGCATATCCATGTCAGTTAGATCTGTTGATTTGGCAACTTTAAACGAAACACACACACACACACACACACACACACACATATATATATATATATATATATATATATATATATATATATATATATATATATACATATTATAATATTGAAATCTCAGATAATGCAGAAAATATTTTCATTGTCACAGCGTAAGACTTTCCTCACGCTAAAAGTCAGTGTTCTGCATGAAACACCGTTTTTTTCTTTTCTTGTCTCCACCAAAAACAAACGGAAACGCAATTTTATTTTTACGAGGGTACTAGAATATGTTCCAAAGACTTTTTTTCACCCAGCCCTCAAAACAAACAAAAACAGACACAAAACAAAATTCTGATCGAAGGGAGAGAACAACTTTCCAGATAGCACTTGTTTGTTAAAGTTTTCTTCTGTATTTTATTTATTCTTTAATTTAATATTATATCTTTTTTTTTTTTAAACAACCACGCTGCCAATGACAATGATTACATATAATGCTAGACTTATCCTGGAGGGTGAAATCAACGGGAGCAGTTTTAGTGTGGTTCACCGGAATGTGTTGGCGATGTAAACTGGAGCAGTAACAAGGGACGGTACTCTGTACCGCTGCATGGATAACTGCATCTAGTTCATCATAGGTAGCTTCAGATCTCATTTCCTACTGAATCGATAATGGCTGTACATAAATAGATATCACTGGTGGACCTTACCGTAGGTATCTTTTTCTTTTTTCCTTTTCGTGTTTCTTTTTTCCTTCTTCTTTTCTCTGAACAAAGAACTATGTCGTTTGGTTTAATAGGCTGGGTCGAGTTGGTTTTGTTACTGTTTTCTTTCTTTCTTTCTCTCTTTCTTTCTTTCTTTCCGTTTGTTGTTTGGCCTTTTTCTGTTGTAAAGATCACTTTTCTTCTTTTTATTTTTCCTCTCAGCGATTTAGTCCAGCTTTTACAAACCATTGCATTGCAAGTTGTGCATTGCGAGCGCGCGTGTGTGTTAGTGAATGAGAAAGATATAGTCTATAGGAGAGAGAGAGAGAGAGAGAGAGAGAGAGAGAGAGAGAGAACAATGAACAATGAACAATGAACAAATTTCATTAAAGTTATAGAAAGCTAACAATTTTTTTTTTTTTCATCCAGCCTCTAAAAAAGAAAAGCAAAAAAACGAAAGTATTAACGTCAATACATAGCATGAAAATGTATAAAAGAAGTTCTACATTGATGATGGACTTTCATGCAAATTCACCACAATCTATTCTAGAAAGGTAAAGGAGCCCATAACTATAAGTCTAGGAGAGCCAGAACTACTTCAGCAGAAAGAGGCCCATTCCCCCGGCTTAACTCGTGACCTAAAGAGGCATACCCATTACAGCTGAGAATGGGAATGTACAAGCAAGCGCCAAAGTCACCATCCATGGTACCACTCGACGCTGCTAATTTGGCTGGAAAGCGAGTGCTCCACAACTGACTATCCCGTCCCCGTCTAATTTCATACATGAAGAAATAAAAAAAAAAATTGAAAGTAAACATAAGCAAGAATAAGCCAAGCAAGGATAGGCAGGGCAAATTAATTTCATAATGCATATATATATATAAAGTATATATAAAGTATAAATATAAATAATATATAAAGTATAAAGACAAAGAGAAATAAAGACAAAAGAGAGAGAGAGAGAGAGAGAGAGAGAGAGAGAGAGAGAGAGGAAAGCTAGTGCTGTAGTGAAAGAGTAACGGAAATTTAAGATACAAAGACTCTAAGTAGCTGATGTTGAATTAACAAACCAAACGACGTATGAATCCACCAAGCAGTTAGCCAGCCTGCCCATTGCCACCAGCCACCATCCAAATGTCCATCCAATCAATCAACCAGTCAACTAACCCAACATTTTCACCTCTGGTCAAGCAGTATTCAGCTTATGAGCTGACCCTAATCAGGGAATGAAGGAAACTCGACGAATGATTAACACTTACAGATAAAAATGAAGCATGAAGTAGTATAATGCGATAATGTGAGCATAACCATTTAAAAAATAAATGATAGAAAAGTCTGTATAAAAAAAGAACAAAAATGCCCCCCCCCCCCCCCCCCCCTAAAAAAAAAAAAAAAGAAGAAGAAAAGTAGGCTTATGTGTCCACCGAAAACGGAGAAACAGGTCGGCCATTGTTTCCCTTCAATCCATATTGCAGTGTAGTCTTTGTCAAAATTGATCTGTAGGAAAGACTATGGTAATTTTGAACGGACCAGTTACGAAATAATGATCACCCAAAGGTAGGAAGGTCAAGGTCGCGGTCAGTTATGAAGTCTAGCGCTTTGTGTATCCGAACATCTATATCTGTAAAAACTGGTATTCCTTTTATCAGAGTTTTGACACTTTGATTAGATGCTGTTGTCATCAAATGGAAAACGATCAACTTGTAGTCAAGCACCTGGCTTGCCAGCCTTTTAGGTTACCAGGTAAGTTCAATCTATACACCCCCAGCCCTCTTGGCGCACCAACCCCCACCCTGGGGTTATGGACGGGAAGGTTGCGGGTTCGAATCCCACAGGAGTCATAGAGATTTTAGGGACTCCAGCTGGCTTCTACCCAGAGTGAGTTTGTTGTAGGCTTATTAGGAAAAACTGGGACCACAGAGTCAAGTTTTAGGGATGCGAGTTTGAGAGTGTTGCTCGAATTGCCTGACCAACACTGCTGGTGTCTGCATCTCGGGCCCGGTCGGAGCCGGGATTGTGATATTAAGTATGGAGTTATTAATATTTTGAATGACATGTATATATATATATATATATATAATATATATATATATATATATATATATATATATATATATATATATATGTACAGCCCTGTCAAGGAGTCTCAAAGCACATGCATTTTAATTGCTGCATTGTTACATCATTCTTATCAGCATTGATGCAGTATAAGAATATTGTGTCTGATTCGGTGGGTCCTGTTGCTCTGGTCTCATGGTGACCTCGTGTTCGGTTTCCCCATGCGTTTCTGTGCCTGTGGTGAGTTTTGTCGAGTTCTTCGGGGTTGGGATTCGTGGGTAAGGGTCGTTGAAAGAACGTTGTGGTGGTCACCAACCCGGGTGGGCGTCTCAATCAGTCTGGCCCCGCGACTGAACTGGTTCAGTAGGGGGCCTTGATAGGCGGTGTCCTGCATATGTTAGCTCAGAACAAGCACGACTGAACACTACCAAAGTGACCCAGCAGCAGCGCAGGGCCCATCTGGCAGGTGGCCTCACATTGGCCTGCATTCATAGACTCCCTATGGACTTCCGACCTTGATGATGCGACTTAATGAATCTGGGTATGGCTGGGGCGGCCAGATCGAAACGATCGGGGTAAACGATCGGGGTGGGAACAGCCAGACATGTACGTCAAAAAAGAGGAAGCGCAAAAAAGAAAATTCAGCCTATACTTTAACCATTCAACCAACCGACTCCGCCAACAAACCCATCAAGTGCGATTGTAACATGGCGCTCCAGCTTTGACTGGAAAGGTCGTAAATACAAAATGGCGGTTTCTGGTTTCATTAGAGCACAGTATTGATATCCCCTACCTTTTCATACCTCGTCCATCAATATCTCTTTTCGATCAGTGTAAGAATTACAAGCAAGTGACAATACAGACTATGGTCATAAAAAGGTACCCCTCCCCTCTACCCCCCCCCCCCCCCCCCCCCCCCCTCCAAAAAAAAAAAAAAAAAAAAAAAAAAGCAGAAAAACGGACAAAGCAGCCAAAGCAATAACAGGGCCGGGAAATGACATAGACTCGATGCTCTCAAAATTGGTTTCAGCTTTCATCTGGTTATGATAGATTGCACTGATTTCTTTTACAGTTTCCAGCCAATAATGCCCAATACCTCCTTACCTCTGTGAGAGAGAAATACGGGATGTGCAGTCGATTGGTGGCCTAGAGGTAACGCACCTGCCCGGAAAGCGAAAAGTCCAGGTTCGATCCCCGGTTTTGTGCAGGAAGCGTTCCCCTCCAACCACCAGACCCTGAGTGATGATTTGGGTACTAGTTTTTCAGATGAGACAATAAACCGAAGTCCCACGCATTTAGTGCACGTAAAAGAACCCTAGGGAGCAGGAGAGCTGTCCGTGGCAAAATTCTGAAGAAAAATAAAGCCACTTTAATAGAGAAATAAAATTTATGCACATGCAGGCAGGAAAAAAATAGGTGGCGCTCTCCGTAGGGAGAGGAGCCCGAATTTGAAACAAGGAAATCTGCCTTCACTTAAAGTGGTACGCAAATACAAATCATTAAAAGTTTACATCAGCAGTATTGTATTGTTGCTGAAAGAGTGTCCTCTTTGAAAACGTTCTTCACAAAGGGTGCTTTAATAGGTGGGGTTTTGCTTTCATGGGTTGTTGATGGTCTGCTATCGAGCTTAATGTGTGTGTCGTGAATGTGTTTGGAAACTTTCTTTGATGGCAATGACTGAACGAGGTGACGCACGGGCACTGCAGCATGTGTTTGTCTGACAAAATAGTCTGTTACAGTCTACTTCTTGCACACACACACACACACACGCACGCACGCACGCACGCACGCACGCACGCACGTATGTGTGTATGTATGTGAGCTTAAATGACAATGTGCTGTTCATCGAAATTATGCCATGAAAAAAAACAACAACAACTATATTATGTGTTGACTGATTGTTGTGTTGTGATTAAACGAAAGTCGAATCGGATTGTACAGTTAATTCGCCATGACTAGTGCACCATCTCCCCTACCACCCATCCCAACAAAAGCGCGCGCGCGCGCGCGCGCACGCACGCACGCACGCACCACGCAACGACACACACACACACACACACACACACACACACACACACACACACACACACACACCAACTACAAACAGGAATAAAATACATAAGAACTGTCAACACTAAGGGCTCCACATACAATGTATGAAAGAACATAGGATGGAGCTGTTATCTGCTGCTTAAACTCAGCTTCAAATGGATCCAACACAAACCACATTCAAATCTACAATCCACCTAGTTCAACCTATTGTCGACTGTTAAAATCATGGGGGAAAATGTGTGTGGACTGCATGAAACGTCGTAAACCACATAGAGTGATACAAAATAACACTTGTTCACCTTTCTACTGGTTCTTTAAATCCACATCTCACCTATTTCCATATTTCAAACACTTCTTTCCCTATACTTTAAACAAACACACACACACACACACACACACACACACACACACAACACCACACACACACACACACACACACACACACATACATACATGCTGTTGATGTATCAGAGTCCAAATGTTCACAAAATGTAACTTGATTCCCCCCCCCCCCCCCCCCCCCCTGTTAAATGTGTACACACATTTTCATACATTATTTCAAGACGGGAACTTGGAAAGTGTGATAAACTCCTGGCCTCAAATACACACATTTCATTTGTGGTTAAGGTAAAGGAAAGGTAAAAGAGTCCCATAACCTATAAGGTCGTAGGGGAGCGAGGCGTCAGAGACCTCACTTCTCTAGGGCCAGCATATTGAGGGCGGCGCCCATCTCCTCTCCCTCGCTGCTTTCCCTTCCCTGACCCTAAAGAGGGCAGGTACCCATTTACAGCTGGGTGAACTGGGGGAACTGTACTGAAGCCAAGGCACGCAAACGGTCACCCATCCAACTGGTAACCACGCTC
>CM054137.1:14868097-14875597 GCA_028751875.1 Rapana venosa
TTTTTTTTCTTCACAGTATTTGGGTTGCTGTTAATGTTTTTTTTAAAGGTCGAATTTCTTTGTTTTTCTTTCTTCTTTTCTTTCTTTCTTCGTTTCCTTTCCGTTACGTTCTTACTTCCTGTTTAGTTTCTTTCAATTTTTTCTTCTACTTTTCTTTTTTTCTCTTTTTTTTTTGTGGGGGGGGGGGGGGGATATTCTTTCATTCATTTTCCCCCCTTTTCCTGTTCGTTCCAAGTTGTTTTCCGTTTCTTCCCCACGAGTTCTCTAAGTCTCTACCCTATTTATTCAAACAAACCAAGCCAGGCCTAGGAGACAGTTGAGCAGTATTCCTTTACGCTGGTACTGACTCGGATGTAAATTTTGTTGATGTTGTTAGTTCTTTAGTTTATTTAGTTGGTTGAGTCCCCCCCCTCCTTTTTTTTTTTTGGAGGGGGGGGGGGGGGGGGGGGAGGATCTTCACAACCACCGAACGTTGCTATAAAGTACAGGTGTTTTGAAGTGCATCTTGATCTCCTCCACACACGCACACATGCGCGCACAGACACACACACACACTCACGCGCGCGCGCACGCACACACACACGCACGCACCACGCGCGCGCGCACCACGCGCGCGCGCGCGTCAACAGGTTCTGACGAATGTAAATGTCGACAAAGTTCCATCCCTATGTCAACAGGAATGTCATCAGGTTCCGTTCTGGCCTTATGAATGAAATACAAAAATGGTTGCCATTTTTCACTTCCGTACTAGTGCCTTAAACTTCACACACACACACGCACGCACACACACACACGCACGCACACACACACACACACACACACACACACACACACACACACACACACGCGCGCGCGCGCGCGCGCGCACGCACGCACGCAGGCATACCACACACACACACACACACACACACATCAATGCAAGGCATAACAGGCATAGCGACAGGAGAACAAAGCCAAGGCATCAGCAACCCATCAGAGGACACAGTCATACGGAGGTCAGCACAGTCCTCCCTTTACGTACTGGCCTTGTACTGTACCATGGCACTGGCAACAGTGGCTGGCTGGGTGTCAGCTTTCAACCCTATCCTGTGAACCTTCCCAACCTTCTCCCAGCCGGCCAGCCCCCTGTGATGTCCTTAAGTGGTTCTCCTGTCGCTAATTGGCACACAACGTTTAACTGCACGAACCTGGTCCATAAGAAACCAGAAATCAATTTCAAAATCGCTTTACACACTGTCCAGATATCAACACAGCTGTAAACACGGCCCCAAACAACGACCATTAAGAAATATATCAGTTCAATCGTGAAATTCAGTTGAGGGTGCGAACATCAGAAGAGTAGTCCTGAACTTGACCGGTAAAATCTGTTACGGTTAACATAATTTGCTCGCTCACAGAAGGAATTGTTAAATTTGGAATCATCCATGATGCGATTCCGAGGTAGAGAGTGACGCATTTAAAGCTGAACACATACATATTTCTTATACCAACTACGGTACGCAGCATTTCACGCGAAGTTTCCAGATCGGGAGGGTGGAGCAGTTCTTATTTCTTACCGAGCCTGACCAGTTGATGACAACGACCACGTAAGGACATGACTGACACCCGTACAGGATGCCTTGCATCCTGATGAGCCTTGACCCTGTCGTGTGGATTATTGTCCAGTGATCCGTCATAACAAAGGCATTGGCTTTTGGGGGTTCTGTTTCCAGTGTTCCACATGGTCCTGGTTTTGGTCTAGTGGACACCTTGTTTACCTTACCGTAGTGCTTTGATACAGGTTTTGAGCTTGGATGTTTAATTGGTAAATAAGTCGGGGTTGTTCTGTCCCCCTAACACCCCCCCCCCCCCCCCCCCACGCCCCCTCTTCTTTTTGTTTGTTTGTTGTTAACAATAAAGGGTTTTGTGGTAGTCTTTGCAGTTGAGCTGCTTATTGACAGATTGGAATGACCAGAATTGGCCTTTTCTCTAAAAGGTTTCGTGTGTTATGTGTCGGTTAAAGAACCCGGATGTGTTTCCAGCATTCCCCTGAGTGATACTTTTTTTTATAGAGAGATTTGTGGATGTTGTGTATCGTTTGACAGGACAAAGGTCATACGTCAGAACGAATGGTTTCTAATCAATCAGGTGAGTTTTGAATATAACATTGCATTGGTGAGGACTGGCAACAGTGGCATTGGGGTGTGGAGATGACTGATGCCTTTGACTGGCTTTGTTTTTAATTTATGTCGTAGAAGTTTTGATGTGCTTTTTACCAGTCAGACGACCTGTAGGAAAAATTAAGCTTAATTTTCATTTGCTAAGAGTTCATTTTCATAAAATAATTTCAAAAACGAAAGAAACCCCAAAACGAAAGAACCCAACTCACCAACCAACCAAACAATAACAACAACACCCTTAAGAATCAGCACTTGTGTTTTCAATGAATTATAAAATTTTAAAAAGCCCGCACTCGGGATAACACCTGTATAATAATGCCGTAATATATATTTTTTATTATCTTTTTGTAACAGAGACTGACGTGTGCTCAAGGACTATGTGCAGACATCTCTAGGGATGCGATACTTATCTACAAAGCAATATATAATGAACCTTTTTACATAATAAGGATGAACTATGACAGTTCAAGTTGTGTAATAACTCTCAGTTCCTACTCCTCTTGCAGACAAGGTCAAAGCATGGCACACTCGTGACTGTAGCAAAAATGTCAGGATGAGGAATTTTACCATTTCTAACTTTAACCTAAACTTGAGACCTACCATATACACACGCAGAATGTGAAATATGCACGTTAAAGATCCATTAATGCATGTCAGCATTCGGTGGGTCACGGAGACAGAAACATACACAACATGCATCCTGTACAATAAGTGAGCTGCTCAGAGGTCAGAATGTGTCGGCTGAGATCAGTGGGCAGACCTTCTGCAGAGTAATAAAAGCAGGAGAAGACCAAGGTCTACGCGGAGAAGAGATGTAAGGAAAAAAGACGTAGAAACATAGCTGAAACTCTCTGTCTAGGCCCACTGTCTGACCCTGTCGGCTATGCCACCTCACCTTGCACTGTAACTCTCGGCTTATTGGCTAACAGGATGGTGTTGTTGCCCTGTCCTTATCTGATGTCACCATACCCCTCAATATACCCCAGGTGTCTACAGATGGATCCGATCCCTCTTCACTGGCTACAGTCATGGACTGGTGGGAGAGGCCTAGTCTATACCTGAACCCTGCCCACCTGGCTGAAGGCTGACACTGCACTGTCAGGGCTGACAACGTCTCTTTTTGTTCTGCTGCACTCCACTCTTTTACAAATTTCCCCCAAATGTGTCAGTTATGTGCTAAAACCCGAGTCTCTGCAGACAGTTTCCTTGACCCTTTTGAAATATTGACCATTCACAGTTGGGTTTTTTTCTCAACCTCTCCGCCTCCATTCCTTATTGCTCCCTGCAGAACAGTTAGAGCTAGGCCATTGGATCTTGTATTGTGTGGCCAAACGTAGTTTTCTTTTCTTGACCGGAGTGAGCAGATCATCACATAGACTGACATACTGGCACTTGCTGATTGATGATATGGTCAGTCTCTCAAGTGTTTGGTATCTTACCATAACACCTTATTTTGAAGGTTTGAATCTTTCTCTCTACATCGAAGGTCAGTTTTCCTGTCTCACATACATACGGGAAGATGGAATACAGCTGTGGGATCTCTCAGGGGAAAAACAAACAAACCCTATAGAAAACGCCAACCTGCGTGCGGCACGTGCAGTCATTTCCAATTTAGGGGAAACAAAATAGGAAAGGGGAAAAGCAAGAAGAGATCTATGTTATGGTGATGAATCCCGATGATGGTGAAAACAAAAGAGATCAGTGGTAGTCTCGGTAGACAATGGTTGCACCTTCTTTAGTCACTTCAGTCTTGTTGGGAAACACGTCTGAAGAGCCTCAGCAGACCAAGCCGTGCATGGCAGTCTCTGCCACAGCAGGCAGAATCAGAGGGCTGTCCCTCCTTTCTGCGGCTGCTTCTGTCTTTCAGTATCTGGGAACTTTTCACGTTTCCTCTTCAGGTTCCCTCAGGTGCTAGTCTCCACCCACTGCGATTTTCTGCAAGTGCTTTCCAGCTGTCAGAGGTTATGTCAGTGGCTTTCCAGTCACATTTGCATACATCTTTGAAGTGTAGTGCTGGACGCCCTGAAGGATGGCGTCCTGTTGCCTGTTCACCAAACAGGATGTCCTTGGGGAATGTGGCCATCCTCCATACGTCAAGTCAAGTCAAATTTTTATTTCCAGATGGTACATTGAAAAAGCAATGCATTTGCATTTTTTCATCAAGCCATCTATTTAAGAACAAATTTCTTAATGATTACACTGAAATACTATATTATTGCAACCTTTACCAATAAATTGAACCAGTAACAGGAGAAAAATCGATAAAATAATACATTGGAAAATACAAATTACACACATATACATACACACGCACACACATACTCATACACATCTGTGCCTGCGCGCGCACGCGTACACACACACACACACACACACACACACACACACACACACACACACACACACACACACACACACACACACACACACACTTAGGTAAAGAATGTTTTAAGAATTTTTAAAAAATCATAAAACGTCAAGACAAACAAATTACTCACGGCGATGATGAGAACGAAAGGCATGTTTAATTAAGGTATATTTTATATACAGAGGGAGGAAGACCCCCCCAAATAGAATTCTTATGTGACGTTAAAGCTTTTACAAATTGTTTTAAAACTATTGTAGGTGATACAATTAATTTTGAGAGGAAAAATGCGTAGAAAACGACTAAAATGTTTATATCTTTGCTGTTCTTATTGTCCCCCCACCCCAGCCCCTTTGTTGTTGTTAGGATACAATTACGGGGGAGGAGGAGGAGAAGAAAAAGATGATGATGGTAATTATCCTTGTTCCTAATCTTCTAGTGCTTGCTTGTCTGATATTAAGTATCATTAAAAAAAATCCTCATTAAAAAACTTCACGCTAACCCATAATTATCGACAATGGAATCAAGCGAGTTGAGACCTAGGTACAGCAGTGCAGTGCAATATAGCCTAAGAGATGCAGAAGAAACGGAACCAAGGCAAGCAAGCACTAGAGCTAGAGCGAGCCTCAGTTACTGGCTCACATCCCCAGGAGCGGAATGCACAGTGTATGGCACTCAGCCTCCCTCCTGACAACGCCACGGAGAGAGCTGTGGGACTGATGCCAGAGTGACGACTGAGATGAAGTAGTCCCAGACGGGTGAACACGAGGGGGGACTTTGTGGGGTTTTTTTTTAAAGGGGGGGGGGGGGGGGGGGGGTGAGGGGAGATGAGAGGGGGTGGGGATTGTCGGGTGGGGAGGGTTGAAGAATGAGGAGGGATCACTAATCGATTTTCAAGTGGTAGACGTCAACTTCGTCGTCGCTCCTACTATTATGCACTCGATCGTGCAAGCTGCGCTCGCGGATACACACGTGCGTGTTTGTGTTTAGTGGGTGTGTGTGCATGCATTGTCGATCTGTCCGTTTCTTCTTCTGCTTCTTTTCTCTTCTCTTGTCTTGTCTTCTTTAATTCTTCTTCTTCTTCTTCTTCTTCTTCTTCTTCCTCCTCCTCCTCCTCCCCCTCCCCCCCTCTCTCTCTCCCCTCTCTCTTTCCCTCCCTTCTCTTCCCCCCTACCCCGTCTGTGCGTTTGTGCGCGCGCGAGCGCGCATTGTGTTTGTGTGTGTGTATGTGTGTACGCTGATGCAATTGTGCATGTATTTGCGCATATTATGTGCAAGGGCGCATACATAATAATAATGTTTGTGTAAATATGTGGTAACATGTTATGAAAGGAGAGTCAGACACAGACAAACAGACAGACAGAACGACACACACACACACACACACACACACACACACACACACACACACACACACACACACACACACACACACACACACACACACACACACACACACCATACCCCCCCCCCCCCCCCACCCCCACCCCTCATACACTCACACTCACACACACACCATACATTCACACACACACAGTTTGCCATGACTTGTACAAAGCTATTACTATTAGGCGGAGTCTCCTTACATCTTCCTCACAACAAACAACCCCGCCTCTACTAACCTTATCACTTGGTTCCCTTCTCCACGTGCTTGCTTTTATATCTCCCGATAGCAGCACTGGAACCTTTCCAAGGCAATAAGACAAATGGGCTGGAAGTTCTTCACAGAATCTACAGAACCTAAGACTCCAGCTCTCTCTCTGTCTCTCTCTGTCTCTGTCTCTCTCTGTCTCTGTCTCTCTCTCTCTGTCTCTCTCTCTCTCTCTCTCTCTCTCTCTCTCTCTCTGTGTCTCTCTCTCTTCTGTCTCTCTCGCTGTCTCTCTCTGTCTCTCTCTCTCTCTCTCGCTCTCGCTCTCGCTCTCTCTCCATCATGGGAAGATCTCATTTGGGTGTCTGGGAATTTGTAGGTCGCATTCCACGTGTGATCTGTTTCTGCTTAAGAACGTAGATAGCTGTGTAGTAGATGGATTGGATTGGTGAGGTGTGGTGTTGGGAGGGGGGGGGGGGGACTTTACTATAATACTACCACATGTGGGCTGATAGTGAGTGATACGCAATACTGCGTGAAGTAAGAATGGTGCAGGCTTCTGTTACATCATTTAAAAAAAAATTATTGATTCTATGCTGTGGATACATTTGAACATTATTGTATTGTGTTGTGTTGTGTTATACCGTGTTGTGTATTGTATTGTGTTATCGTATTGTGTCATATTGTATCGTATCGTATCGTATTATACTATATCGTGTTGTATACCATTTCCAGTCAAGGCAGATATCTCTGTAAAATTCGGGCACCCACTGTCCTAGGAAAAGCGTGACGCCACAAGAACAGCGCCATCTTTTTATTTTCTTTTTTGCATTTGCATTTGTTTCCTATGAGAGTGGCTTTTCTCCCTATGTATTTTTGTTCGGGGAAAACTTTCTTGTTGCTGTGGGTTCTTTTACGTGTGCTAAATGTGCTGTACACACATCTCGGTGTTTTGTCTCACCCGAAACACTAGTTGCCAGGTCACCAATCCAGGATTAGAGGATAGGAGAAAAAGTTTAAGTTCAAACGGGGATCGAACCCTGCCTTCTCGCGTACTGGACGGGTGCGTTGCCTCTAGACCACTGACCCACGTGGGATCACCCACTGCACACACATCGTTTTCAGCGAAGGAAGTTTCGGTTTTGAATGCTAGGAGTCTGTGCTGATTGTTTCTGTCGAAAGTTTTTGTTTATAGAAATGTCTGTACTTTGAGTACATAAAGGTTTTCAAAGTATGATGCGTATACAGAAATTAATAAAAATCGTTCTAAATATGCAAATGTTACCAACGGATATGAACTTTCTCTCTCTCACTCTCTCCCTCCCTCTTTCTGTGTCTCTGTCTGTCTCTCTCTCATTTTCGTGGAACGTATGTACGGGAGTGTTTGA
>CM054137.1:14880597-14923097 GCA_028751875.1 Rapana venosa
AGAAGTAGGCCAACAGCTTTCATTAAAAAAAAACCACAACAAAAAACAAAAAATACACGGCAACCCCCCCCTCCCTACACACACGCACGCGCGCGCGCACAACACACACACACACACACACACACACACACACACACACACACACACACACACACACACAACACACACACACACACACACTGTATGTGCCACTAGTCATTCGCACACACACAACCATTGCACACGAATCTCTGTACACGACCATGTAGGCAAGCCTACGGCAGACAATAACAATGATCTCACTTACAATATCTGGATATATCCAAAAAGAGATCGCTCTCTCAGTTTCATCATTCTATATCATAGTATCTGTCAGAGCTGTTCAGCAGTATGGACCATAGTGTCGGTATGGACAACGCTGTAACAAGGATCTGTTCCGGTGTGGTAGATCTGGTAACAGAACACAATTATTGCTATTCAATCAGGCCGACCGGCTGTGTTTCTATTCCAGTGTCAACCGACTTTTTCTGTTTTAGAATCAACTTCACCCACTAGTCATATTGATCAGACCTATTCAACTGCTATTAACCTTTTTGGTCTCTTTAATGAAATCGATCTTTTTAATGTGTTTCTTAAAGGTTTGGGGTGGGGATGATAAGTGACATCTATGTGTATGTGTGACTCCTCTGTGGTTGTGTTGTTCTGTCTTTCGTCACCCTGTGTTTTGTGTGTGTGTGTGCGCGCGCGCGCCGCGCGCACCGCACATGTGTTGTGGGCACGGTCGCGTGTGTTTGTGCGTGAGGAGGGCAGTCAGTCATAATACACCATAAAATACCCCATGTTCACAGTAATGTTATACTTTCAGAAGTAGGTTTTCAGTCAGAAATGATGCAGGTGTCTGCTACACGGGATCAGATAGCTAGCTCTAGAAGATGATAGAACAGCTATGCTAGCCATCCAAGTGGCCTCTGTTAGATCTTCTCCTGCTTGTTGTATCAAACAAGATCAGAATGATGATCCCCACAGTGTCTTGTCAGTGTCGTCATGGTGTCTGTTCTGAGGCTTGGGTATGATTTATTATCAGTCAAGGATTTAGCGGCCATCGCCTTTGTTCATTCTCACTCAATATGTAGAACACCAGACTATCTCTCTCTTCTTCTTTGAGCCCCCCCCCCCCCCTCTCCCTCTCTCTCTCTCTCTCTCTCTCTCCTCTCTCTTGTCTCCCCTTACCCGTCGCTCCTTTGCTTGCGTTTGTGTGTAATTTAAAAAAAGCAACGGTGTGGGGGAAAAAACACCACAATCAGTCACACAAAAAGAAAGAAAACAGAGTAAGTGTAGAATAACCCCCTTTTGTTGGCTGGTGAAAATGTAAATGTGTTTGTGGCCAATTAGTAGGCTCCATTCAAAACTCGACGTGTTGGGTTTGCTTTGCATCGTATTTTGTCTGCTGTGTCAGGTCTGTTGTAATGGCTCTGGGTTTGTATTTCTTTTTCTCATACCATAATCGAATTCTCCTACCCCCCCCCCCCCCCCCCCCCCCTATTACTTTCCAGTGTGTGTGTGTGTGTGTTAGTGGTTAGAGCGTTGCGCTCATGATTTAAGGGCCCGGGTTCAATCCCACCAACGAGTACCTCCGTTCAAGGGAACTTTTCCATCCCCTGGAGATAACGACAGTAACTGACTCCACTCCCCCTGAAAGTCTTTCAGACGAGACTCTCAACCGAAGCCTCTTGTGCGAACGAACGCAGAATATAGTGTGCCGTTAAGAATTAATGACAAAACAGTATTTTAAAAGAACACACACACAAACCCCCACCGCATGCACACTGGTGGCGTGTTTAGACATCATTCATCTCTGAAGTCGGAATGTGGCAACCTTAATGGTGGGCAAAAACGGTTCGACGTTCCCAAGCACAAACATCTCCTCATTGGTCAACCTCCGAGCTTTAGCCGAGGAACGAAAAAAAACCCCCATAACTGTCCCGCAGACTAGACTGGTCGAGTGTGTGTGGGGGGCGGGGGGGGGGGGGGGGGGGGGGGGGGGGGGAGAGAGATGACGATGATTATATGAGAGATGGAGCGTGAAACAGAGAGACAAAGAGAATAGTTAGAAATAGAAGTCATCGTCAGTATTAAGCGAATACCATGACTTCTCAGAACTGGCATTCATGCAGATGAAATCAACGGAACTCGCACAGAAATTCTACCCTCGCCTAAACTTTCCTGTCTTCTCTTCTCCCTCTCTTGAAAGGACTGGAGGTTTTCCAGACCTACTAGCGACGTGACAAATGGAGCGTACGGTCTTCAGAGGCCATGGTTATCGTCAGTGTGGAATTCTGCCTTTATTTTCATCAGAGAGTTCTTATTCCGGCGTTTGCTGTGATGACGGCGCGGTACCATCCTCTCTGTCAGGCGTCAAAAGAACTCGACGCTCACATTCTCCCTGTGACCTGGTTCTGAGCTGGAACGATGACAACTCTGTTGATGGATGGCTGTGGGCGTGGTGCTTACATAGGAGGCTGCACTGGAAATACCAGTCAGTGATATCCGTTGTACAACGATACAGTCGCATATATATATATGTATGTATGTATGCTGTATGTATGTATGTATGTGTATCTCTCTCTCTCTCTCTCTCTCTCTCTCTCTCTCTCTCTCTCTCTCTCTCTCTCTCTCATATATATATATATATATATATATATATATAATTATGTGTGTGTGTGTGGTTGGTGTTTTTTATGTGTGTGTGTGTGTGTGTGTGTGTGGCACAAAGCCCATAAATTATGGGAACATCCACAACACAGGTGGTTGGGAATAAGTGGGTGGAATTTTGCGCTTACTTTTTGCCCCCAAGAAAATTTACTATGTCTGTCAGTGTTTTGTTTCTGAGTGTGTGGGTGTGGTACTGTGAGATAAGCCAGCGGATGATAAAATAAGGACGCAAATAGATTAATAATGAAAAGATAATGAGTACATCAATAATATTTTGTATTCGACACCATTGTACGCGCGCGCGCGTGAGTGTGTGAGTGAGTGATTGAGTGAGAGAGTGATAAGGATTACAGCAATTAAGAGCTTGATTGACAATACGTTTGGTAGGTGTGCGCCTGCACGCATCCCTCCAACATACACGTGCGTGCGCGCGCACGCACACACACACACACACACACACACACACACACACACACACACACACACACACACACACACACACACACACATAGTATTTTACGCTTCAGTGCCTTGCCACATCCACCACCACCTGACCCATATAAGCCTACAGGATACATCCTGCCCTTCAAGCACGTCCTTAATTGGCCTACTTTTTGTATCCTGAACACACACACGCACACCACACACACACCACACACACACACACACACACACAAGAGAATGAAGCAACAAAAAACAGGCCAAGTCATCCATGAAGGTGTGGGACTACAGCCTGCCAGGTGGGTATGGCTCCGGTGTATCCTGATAGTCCAAGTCCATGACTGTATGCCGCCGACAGGCAGGTGTCTGCCTTACTGCCTGCCTGCCAGTCTGCAGTCCTACTGCCCTCATTAGGCTAGTGCAATTCTTCTTCTTCTTCTTCTTCTTCTTCTTGGTCGTTGTCGTAAATTCAGGCCCAGCCCATCCGACTTCAGCATCGGAGAGAATTGTTATCTTTCAAGCCTTTCTGGGGGGGGGAGGGGGGGGGGAGAAAGGACCAAGAAGGCAGACCGTAGACAAGGAGGTAACACAGAAAGAGAGAGAGAGAGAGAGAGAGAGAGAGAGAGAGAGAGAGAGAGAGAGAGAGAGAGAGAGAGAGAGAGAGAGAGAGAGAGAGAGAACCCATCGCGACAAGAACAGCGGCACCCACACTTTTTTGTTTCTTCTTTTCCCGTCTGCACATGTATTTGTTTCTCTCTCTCGGAGTGGCTTTTTTTCCCTTCAGAATATTGCCATGGACAACTCTCTTGTTGCCGTGGGTTGTTTTACGTGGTCTGTGTGCATGTTACGCAAGGGGCCTCGGTTTATCGTCTCATCCGAGAGACTAGCACCAAGACTACCACTCACTATCTGGGGGGGGGGGGGGGGGGGGGGGGGGGGCACAAAGGGAGATCGAACCACCGCTCACTTCGAATCCGGACTTTTTGCATTCTAGGCAGGTGCGTCACTTCTAGACCATCGTTCCACTTGGTGTATTAATTCAAAATCTGTAAACTAAGTAAAGGAGTGCGAAAGACACACTCAATTTTTTCTTTTCTCCTTCTTCCTTTTTGCTTCTTTGTTTTTGTTTTTTCTTGTTGCTTTTTTTTTGTTTGTTTGGTTGGTTGGGGTTGGTTGTGGTGTTTTTTTTTGGGAGGGGGATACCTTTTTTTAAAAGAACAAATTGTCCTTTTTTCTTCGGTAAAAGAATGCAAGGTATATATTTTCATGAGTAAAGAACAGCGAAGTATAGATCAAGTGTGTTCGTTCTGTAAATTCTTTTTATAACATTCATTTGTATATTTTTTTATGAATAAAAGATTTGGAAGTACACGTCGAGTATGCTTTAAAAAAAGAGCCTTTTTACACCAACTTATGTATTTTTTCAAGAGTAAAGTGCAAGTATAATTTTTTTAATCCGTTTTTATAACACATTGTTATTTTTTATGAGGAAAGGCTGGCAGCTTTAACTTAAGATAGATCACTGATTGAGAGGGTTCAGCAGTGGAGTCATTCACAAAGTGCAGTGTGGTATCTAGTCAGTTTTGTGAAGTTCGTGTATCAATTAGAAATGAGAAATACAGCTGTTCATATATTTTTTTCAAAAGACATGGTAAAGTATGCTTTATAAGTGCTGTCGCATTTGGGGTACACCACAAGCAAACGCTGATAATCAGGGAAAAAGATTCTACATAACGGTATACTGCTTAATGCCAGTACATTGCTCCTCTTCACTGGAGTTATTTGAACGCGTTTTAAAGCAAAAGCAAAAAAGCAAGAATCAGCGGGAAAGATGCTACATGGTGTACTGCTTAGTGCAAATACATTGTTTCTCTTTTGTGGAGTTATTTTGATGCTGAATAGTGTGTGAGGTATCAGAAGCGTACTTCTCTGATATGCACAGTGATCGTGAGTGAACGCGTCAGAAACAAAGGTATCCACAATAGGGTATCAAAGTCACCAGTCACTAGATCCAGTGCAGTCTCATTTTGCAACCTATATGTAAGGTACACCGGAACTATTGAGAATACTTTTTCATAATTATAGTTATTTATGGCCTTGAAGGTGAATGCACTTTGCTGGATCGGTGGTCTAACGGTAAGGCACCCGTCTAGAAAGCAAGAATTGAGTCACGGGTTCGATCCCCGTTTGAACTCGAGTTTTCTCCTATCTCATATACCTTAAATGATGATCTGGGTATTAGCTTTTCGAGTAAAAGGATTGTAAATCTAGGTTTCATGTCCACAACACTCATTTAACGCACACAAGTTGTTAGGTTCTTTTTATTAGGTTCTTTTTATTCTCCAAGCCATGGCAACAAGAGATATATTTCCGGTAAATTTCTATGGAAAAAAAGCAATCTCAAAGAAAATAAACATGTATATAAACAGGAAAAAAAATGAAGGGTGGCACTGCTCCTATGGCGACGCAGTATCCGAGAAGAGGAGCTGAATTCTACGCAAAAACGTTTCTACCGTCAGTGACAGTGGCAGACAAGATTATATCAGGGGTATTTCATGACAGTGGCGGACAAGATTACTTCAGGGCTATTTCATGACAGTGTTAGACAAGATTCTGTCAGGGCTATCTTATGACAGTGGTAGACAAGATTCTGTCAGGGCTATCTTATGACAGTGGTAGACAAGATTCTATCAGGGCTAGATCATGACAGTGGCAGACAAGATTATATCAGGGCTATTCATGACAGTGGTAGACACGATTATATCAGGGCTATTTCATGACAGTGGTAGACAAGATTCTGTCAGGGCTAGATCATGACAGTGTTAGACAAGATTCTATCAGGGCTATTTCATGACAGTGGTAGACAAGATTCTATCAGGACTATTTCATGACAGTGGTAGACAAGATTCTATCAGGGCTATTTCATGACAGTGGTAGACAAGATTCTATCAGGGCTATTTCATGACAGTGGCAGACAAGATTCTGTCAGGGCTATTTCATGACAGTGGCAGACAAGATTCTATCAGGGCTAGATCATGACAGTGGCAGACAAGATTCTGTCAGGGCTATTTCATGACAGTGGCAGACAAGATTCTATCAGGGCTATTTCATGACAGTGGCAGACAAGATTCTGTCAGGGCTATTTCATGACCGTGGTAGACAAGATTCTATCAGGGCTAGATCATGACACTGATAACTATCATGGCTACCAAAACAGAAATCTGATTGCATAATATGCCTGGTGGTTCTCCGGGATGACTGACACATACTTAAGGTTGCACCAAAATATCCATTTTTGCCTTCAAAGACAGATCACTGCAGGCCCGTGTAATGCCACATTAAAAGGCCTTCTCACTGATTTCCTCAGTATAGTTATAACTTACTTTAGCTGGGGCAAAATAAAGGTTGAAATCAACTCAGTGATGTGTAACTTTAAAAAAAAATTAACTACAGTAATTTTCAATTATTTTTAGAATACAGTAATTTCCGGTGGTTTTTCAATGTTTTTGAAATACACTTTAAAAAATTAACAATTTTGAACTAGCATACAGACATTTTCAATGATTTGAGATGCAGTTGTTTCCAACGATTTTCTTTTTTTTTCTTTTCTTCTTCTTCTTCTTCTTCTTTCTTCTTCTTCTTCTTCTTCTTCTCTCTCTTCTTCTTCTTCTTCTTCTTCTTCTTCTTCTTCTTCTTCGAACGTTCAGACAGCAACTACTGTTGTTTGACATATGACAGAAAATGCTTTGCGCTGCCGTTAAGCGCTTGACAAGTCAGGCCCAGCGTATCCGATTTCGGCATGAGAGAAGAATGTTCTCTTTTAAGTCTTTCTGGGAAGGGGGGAGGGGGAGGGGGGAAGAAGGGCCGGATAATAAACAAGGAAGGCAGAAAATAGACAAGCAGGCCACAGGAAGAAACGAAACTAAAAGCAGAAACAAAGAGAGGGATAGAAAAGAGGCAATTCCTAGCACAGATTTTTAAAAAATACTGACAGGCCTCCCGGCATCCCCATGGGGGGAGGGGGGTGGGGGGAGTTTTGAAACCACTCAATTGAAATCCACAAAGAGGCGAGCTGACAGAAGAGGCATCATCCAAACCAAGTCAAAGCCCCGGCAAACTGGGCCTTTGTTGTGAGGGACGAGGCAGACGACAGGCAGACGCATTAAGAGCCCAGGGCTCAGCGGGGTGTCGGCCCAGCGCTACAGAGAGCTGCAAAAGGAAAAGCCGAGCGGGTGGAAATGGACTACCCAGCCTAGCCAGCCTGTGTGTGAGACATGTGAGGAGGACTGCCGGCCTGCCTGCCTGACTGCCTACCTGTTTCTGGCACAAGGCCAGGTAGGCAGCAGGCCTGTGATGGCTTTTACATGAGCCGTCTGATCAGCTGGGGATTTTTTTTTTTTTTTTTTTTGGGGGGGGGGGGGGGATGTTGTGGATGGGTGGGGGTGCTGTTTTGTTCTCCTTCCCTCCTTCCATCTCATTTCTTTTTTTTCTTTTCTTTTCTTGTACTGTGCTCTCTCTCTCTCTTCTCTTCTTCTCTCTCTCTCTCTCCTCCTCTCTCTCTCTCTCTCTCTCTCTCTCTCCCCCTCTCCTCTCCTCCTCCTCTCCTCTCTCTCTCTCTCTCTCTCTCTCTCTCTCTCTCTCTCTCTCTTCTCTCTCTCTCTCTCTCCTCTCTTCTCTCTCTCCTTCCCTTCCCCTGTCTCTCTCTCTGGTCACCACGATCGATACGCAGCCATTGTTATAGGATAAATGTGTGTAATGTGTGTGTTGTGTGTGTGTGTGTGTGTGTGTGTGCGCGCGCGCGGTGTGTGTGTGTGTGTGAGAGAGAGAGAGGTGGGGAGTGTGTGTGTGTGTGTGTGTGTGTGTGTGTGTGCGTGCGTGCGCAAGAGCCCACAGCAAGCAACCCCTGACAAAATTATGTAGAAAAAAGTGTCCCAGATAGGGAAACAAATACACATGCAGACAACAAAAGAAAAAAATGGGTGGCGCTGCTCTTGTGGCGACGCGCTCTCTTCCGGGAGATTACAAAATGTGTAATGTAGAACTAAAGCAAGGACGGATTACACTTTTCATTAAGTCTTCGTCACACACAAAAATTGACTATAATTGTTGGCAATGTGTGTTTCCAGTGCCAACTTCAGGTAGCAAAATGCACAAACTTTTTATCTAAGTGAACGAGATCTTGGTAATGTAGGATGTATAGGTGGTCTTCCTCTTTTCTTTCTGCCCACAACCTTGCCTTTTAGAGACCTGCACATATGAAGTACATGAACATATCAATAGATACATTCAGTACAATTGTGGAAAAAAAAGAATGTCATCTGGGCGCTTTGATTTCTTGCTTTACAAGATTCAGCGCTATATAAATTCCATACATTATTATTACTATTATTATTATTATTATTATTACAATTTAAATAAGCGTTGTCCCAGGACCCCACTGGGGGCTTAGGAGGTCCCCCTGCCTTATTTTCCTCCCTTCTTACTTTTCCCTCCCATTCTCTTCTCTGGCAAAGTGGCGTACACAGCAAACGAGAAGCATCCAAAGCAAAGGTGCAGGCGCTGTGGTGTCTGTTGCAATGACGGACGGCCCAGACGACAGAGGCATGACAGGACAGGAGCTGGCGGGTGTCAGACACAGGTGTGTGGGGACAGAAAGTTAGGCGGGTGGAAAGCTGATACACACGGGGTACGGGCACAATAGTTAACCTGGAAAGCTGATAAAACAGAGCCTCTGTTCACAGTGAGCTTCCCCTGCCTCTTCCTGCGACTAAAGGTGCATGAATGCACGCACACATTGCATGTACTGCATGTCACAAACACACAATGCTTGCACATTCCTGTAAGCACATATGCACGTCCACACGTACACAGGCGCAACCACGCACGCACGCACACACACACTCACATACACACACGCACGCACGCGCGCACGCACGCACGCACGAGCACGCACGCACGACACACACACACACACACACACTCACCTCTCTCTCTCTCTCTCTCTCTCTCTCTCTCTCTCCTCTCTCCTCTCTCTCTCTCTCTCTCTCTCTCTCTTCTCCCCCTTTCTCTCTTCTTTTCTTTTTGCTCTGTGTATGTGCGTGCGTGCGCGTTCACATACAAGGGGCATGAAACCTATGTGCATATGTGGGCATCTGTAATCGTCTGGAGTGTGAATTACAGGGTGGGCGTGAGTTAGAGAGAAGAAGATGGGCCTAAGTCCGTAGGCAAAGAGGATGGAAAAGAAGGCCTGTAGTGCAGGTGTGAAAGAGGACTGGTATAGTGCAGATGGGCGCGCTGTGCTGTGGCGCCACAGTGAATAATGAACGTGCCATGCAAGGGAGGAATTCCCAAACCCCGGGGTGAAGTCACGCACAAGTTACATTTTCACTCCTCCCCATCCCCACCCCCCCCCCCCCCCCCCCCCCCCCCCCCCCCCCCCGCCCACTCTCCTTATCCCTTTTTTAAACCCCACCCCTATTTCTCCCTCTCCTCCTTTCTTTTAGCCATGTCACTGGATCGTGTGATCCAGCACTGATCTGTTTACTACCACAATAAAGGGCCGCTTTCTTCGTCGTCGAACGCTCAGGCAGCAACTGTTGTTGTCTGTCGTATGAGCGGAAAAAGCATTGCCCTGCCGTTATAAGCGCCTGACAAGTCAGGCCCATCGCATGCGACTTCTGTGTGGGAGAGAATTGTTCTCTTGTAAGTCTTTCTGGAAACAAGGCAGGAAAATGGACCAAGAACGCAGAAAATAGATACTAGAAGGAGGTGACAGGAAGAAGGAAAAAAAAAAGGAAGGGAGGGGTGGGGTGGGGGTGGGGGGATGGATATAAAAGAGGGAATTCGTAGCACAGAATTTCCAGAAGGTGCGGATGTTGTTTATACTGACAGGCACCCGCATCCTCACGGGGGAAAGGAGGCCGCCTGATTACACACCAAAAAAAAAAGAAGCAAAAAAAAAAAAGCACTTTGCACATGTGAAGGAAAAAGAGATGTGATGCTTGGTATAGGTGGGGTGAGTGGGGGAGGGGGAGGAGAGGATGATGTTATTCTGTGGTGGCATGTTCATGTTAGGCACCAATTTTGTGGCAGTATAAAAACTGTATCCCCCCCCCCCCCCCCCCCCCCCCCCCCCCCCCCCAAACAAAAACAAAAAAAATTAATTAAAAAAAATCAATTGCTACTTTATGCATGAAGTTAATGTTTTATTTTGATGATTAGAGCAACAACAACAGCAACAAAACATCAAAACAAAAGGAACGGGGAGGGAATAGCTTTGTGATGAAAGCGTCCTACTCGTGGTAGGTATTACGGCAACTTAGGACGCAGGTCCCAGTCTCTCCAGTGTCCGTTCAAGGGGATTTCCTCAGTGATGGTATTGATTACCGTCTTCGAAAAGCTCCTCAGGCTGGGGCTATATGCGCAAACGCATACAGAACATCTTACACGTTAAAAGCCCATTCCCTTTTTGAAGAATCGTATAGGCCCGCTATGTTCAGCAGGCAGAACATTTATTTTATTTATTCTTATGTTTCGAGGATAATGGAATAAGCGCTCGTGTGCTTTTTTTTTACATCCAGGTCCCGTGTGTAAGCAGCTTTGTCAATTTTGTCACCCGTTCCCACCGGCACGCAATGGCCTACTCTTTCGAAAAGCGGAACAGGTTTTAAAGTGCGTGCAAAATGTTCTGCATGCGTTTGCGCACGGGACCTGGGTTTTTAGTCTAATCCGAACGGACTATTGGGAGGAGTGGAGTCGGCACTGATGTTAACTCCAGGGGAAATAATTATCCCCTTGAACGGGAATCGAACCCGGGTCAGCAGATCACCAGCGCAATGCGCAACGCTCTGACCAGCCAGGCTATCCCGTCCCCAGACGTACCCAGCATGCACCCTGCTGGTTGGAGAGGGATGGGCTCGCTCTGCCAGTTTCAACTTGCCCCGACACAACAGGCCTAGAAGATTCAGTGCAGTGCCCTAATGACTCCTCGAAGAGTTAAGGGAGAGAGAGGTCAAGGCCAATCTAAAGTGCAGCATAGTACACCACAAAGTAAGTAAAGGTAAAGGTGGTACCATTCCCTATGCGGTAGATGGGAAGCGAAGGTGTCAAGAGGCCACATCTTGTCCAGGGGAAGCATGTTGAAGGCGGCGCGGCACCCCTTTCCTCTCCTTCGCTGCTGTACTTTCCCTGTCCCTGAGAAAGAGGGCAGGCACCCATTTACAGCTGGGTGAACTGGGGGACTGTACTGAAGCCAAGGCGCGCAAACTGCCTTCCTTGTGATCCAGCATCTGTGGGCAGCTACTTTCATGGTTATGGCATTTTCACACTGTTTTAAGCACCCACACTCTATATTCAGAAGCTGGCATGGACCCCCCCCCCCCCCCCCCCCCCCCCCCCCCCCCCCCCAAAAAAAAAAAAAAAAAAAAAGGAGAAAAAAAAAGCAAGGGGGGAATAAGTTAAAAGAAATGAAGAAAGGAAAATGGGAAAAACCAGAGAGACGAGTGTACAGAAAGAGGATAGATTAATTAACAGAAGGTACAATACAAGCAGAAGAGCAACAGAAATGGACAGATGAAAAATAGAAAGAAAGAAAAAAAAATTTAAAAAGGAGGGAGGGGGGGTTGGGAGTATGGAGGGATAAAGAATATCTTAAAGATGGTAGTGCGTGAACGTGTGTGCACATGTTAATAAGCAAGGCAAATTCTTACATTTCGAGGATACTGAATAATCACTGATGTGCTTTCCTTTTGCTTTTTTTCTCCCCTAAACATCCTTATGCTCTTTTTTTCCTTTTTTAAAATTTTATAAACATCCTGTGTATGTGAGTGTGCGTGCGCGCGTGTGTGCGTGCGCGCGCGTGTGTGTGTGCGCGCGCGCGTGTCAGAACGTGTGACGGTGTATGAGTACGCGTGCATGCGTACGTACATAAGTAGCAGTACACTCTGGGCACGGAGCTGTTTACAGAAGCGGAGGTCTGAGTTAAGGACCCTTTAAAAGGATGGCCATTTTCCCGGAGAATAATATTAACGCTTGTACTTTGATCTGGCCTGACATCATATGACAAAACCCCCACTCTCATTGATCTCTTTGTGTTTATGCTCCTGTCTACTAAGTTGTCCAATTGGAAACCAGTCACGATCAGTGAATCAATAGTGGGGGTTTCCGCTTCTATCTCTTCTTTTCCTATTTTTTCGGTGTTTAAAAAATGAAATTAAGTTAGTGTTTAAGGTTGAAGTCCACTCGTCTTTGAGCCTTTTGTGCCTCCGTACCAGTTAACACGTAAATACACAAGCAAGCAAGCAAGCAAGCAAGCAAGCACGTACGTACGTACGTACACACACACACACACACACACACACACACACACACACACACACGCACGCACGCACGCACGCACGCACGCACGCACGCGCGCGCGCGCGCGCGCGCGCGCGCGCACGGGGGATGGGATAGCCTAGTGGTTAGAACATTGCGCTCGCAATGTGACGACCGGGTTCGATTCCCGTTCAAGGGGATATTTTCCCCTGGAGTTAACATCAGTGCAGACTCCAATCTCCCCAAAAGTCCTTCGGATGAGACTATAAACCGAGGTCCCGTGTGCGAACGCACGCAGAACATCTTGCGCACTCGTTAAATCCTGTTCTGCTTTTCGTAAGAGTAGACCATTGTGTGCCGGTGGGAACAGATGACAGAATTTACAAAACTGCATACACACGGGACTGGATGTAAAAAAAAGCACATAAGTGCTTATTCCATTATCCTCGATATAAAAAAATAAAATAAAAATAAATAAATAAACGCACGCGCGCGTGCACATGCACACGCTCTCTTACTTTACAAAGCTAGTACACACGCCTACGTCTTCCAAGCATATGATACATCTTATCTACTTGTACGCAGGAGGAGGCAGTTCAAATATTGACAAACTTCAGTTATTCATACTAATACAGTCCTACCTTCCTGATGACCCCATCGTCCTTCTCTCTGTCTGTCTGTTTCTGTCTGTCTGTCTATCTCCCTCTCTCTCTCTCTGTCTGTCTGTCTGTCTCCTCTCTCTCTCTCTCTCCTCTCTCTCTCTCTCTCTCTCTCTCTCTCTCTCTCTCTCTCTCGTATTCTTTTCATGACATTGAATGCATCATGTAATTTCTCTTGTACTTATTTGTATTCACAAAAGTCATGTGTACCCCCCCCCCCCCCCCCTCCTCCTTTGTCAGTAGGCCACATTGGGCAATGACAATAATAAATAATTGTTCAGAGCCTCTCTCTCTCTCTCTCTCTCTCTCTCTCTCTCTCTCTCTCTCTCTCTCTCTCTCTCTCTCTCTCTCTCTCTCTCTCTAGTGTGTATGTGTGTGTGTGCACATGCACGAGCGTGTGCCTGTGCACATTCGCGCGGGCACAGGTGTATTGTATGTGTGAGTGCGTGTGTATGCGCGTGCGTGTCTGAGTGTGTGTGTGCGCGCGCGCGCACATGACGTGCGTAAGCATGCGTGTGTGTTTTACAACAGAGTAGTTTAAAGGGGTGACGAAGTACAGAAGGGCGCGATATCGGAGATGGAAAAAGTAGCTGTTTCTGTGAAACGATGACCTCCTTCCATTCAGGCTCCATCGCCGTCTGTCTGCGCTGTATGCTGTATCGTGTTGTGTCTGGCGTGTCGGGTCCATTCATAGGGTGCCAAGCCGCTGGAGCTTTTCAAAGTGAAAATGAGCCACACCTCTCTCAGTCTCTATGTCTGTCAGTGTGTGTGTGTGTGTGTGTGTGTATGTGTGGGTGGGTGGGGTGTTCTCTTCTCCTCTCCTCTCTTCTTCTTCTTCTTCTTCTCTCTTTTCCTGCGTGTTCAGAAAAGGGAGTAGGGAGATAGTCGTCAAAGTCGAGAATAAAAAGAAGTGGATTGTGTAGCCTGTTTGAATATTTTCTCTCTTTCTTTTTTTTAATACTCCCAACGCCTTTTTTATTTCTTTATTTTGTCGGTTTTGTTTTGCTACAGGTGTGTGTGTGTGTGTGTGTGTGTGTGTGTGTTGTGGTGTGTGTGTGCGTGAGAGAGAGAGAGAGAGGAGAGAGAGAGAGAGAGAGAGAGAGAGAGAGAGAGAGAGAGAGAGAGAGAGAGAGAGGAGGTTTTCTTTTTCTGTTTGACAAACTTTTTCAAGAGCGGGATTTTAGCAGGGTGCTGTTTGTTGTTCCTAATCTTGTCTCAACGTTCAATGTTGGCATTGATAGTTTACTGAAAACCGTTGAACCAAAGTGTGCACGCAGGTCTTGAGTGTTTTCTTAGTGTTTTGAAAAAATATCCACGGAAAGATGGAAAAAAAAAAGTATGTAATCTGTAATGAAGGCTCCTCCCTGTCTGTCTGTCTGTCTGTCTGTCTGTCTGTCTTCTCTCTCTCTCTCTCTCTCTCTCTCTCTCTCTCTCTCTCTCTCTCTCTCTCTCTCAAATCTGCATATAAGATTGCGAAAACGCTATAATGTCCACTAATGATAGCTAGCCCTGATGTGGCCCCTGTAGTTGGTGTGGCTTTTTAAACAATGGGAGTGGACTGAATTATTGGACTTTCCCTACGGGCCGTGAAGGATCACCCCGGAACGGAAACCTACCCTTTGGGTTGGAGAGTGCAGTGCACTGACTGCCGGATAATCCTGTCTGTTTCTGTCTTCTCTTTCAAAGGCGCATCTTGAGTATGTAAGGAGGATAGGTAGCACAGCTGATGCTACATGTGCTGGTGGCTGGTTGATGGTACAGTCCCTAAATCGGACAGCTCCGCCGAGACTTAAATATAACCAAACCAAGCCAAACAAGATTCCATTTGAACTCAAACCGTTGAGGAAGTAGCAGCTGATCGTAAGCTGTGATATAATCACAGATTTCTCTCAGTGACAGGAAGGTACAAGGCTCCTATTTGTCACAGAGCAAAATCAACGAACGCTACTTTGTTTTAAATATTGTTTATTCAATACACATACGTTCTTCTTCTTCGTGGTCGTCGAAAGCTCAGACAGCAACTAGTATTGTCTGTTATATGAGGGAAAATTCGTCACGATGCCGTTAAGCGCCTGACGAGTCAGGCCCAGCGCATCCGACTTCGGCATAAGAGAGAATTCTTATCATTAAAAATGTTAAGTCTTTGTGAAAAAAAAAGGCAGGAGAATGGACCAAGAAGGCAGAAGGCAGAAAATAGACGAGAAGGTGGTGGCCACCCCTAGCTTACTGCGCGCGCTGTCCTAATTCATGGGATCGGTTGTTGTAGCTTTAATCCATCAATAGTTGTTGGGACAAAGCACTGAATTTTCCCCCAGGTCGTATTGCTTTGGCAAGTTGAACCTGGCGGAGCCCATACCTATTCAAGCACAGGCTGCATGCTGGGTATGTTTGTGCTTCCTGTATCCTACTGAACTCTGGCACAATTTGTGGGGGCCTTTTACGTGCATGTCAAATATTCTGCATGCTTATGTGCATAAAGGGAATTAAGGTCCTAGCAGTGTCTTCACTCTAAGTCGGCTTGGAGTTTTGCACACATCATTACATTTAATTCACCAGTGGTTCCTGCCGAGATTTGAACCCATGACTTCATGGAGCCGCATGATGAAAGTTAAAGGCTTCTGCTCCGCTGTTGAAATCTGAATCAGTGTTTTCTCCGGAGTTCTCTGTAACGATTACAGGGTGTACGGAAGGGTTGTAAGCTTTTTTGCTTTTCTGTTAACGTTTTTCCGTGTAAGGTGACTCGATTCAGAAGCTTTTCCAAGCATCACACACACGCACGCACGCACACACACACACACACACACACACACGCACGCACGCACGCACCAGAGAGAGAGAGAGAGAGAGAGAGAGAGAGAGAGAGAGAGAGAGAGAGAACACTGAACAGTGTTATTGTGCTTCGGCCTTGGGCCATTATACAAAACATGTTAGGGGAAGGGGGAAGATAGACATCATAGCAGAAAAACATGAGAGACAGAGAGACAGACAGAATATCGTACATACCTCTTGCAAAGATCTATGTAGAACAAAAGAAAACACCTGACATCCAATCATCCATAATTATTAAACCACCTGACATACACAATCACCTGACCCCCCCCCCCCCCCCCCCCCCAAAAAAAAAAGAAAAAAAGAAAAAGAAAACATAAGCCATTTTCAAACTTGGTTTCTTCTACCAGGCTCTTTAGAAAAAAGAAAAAAAGCCAACAACAACAACAACAACAACAACAAAAACAAGTCAATCTTCATAAACACGACTCTTTCTCCGCAAATTAAAAAAAAAGATAGAGGAGTGCTGTGGACTTTAAACGAAGATTACAGCATACAGGTAATTAAGTGACACAGAAGCCTGAGTAAGACAGACAAATGTGGTAATTATCAATCCCGAAGAACAGACAAGAGGAGGAGTAAGTACAAGAGGTTTTCGCACGGTGACTAATGCCTCACGAACACGGTGGTCTTGTTTCTAGGGTGTAGGTGGCGTCGTCGTATGTGGTCTTCTTCTTCTTCTTCTTCTCGCTTGTCAAGTAGTAGTGTGTTTTTGTGGTCATAATTGCGGGTGTTGATATCTTACTCTTGTGTGTTTGTGTGCATGTAGGTGGTAGTTTGAACGCTGCATATAGGTGGTGGTTTTGACGGGAGAGGGGCGTTTGGAAAGCTGTATTTGTGTTTCAGTTTGTCTGTCTGTCTCTGTCTGTCTGGGTCTCTGTCTCTCTCTTTGTCTCTGTATATCTGTTCTCTCCCCCCCCCCCCCCTCTCTCTCTCTCTCGCTTCATGAGAGCTTGGTGTAAAGAAGCCATTGGCTTGTCCAAGTACTCTCAATAAAACATTCAAGCTCTTCTCTCTCTCTCTCTCTCTCTCTCTCTCTCTCTCTCTCTCTCTCTCTCTTCTCTCTCTCTCTCTCTCTCTCTCTCTTGGGCCTCCTGCTCCTTTTCATCCTCTTTGCTTTACCTATCATTGTTTCTTTTAATTTCCTTTGTTCACGATTACTTTTATAAAATTCTGCTCACATTACATAGACTGATTATAGTCGTCTACAAGCCCCGTTAAGATCAGAAAGTAGCCATGGGTGGATCGATTGTTGCCATGGCTTCTGTTCGACACACAAAACACCCAATACTTTAACCACCAGTTCATCGTTCTTTAAAGTACACCTGACTAGAACATACAAGCTTTCATAAAGAAAAACAACCCACTCACACGTACACACAGAAAAAAGAAAGAAAGACAACAGTACTAGAGGTAGAGAGATTAATTTGGCTGTTCTTAGTCTAATTGATTTTTCTTTTTTTTCCCTTTTTTTTCTTTTTCTTTTTTTAACGGAAGGCTAGATGTAGAGCTTATTCTTTTCTTTGCGATAAAAGAGAATAATTCGTTCATTCGAAAACTACTGGCACACACTTATTAGCCTCTCAGACGTACTCCATACCATATTGATAATCACACTGTCGCCCAAAAGGAAATCCTATCCTCGACGGAAAAGCGTGTATGTACAGCACTGAAACTATTATATATCCACTCACTCCAGAGCCATTCACTCACCTGCCTGCCCTGCGACCAGACTGGGAGAGGGAAAATCAGGTCATGGCAAGTGACCCGGGGGTCAGTGACACTGACCGCTGGGGAGCCATCAATCAATGATTTTGCCAGTCACGGCCATCCGGGAAGTCGTGGGCCTGCTCAGCCATGCATTGACCAGTTGATCGACCCTTCGCTCGTTCTCTTGTCCCGCTGTCTGCCTGCCTACCTGTCTGTCTGCCTGTCTGAGAGCCTGTCTGCCTGTCTGTGAGCCTGTCTGCCTGTCGGCCTGTCTGTGAGCCTGTCTACCTTGTCTGCTTGCACGCATACCTCTGCTGGGTTTTTATAGGCTATTATGGGACAAAACGGATGAATCAGAAAGCGCTGACTTCTGTTGATGTGAAATGGGGAGGTTATATACATAATTGTATACGTGTATGTGTGTGTGTGTTTGTGTGTGTGTGTGTGTGTTTGTGTGTTGATCCCTGGCCGTTTATTCCAAGCCAACCATCACAGTTACACCCTCCCCACCAAGACACACACACACACACACACTCTCTCTCTTCACTCCCCCCCCCCCCCCCCCCCCCCCCTCTCTCTCTCTCTCTCTCATACACACACACACACACACAACCAAAACAACAGCAACAAAACCACCAGTGGAGGAAAGAAAAAACTCCATCCACCTTTCATAACCACACATCACATCAGACAAAATGGGAAAGTGAAGATTTTGTGAAGAAAGGGAGAAGGGGGGGGGGGGGGGGGGGGGGGGGGGGGGGGGGGGGGGGTTAAATGCGCCCCCCCCCCCTTCTCCCCGGTCAGGCCGGGGACCTAACCTGGACGTAGGCCTACATGTAATGATGTATGTCCTGCATTGTCCAAAGGGCCAGTGTTCCGTATCAATATTGCAGCGGTCGCCACTCCACGCGGCCACTTCATTTACTTTTCAAGCTCAAGCTGCTAGCTGGAGCAGGTTCTCTCTCTCTCTCTCTCTCCTCCTCTCTCTCTCTCTCTCTCTCTCTCTCCCTCTCTTTATCTCTCTCTCTCCCCCCCCTCTCTCTCTCTCTCTTTCTCTCTCTTTCTCTCTCCCCTCTCTCTCCCTCCCTCTCTCTAATCTTGGTCACCATGAATCTGCCGTTCGTGTTCAATTGTCCGCGTCGGTGAACGCCCGCTTCATCGATCCACCAGAGTCGCTTGTCCGTTTTCTGTATCAGGAGGGGCAGGGGAGAAGGTGAGAATGGGGGAGGGGGGGGGGGGGGGTTGGAGAGTGCTGATGGGGGTGGGGGTTGAGGGGTGGGGTGTTGGTGCTGGAAACTGGATGATTAAAGGAGAATCTGGTTTAGTTAGCTGACTACATTGGTGGACATAATTACTGTCAGTGCTCTACCTTCCTTTATTTTCCTTCTTTTATCTGTAAGGTAGTGTGTGTGTGTGTGGGGGGGGGGGGGGGTCCTTTGCGTGTAGGTCATGGAGTACAGTCTTTATTTTTCCCCTCTCTCCTCTCCCCTTCCCCCAAGCTCCCCCTCCTTTTTCTCTTTTGTGTTTTGTTTTTCTTTAAAGCTTTGACTGTTGTCCTTTTCTTTGTCTTCTCACCTGCCTTGGTCTATGAGTAGCAATAGTAGTCGTAGTAGTAGAAATTGTAGTAGTAGTAGTAGTAGTAGTAGTAGTAGTAGTCGAATTAGCGACAGTAATGAAGGCAGCGCAGCAGCAACAACACTATTATATCGTGATGGTAAGATGGAGGTGGTATAAGTACAACTAGTAGTAGTTACAGAAGTAGTAGGAAGAGGTGATTTCTAAATCATAATCCATCCCCTATGTCGGAATGTGGCTACCTGAATGGTGGGAGCAAAAAGAGGGTCACATACACAAAATCTCACCATTGGTGAACCTCGAAGCTCTAGCCAAGGAACGAAAAACAAGACCATAATTCCCTTAAAGTAAATCTCACCCCGAAGTCGGATGCGCTAGGCCTGGCTTGTCAGGCGCTTAGCGGCAGCGCAACGTATTTTCAGCTCATATGACAAGACAATAGTTATGGTCTGAGCGCTCGAGGAAGCAGAGGAATGTCAGTCTGAAACAGAAATGTCTTTTCACTAATTCCAATTGATTCCGCTTTTTGTCTGTGTACCGCTTTTCATCTCTTTCAGAGTTCACTTTGGTGAAACCCCTCGCTTCACGGTATAGACTGCTGTATCAGCAACGGCACTCAGGATCTGTCAAAAGACGCCAGTGGCGCTCGCTTCTGTGACAAAAGGGTTAAGGTTCTGCTTGATCTGGGGGAGGAGAAATTCATTCTGAATAGAAGTGAAGGCACGTGTGTGATGTGTGGAGGATCTGTTTTTAAAAAATGAAATGAGTATGCATATTTATTCTGGGGTCATGTTCTGGCTTGCGTTCTTCTGTTTATTCACCTTCTTTTCTGGAGCTCTGTATCTAGTGTGCGTCTTTCACCGTGGATTGTCTCGTCTCTACCATTGTATTCACGGTCAGAAGGTGGCTCAATTAGAAGTCTTTCTTATTGGGATCACATTTAAGAAGGAAGGTGGCCGGAAAGTTAAGACGTTCATCTGCATAGTCTTTTTTTCTTACCGAGTTCATATTTAATAAGACGGGAGGTGGCAGAACAGTTAAGACGTTCTTCACCTGCCTAACAAGTAAACCGTAAGGTTCTGGGTTCGACTCCCACCCTTTTCTTTCCAGTTTGACGAGAAAATTGAACTGAATGTCAAAATTATTCGGAGGAGACTATAAACCGAGGCGCCATTTGTAAATACTCGCAGAACATCTTTCGCACACGTTAAAAATCCGTTCCGCCTTTCAAAAGACCAGGCCATTTCGTGCCAGTAGGAAAGGATGACAATTTAAAAAAACCAACAAAACCGCAGCATCAGTAGCATTGATAGCAGTGGTAGTAGAAGCAGTCGTGTTTAGACACAAAACCTTTAAGTCGGAGTCTGGCTACCGAAATAAAGGGAGAGAAGGGGGGGGGGCGGGGGGGGGGGGGGGGGGGGGGGGGGATACTCAGGACAAAAATGGTGGCAAATATCTCTCCGATGGGAACGTTAGAGCTCTAGCTGAGGAACGAGAAAAAAAAGCTCACATCTTTCAAAGAAAATAGATACGGGAACTGTATTTAAAAAACCAGTCTGAAAAAGAAGAGCCACATTCCTAATAAAAAGAAAAAAACAACTTTTGATTCAAAAGAAAGGCAGTTTTAGAATTGCTGTATAATTTTTCTATAGAAAGTTTTATTTCTGTCAAAGAGACAATTGACAGCAACGCTCAGGTGGATCGGTGGTCTAGCGCTAACGCGCGCGCCTGCCTAGAAAGTGAAAAGTCCGGATTCGAAGTGTGTGGTGGTTCGATTCCCGTTTGGGGCCCGAAACTTTTCCCCCATCCATTAGATTATGAGTGGTGGTCTGGGTGCTAGTCTTTCGGATGAGACGATAAACCGAGGTCCCGTGTGTTACACATATTTATCGCACGTAAAAGAACCCATGGCAAGTGAGATGTCCATTGCAAAATTATGTGGCAAAAAAATCCATTCTGAATAAATACAGTTGCAGACAGTAACAGATTTTTTTTAAAAAGTGGCGCTGCTCTTCTGGCGATGCGCTCTCCCCGTGGAGAGCAGCCCGAATTTCACAGAGAAAAATCTGCCGTGACTTAAAAGTGCAATACAATACAGTACAGTACAGTACAATACAATACAGCACAGTACAGTACAATACAGGACGGGGAGACGGGATAGCCTAGAGCTAGTGGTCAGAACATTGCGCTCGCAATCTGACGACCCGGGTTCGATTTCCGTTCAATGGGATATTTTCCCTTGGAGTTAACATCAGTGCAGACTCAAAGTCCGGATGAGACTATAAACCGAGGCCGCGTGTGCGAACGCACGCAGAACATCTTGAGCACACGTTAAATCCTGTTCCGCTTTTCGTAAGAGTAGGCCATTGTGTGCCGGTGGGAACGGATGACAAAATTTACAAAACCGCATACACACGGGGACTGGATGTAAAAAAGCACATAAGTGCTTATTCCATTATCCTCGATATAAAAGAATAAATTAAAAAAAATAATGATAAAATACAGTACAGTACCAAAAAAATACAAAGGGGAGAAAGATAGAGAAAGAGGGGGAGACAGAGACAACATCCTTGTATGTATACTTATATATGAGAGAGAGAGAACATCCTTTCACGTATACTTGCTTTCACACAGCACACTGGGTACATCGCGTGCTTGCACGCTCATTCCCAAACCACAGGACACTTTCCAATACAGGAGGAAAGTCATTGTCCTTTCTAGCAGCGATGTAGGCCTATCACTCAGTGCTTTAGAGAACGTGGTTTTTTTTGCTGCCTCATCTTCTGTGACGTTCCCCGTCCTGCTGTTCCCACACCGCTCATTCCAATATCCCTACCACAGCCATACCCAGATTTGCTATGACTCAGCCTCAGGGTCAGAGGCCCACAGGGAGCCCATCACCATCAGGCCGCCTTAGGGCCACCAGCCAGAGGGGCCCTGCACTGCTGCTGGGTCACTTTGGTGGTGTTCAGTGGTGCCTGTTCTGAGCTAACATACGCAGGACACCGCCTACTAAGCCCCCTACTAACGACAGTATTAGCTCAGTCGCGGAGCCAGACTGAGTGAGTTGCCCACCCGAGGTGGCAACCACCACAACGTCCCTCCAACGACCGTCCCCCCGTGAACCTCCAACCCAAAGGCTTTGAAAGAAACTCACCACAGGCACAGAAGTGTATGGGCAAACCGAATCTGAGGTCACCATGAGACCAGAGCAACTGGGACCACCGAATCACAGGCTTTTTTTTTTTTTTTTTATTGCATGATGATCAATGACAATGAGGATGACGTAATGATGCTGCTGTGGAAGTGCATATGCTTTGAGATTACTTGACAGGGTTGTACTCTACGCTTACTATCATACTATATCCCGGCGTTAACCGGGCCCGAGAGATACAGACACCTGCAGTGTTGGTCAGGTAATTTGAGCAACACTCTCAAACTCGCATCCGTTAAGTGGATGAAGCTCGACTGTGTGGTCCCAGTCTTTCCGCTGAGCTCACAGCACACTCACTCTGGGTAGGAGCCGGCCGGAGTCCGAAAAATTCCTATAACTCTTATGAGAATCGAACCCGCGACCTTCAAGTCTGTAACCCAAAGCGCTAACCACTGCGCCATGGCGGCTGGTGCTTTAGAGAACTTTGTCAGTCCTTGGACTGGGCATGCAAATGCTATGGTGTATACAGGTACATTTATCATATACCATTCAATCATTTTTCCCACCTACATTCCTCATGTCATCAGGTACTGGGAGAGGAGGAGGAGGAGAGCAGTTCAGGCGGGCTAAGCCCATTGATCATGTATTAGTTGCATGTCATTTCCCCTCAATAACTCCCAGACCCACCCCCCGTCCATGGCTCCAATATTTGAGTTTTATTGAGGAGAATGACCTGCTGAACAGGCAAAATGGTGTTGTGTGTGTGTGTGTGTGTGTGTGTGTGTGTGTGTGTGTGTGTGTGTGTGTGTGTGTGTGTGTGTGTGTGTGCGCGCGCGCGCGCGCCGGTATTTAGCCACTATGAAGGTGGCCGCATTCCGACTTCAGGGATGGACATTGATGAATGAATGCTTGCTATTGCAACACACAAGCTCCCCTGAACATACTTGACGTTTAAACTAGTACGCTGCAAATGCAATTTTTTATGTGATCAATTTTATAAATCTTACTCCTGGCCCGTTCGGAACATGGTCTCCCTCGTTGAACGCTCAGACAGCAGCTTATTGTTGTCAGTCATATGAGCGAAAATAACATTGCACTGCCGCTAAGCTCCTGGCAAGTCAGGCCCAGCGCACCCGTCTTCAGCGTGGTTTGGAAAATGGAGATGAGATCTTCAACAGGGTGATGGAAAAGTGCTGAGGTTAAAAATAAAAAAGGACAAAATGCGTGGAGACAACTTACTGTTTAGAGTACACATGTTCACGATAACTGAGGCAACACTTAAGTATTTCTGCCAGTCCAGTCTTTATATTCATGATCAGAACATGAACTTGCACACCTCAAAGATTCTGTAAGGGATTGTTAAACCTTGCAGTATCCTATAAATGAAGTGTTGTATCCTGAACAGGGGGTTAAAACTGCCATGCAACCCCCCCCCCCCCCCTTCCCCCTCCATTTTAGAGCAGTAACTTGGTTTGTAATCTGGAATGAGACTTTTAAAAAAAAGTTGCCTATGGTCACTGAAATTCATAGTTCCTAGCTCAAGAAAACTAACTAAACCCACAGAACAAATCCACATTCGGAATTTTCTGTATGCCTTTTTCCAGCAAATGCGCAAACACACACACACACACACACACACACAGAGGCCAACACACACACACAGAGGCCAACTTTTAACAGTCATTTCCACGCATACCTTCTTCACTCTGACAAACACTTCCCCGTATGCTTTGAAAACAATGGACAGGGACAAAAGGAAATGTAGCCCATGAAGGTCACTGCCTCACCCAGTCTCTGCTGTTTTGCCTGGGCCACCAATTAAAGGTATGGAGGTAGGCAACACACAGAAGTCCTCACAGCACAAAGAGGACAGTGGCATCTGTCTATGAAGGATCGGAAGAAAGCAAGACCACCATGACAGTTCTTCAGTCTTCTTCCTCTTCTCTCGTTCGCTTTTTACACCGTCAGGAGTGTTTTGGAGAAATAATGGCAAGTCCTTTCCGACTCCTCTCGTGGGCCGTACAGTTTACTTTGCAGGGCCATCTCCGTTTTTCAATGATCCATGATGAATGGCTGCCCAGTGGTCAGTGACGGTGACTTGATTTTTCAACCTGAGTGAAAGATCACTTGACTATTTGAGCGCTTTGATTTGTTGCTTTACAAGATTCAGCTCTATATAAATTCCATACATTATTATTATTATTAATATTAATATTATTATTATTATTATTACTACTACTATTATTACTACTACTATTATTATTGTTGTTGTTGTTGTTGTTGACTTCTTGTAGCTGGCCATCACTGTTTAGGAGGAGAAGTCTTTTGTACTGTAAAGCCCTTGTTTGGGCTTTGCTTCTGAAAATGGGAATGGAAAAATTGTGCTCCAGCTATCTGTAATGGTCTACTTAAACGATTTTGACCATGTTGTGACGGTTTCTTCTTCGTCGAACGCTCAGACAACACCAATTCTTGTCTGTCATATGAGTGAAAGTGCGTTGCGATACCGTTAAGCGCCTGAGAAGTCAGGCCTAGCGCAACAAACTTCGGCATGGGAGAGAATTGCTATTTTTGAGTCTTTATGGGGGAAAAAAAACCCGCAGGAAAATGGACCGACAAGGCAGAAAATAGACAAGAAGAAGATGTCAGGAACAAGGTAGAAACAAAGAGAGCAATCGAAAAGAGGGAATTACTAGCACAGAATTTCCAGAAGGTGGGGATTCTATTTATACTGACGGGCTCCTGGCAATCCCACGGGGTAAGTGGTGACCATTATGATTCGGTTTGGAAAAAAAAAGCCCAAACAACAACAAAACAAACAAAAACAAAAAAACAACAAAAATATCATATCAAAAATGGGCACTGCTCGTAAATGTGTCAAGATTTGCATTACATATGTACTGGTATGTCCATACAAAATTTCAGAATTGTTTTAGTAAGCAAGCAGATGAGAGAGCGAGTTAGGGAGAGAGAGAGAGAGAGTATGTTTAATTCCATGCAGAGTATATTGTGTGTTTGTACACTCTCCAAAAACCATAGGAAGTTTTCCAAAGCAAGTGGGAAAAAGTCATTGTCCTTGTGTAGACGTGATGCATCACTTAGTGCTGTAGTGTTGTCAGTCTCTGGGTTCAGTATGCAAATGGCAGGGGTGTACATAACAGCTAGATTTATAACAGCATTCATCATTTTCCTCCTCCATTCATCATGTCTTCAGTTATTCATAGCGGAACATGCTGGTAAAGGCTGGCTATTAGTTTTTGTCCAGTTATCGTAAACCGGTTTCATTTCATTTCCCCTCATTAACCCCCCAACTGCATCGTGGCTGGAATATCTGCTTTTATTGGGGACACTGACCTTAACGGGCAAAAAGCCTGACTCTAGGTGTGCCGTGTGTGTGTGTGTGTGCGCGCGCGCGCGTGCGTGTGTGTGTGTGTGTGTGTGTGTGTGTGTGTGTGTGTGTGTGTGGTGCCTGCATATGTGTGTGCCTGCATATGTGCCTGCATATGGGCGTGTGTGTATGTGCCTGTATGAAAAACCAGTATCTTTGAACTTTTTGCTTGAAAATGTGTGTTTGTTCCTTTATTTTGGAATGCACTTATGCAGATGAATGGACTTTCATGACTAGGTCCTCTTTTGGCACACACAGGCACAACATTTTCTGGATGGACTTGTTCATACTTGTGCTATACTTAATGTTTTTTGCCAGTTATTGACAGTATTCAACACTCCGCTATCACGTGAAACCCTAAGTGTAAGAAAAAGAAGTTAGTTATATAAGTATGACCCTGAGTTGCCCAGCCTGGATATGGTGATTCAAATTGAAACCAAAGTACCGCCACTACTGCCACTGCTGCTGCTGCTGCTGATACTACTACTACTGCTGCTGTTATCGCTGCTGCTGTTGCTGTTGCTGATGCTGCTACTACTACTAGTTTAGTTCTACTACTACTACTACTACTACTACTCATCATCAGACCCGTGACCTTGGCGGCCGTGGGGGAGACATGAAAGACGATGCCGTGGTAAGCCTCCTCCATCCATCTCGGTCCTCGGCTCTGCGCAGTAGTGCCGAGTCATTCATCCTGGTCCATTCTCTGATGTTGTCCATCCATGACTTGTTCTGTCTTCCCCTCCTTCTGCCACCTTCGAGTGTTCCCTGCAGTACTGTTTTGGGCAGAGTGTTGTGACGGGTGACGTGGCCGAACCATGTCAGCTTTTTCTTCTTGACGATGGTGAGAAGGGGTTCCTGTGGACCTGCCAGCCGTGTTATTTGACTCTTGACAAATTCGTTGGTCTTTCGTTCTCTCCAGGATATGCCCAGTAGTTTTCTATGGCATTTTGTTTCGAATGACTGGATTCGCTTTGCTGTTTCAGCAGTCTACTACTACTACTACTAGAGGTCTAGAGGTAACGCGCCTGTCTAGAAAGCGAAAAGTCCGGGTCTGAAGTGTGCGGCGGTTCGTACCCCGTTTGGACCGGAAATTTTTCCCCCATCCATTAGACCATGAGTGGTGGTCTGGGCGCTAGTCTTTCGGATGAGACGATAAACCGAGGTCCCGTGTGTTACACAAAATTATTCAGCGCACGTAAAAGAACCCACGGCAACAAGAGAGTTGTCCCTGGCAAAATTCTTAGAAAAAAGCCACTCTGATAGGGGAACAAATACAGTTGCAGACAGGAAAAAGAAAAAAAAATGGGTGGCGCTGCTCTTGTGGCGACGCGCTCTCCCCGGGGAGAGCAGCCCGAATTTCACGGAGAGAAATCTGCCGTGACTTAAAGTGGTATGAAATGAAATCTGAGCGCTTTGATTTGTTGCTTTACAAGATTCAGCGCTATATAAATTCCATACATTATTATTATTATTATTATTATTACTACTACTACTACTACTACTAAGATGAGAATGCAGTGTTCCAGTTTATGTGTCAGTAGATTTTGTTCCTAGAACATAAGAAAAAGAAGATAGAATCTTGAACAGGGTATTGTGGAGTTGCCAAGTTTCTATTGAGATGCTACGCAGCCCCACACGGTAAGAGAATGCAGAGAAGAAGAAAAGATACTCACTCAAAGGTTCTGTCAAGGATTCTAAAACCTGAATATATGCACAGCATACACCATCCTGAAAAATAAGTGTTCTAGCCTCAACAGAGGTGTGTAAACGGCCATGTACATTAAAATTCATTTCTAGAACAATGTCAAGAGAAACAAAATTGGTTTGTAAAAGTCATAACATCACCAAATTATACTAAACCGAAGTCAGTAATATACCTTCTTTCCTCCCGCCAACACACACACACACACACACACACACACACACAGGGGCCTGTCACGTGGTTATTTGAAGAACTAACTCTTTGTTCTGAAAACACTCCAGTGGACGTAGAACGCTGACTGAAATGCCAAGAGTTGGTTCCTATCTCTCGTGAATCACATCCAAGCAGAGCCCAAATTGACTCAGGAATCAAGTTGGATTTCTTTTATTCTACTAAATCAATTCAAAACAATATTCGTTTCCAATACAAAAGTTCCAAAACAAAAGAAAGGAAAACTCCCCACAATCACGGTGGATCAACAGCCAAAACTCTGTGACTACACTCACTACATAAGAGCTCAATTAGTTGATGACTTCCACAGTCCTCATAGCTCTCCTTCTATTCCTTCAATTCTTTCCCCTTCTTCAGGCAATCTCGGCTTGTCTACCCTTGGCTCTGGGCCTTTCCTACTCTCTTTCCTTCTCATCTTTCTTTCTTGTACTGTCCCCCTTCATTTTCCGCTTTCCGCTTTCGGCCTCTCCTCCCTCTGTCCGTCTCTCTCTGGGCCTCTCCTCCCTCCAGTGCACAACAGCCCCTTGTATATATACAGTACCAGGGCCCCTTCTACTAGCCACTGGAAGATTCCAGAAACTTAAGGAACACAAACATCCCCGGTTACAGAGACTCATTCTGGTAGCTTCTAAAACTTCTTATTTTACTGTAGGCTACACCATTCCGGAAAAAGCCTAGAACTTCATAGAATGCTGTAGAATATTCTGGAAACTTCATTCATGAGCAAACAAACATGTGCAAACCACAGGTAATAACATTTCTCAATAAAATTAATATCCGTTCACCAATGCATGCGCGTCATTAAACAAAGAATGCCATTCATAGCAATCCTAGAAATCTTCTCAATAAAAACTCAGAATCTGTTTGTAACGGGGCCATTCTCAAAAGTCATTTCTACATGACCTCCTCGTCACTCTAACAATACTTCCCCCTACATGCTCTGAAAACACTACAAGGAAATAAAGGGAAATCCACCCCATACAGTTCAGGTCAGTGCCTCACCCAGTGCCCACTGTTTTGCCTAAGCCACCAGCTGGGGTAGGTATACATTATGTGTGGGCAACACACGAGAGACCCTACAGCACAAATAAAGAGGGCTGATCAATAGGCTTTGTCTCTTTCTGAAGGATCAGAAGAAAGCAGGCCACCCTGATAGCTCTTCAGTGATCAGTGATGGATGGCTGCCCAGTGGTCAGTGTCATTGACCTTCTGGTCACCTGACGTTTCCACCTGAATGAGAGTGAGAGAGATATTGTTAAATAGACTGTGGAGTTGTTGAAGATGGCCATGATTGTTTAGAAAATGTCTGTTGTACTGTGCAGTTCTTACATTTAGGACTGTGCAGTCCTTACATTTAAGAGATATCTTTTAAGCTGTCTTTAGTACTGTGCACTCCTTAAATTATGTCTTTTATACTGTACAGTCCTGACATGTACTTTCCTCCAGAAAATATCAGTAAGTGGAAGAATTGTGCTCCAGCTATTTGAAATAGTTAACAGATTTTCACCAGATTGTGGTGAATATTCCTATAAAATCATGTTGGGAATGAACAGGCAATCAATAAGTGACCATGACATTGTCAGGTAACATTGGAGATGTGACAAAAGCAAAAGATCAACAAAGGGTGCATTGGTCCACACGAAGGCTTGCAGAGCTCAGTTACCACAAGAAAAGTATGATAACATGGCTATGTAGCAAACATCCAGAGGCCTTGATTAAAGATTTCTTTACAGAACTCTTGAAACAATTTGGATGGGAGTGGGGTGGAGATGTAAGGATAGACAGATAAAAAGACAAACTGCTAATTTTGTAATGAAATTGCAGGACAGTGAATCAATTTTTAGAGACACACAACCAACATACCTGAAATTTTCCAGTGCAAAGCACAATGACTAAAAAGGTAAAGGTAAAGGAGTCCCATAACCTATAAGGTCGTAGGGGAGCGAGGCGTCAGAGACCTCACTTCTCTAGGGCCAGCATATTGAGGGCGGCGCCCATCTCCTCTCCCTCGATGCTTTACCTTCCCTGACCCTAAAGAGGGCAGGTACCCATTTACAACTGGGTGAACTGGGGGAACTGTACTGAAGCCAAGGCGCGCAAACGGTCACCCATCCAACTGGTAACCACGCTCGACGCTGCTTAACTTGGCTGGGGGAAAGCGAGTGCTCCGACCACTGAGCTATCCCGTACCCTGGGGGAAAAAAGAGGGAAAGGAAGAAATACGAATTGCCGGCGTGTTCTGGAAAATTAAGAATTGACCGAAAATCCAAAACCCGTCTTTATAACTATTGACTATTGTGAGACTGCTGCTGCTGCTGCTGCTACTACTACTACTACTACTGTGAGATTAAGACACTATATCAGTCCTGTTTGAACCATCAAAGCCTTTGTTAAATGCACTTACAGTCACTTGACAGGTAGCAGAATAATCCTCTACAGATACGGTTTCTTAGCCCTCGTGGGTTTGGAAGCAATAACATTTTACATTACACATTTGGAATATGGAACGTTTGTCAACGCACAAATATTTATATTACACAAGTCTTGGTAGATCTGCATAAAATTGGAAAAATAATAGTTTTTATTTTTTTAATAAGCAGACAGGTGAGAATGAATCAATAGCAAGAGAGAGAGAGACAGACAGATAAATAGAGAGACAAACAATGACCGTAAATTATCTGTATGCCGCTGTTTAGCATACAGGGTACGTGGCGTGCTTGCATGCTCATTCACAAACCATAGAGAGCTTCCCTAGGCAGGACAAAAGCCATTGTCCTTTCTAGCTGCGATGTATCACTTAGTGCTTTGGAGATGTCAGTCACTGGACTGGGTATGCAAATGCCATCGTCTATATATGACCGATAGATATAGCAATCGTCGTCCTCCCTCTCCATTAATCTTGTCATCAGTTATTCATGGCCGAACACAGCGGGGAAGGCTGGCTATTTAGTCCAGTTTATCATAAATCAGTTTCGTTTCCCATTAATTACCCCCCTCAGATATTTCTTTTTATTGAGGGAATTGACCTGAAACGTTCAAAAGGCAACTCTGTGTGTGTATATGTGTGTGTGTGTGTGTGTGTAGAATTAGCTGCTCTGTGTGTGTGTGTGTGTAGAAATAGCTGCTATGAACATGTTCTGACAGTGTGTGTCTCTCCTCTACTTCGAAAAGGATTTATGCATATGAACGGACCTTGTGAATCATCCCATCTTCGGCATGCATGAACTCTTCTGAATGGACCTGTTTGACACCATTGTAATAATAGTGGATACATTGTTTTTGCCACTGACTCACCGCATGTGACAAAGAATTTTCACGTGGTACAACACTTGTGTGTTAAAATACACTTTTTCACGGCATCCAAGGCAGCTCTTAACAGCCCTTGCTAGTGCATACAAAAATAAATAAACAAGTAAAAGAAAATAATTCACCACTGTGAAATACTCTGTACTGTGTGGTTCAGATTATGCAGCCTGAACACTTGCAACATGCAAGATTACGCAGAATCTGGTAGATGTCAAAATGAATGAGAAATTTGAACATACTGTGAACTATACATTTCGTAAATGCAGAAGAAGACAGGCTAAAAACTTTTTTTTAGTAACTTCATAAATATTGAAATAACTTGAAGTCACCAATAAGTATAGTACAAATAAAATGAATATAAAACCATGCAATAATCAATCTGATTATAGCGCATCTTTCAGCACCCCTCCCCTGCCACCACCACCATACCCTCACACACACACACACACACACAAGAGGCCAACCGTCAGTAATCATTTCCACGGTTTACTTTAACACAAAGAGTAAGGTGCTCAGAGAAAAGCAGACCTGCAGACAAAACGCTGTGAAGCTCATTGACTTATCCAGTGCCCAGCGCTGTAGCTAAGGCGTGTGTGCACGTGGGTAGGGGAAACACGAGAGACCCCAACAGCACACAGAGACAAAGAGGGTTGATCAATGAATTTGCTCCTCACTGAAGGAGCAGAACAAAAGCAGGCCACTCTGACAGTTCTTCTGTGATCAATGATGGATGGCTGTCCAGCGGTCAGTGTCAATGACCTTCTGGTCACTGGTGGTGACCTGATTTCTCAACTGGAATGAAAGACCGTTTCTAAAGGGACTTTGAAGTTGTTGAAAATGGCCACCATTGTTTGAAAGTCTGTAACGTTATAAATTATTTGATTTAAAAAAAAAAGCATTTTGTCCGAATCCGTAGGTACATGGGAAAAACTGTATCCAAACTGGTTTAGATAAAATAGTGGCCTGCATACATAGCACAGACAGGGACATTCCATTGTGGAAAGCTGGCTTGGGAAACGCTTCTTTTCCTGCCGCACGCGAACTGAAGATAATTCTTCAGCCTTGATGCTGTGGTTGACACCCTACGATGAGATGGACAGATGCCAAGTCCCTGGAGACGCTAGGAATACCGTCTTGGTCTGGCGTGCCAGCTTTGGTCATCCGTCATCCTGCCCTTCCCAGACATGCCTTCCATCATGGCCCTGATAGGCAGGCAGTGGTGCCAACAGTGCCAGTGAACTTTGGAATCTTGGGGGGGGGGGGGGGGGGGTTGCTTGTAGCATCTTCTTACTTTTTAAAGTCTTCTTTCATTCCTTCGTGTGTTACGCTTAGTATTATGATAGAACAAAGTTGGCCGGTTCACGAAAAGAGGAGAAAGACTATATGACTATTCATAAATGTTGTTTTTGAAGCCGCAGTACTAGTAGAAACGGAAGCAGCAACAGCAGTAGCAGCTGAAACAGTATTTGTTATTGCAGTAATTGTAGAACAAGTAGTTGGTAGCGGGTAAGCGGTAGAAGTAGTACTATTAGCACTGGTAGCAGCAAAAGTAGTAGTAGTAGTAGTAGTAGTAGTAAGTAGTAGTAGTAGTAGAAGTTTTTTTTTAAAAACCCACAAAAGTGAAGTGTTCCTTTAATCTATGCGGTCGTTGGGTAGCGAGGTGTCAAAGACCTCAGCTTCTCTAGGGGCCAGCATGTTGAGGGTGGCGCCCATCTCCTCTCCCTAGCTGCTTTACCTCTCCTGAGCCTAAAAGGGCAGGCACCCATTTACAGCTAGGTGAACTGGGGGACTGTGCTGAAGCCAAGGCGCGCAAACGGTCACCCATCCCGCTTGATAACCACTCTCTTTGCCCTTAGGTTGTGGAAAGCCAGTGCCTTGACCAGCGGCAGCTTATTGTTGTTATTCTCCTCGTCGTGGTTTTCCTTCCAGTTTTGGAACACGTTTTCAATCTGCTTGATGCTTTTTTGTTGTTGCCTTGACAGTGCCCACTACGATAACTAAACTGAGAGCAGTTTGGTTGTTTTTATAAAATAACTTTTCAGTGTGTAATTTAGGCTACTCTGTGTGTGTGTGTGTTGGGGTTTTTTTGGGTTGTTTTTTTAAACCTATGAATAGCTCATCCTTGCTTCTGAAATGCATTTGACACACTTACATACGCATATAATCGGGCCAAGCAAATGATACGTTTCACATACTTAAATACTCACTGACGCCAAGCTAGTATGTTTGACACACTTACATACTTACAGACGCCACATTCAGAAAACAGACATCAGGAATCTAGAGTTTCTAGGGCTCGCCGGTTTCCCGTTATCGTTAGTCATAATCACATTGCAGTTTTGACACCACCTTGGCACAAGGATATTCAGCGTTTTATGCAAATATTTGTAGGGTGCTGTCTTTGTCAGCTTCTTTTTCATAATGTTTTTGTCAGGAGCATAGAGAATGCTTGTATTTTAAAACTCACACTGTCTGTCTCTGCCTGTTTCTCTCTCTCTGTCTCTCTGTCTCTGTCTGTCTGTCTGTCTCTCTCTGTCTCTCTGTCTCTGTCTGTCTGTCTGTCTGTCTGTCTTCTCTCTCTCTCTCTCTCTCTCTCTCTCTCTCTCTCTCTCTCTCTCTCTCTCTCTCTCTCTCTCTCTCTCTCTCTCTCTGGTCTTAGTAATTGTTTTACCCACGTCAAGAGATATGTTTTGTTTCCAAATTTATATTTTCGTAATTTTCTCAGATATCAATATTTTTTCCTAGTGTTTTCCCTTCATGACCGGACTAGCCAGTGCAGCAGTAGTGAGGCACTGCTCGCACAAGAAAAGAAAAATTCTTTTTGTAATTGAACGCAAGTAGATTTTTTTCACGCTTAAGACCACAATAAGTGTTGAAGAAGGTAGCTTTTTATTTTATTTTATTAAATGATCAGTTTATTCAATTTAAAACAAAAACCCTGACATATAAAATTTATTTTCGTTTAGGGAAAAAACACGACAAAGCTTACACAAAAATCCCACCTTCCCCCCCCCAAAAAAAAAAAACAAAAAAAAACAACACACACACAAAAACCCATACAAACCCCAACCCCCAAACAAACAACCCCCCCTCCAAAAAAAAAAAACACCCAAAAAACCAACTAAAATCACCCCAACAACAACCACACAACAAAACAACAACCAAAACAACAACAACCAACCAACAAAAAACCGCAACAAAAACAAAAATAACCAAACCCAAAAAACAAAAAAACAAACAAAACATTCAGAACCCAATATCGTGCCTAACATGAGAGAAAAAGGCTATAACTTCTTAACTTGCCCTGACAGCTCCGATAACTCTTCTACCTAGTTCCTGGGGAACTGCTCTGATAGTTTTCAGGCAGCGTATTATTGGCGAGTTAGGTCTGGCGGAGCTCATCCATCTCCCGGTAGTTGGGTGCATGCTGGCTATGTTCGTGTCATCCAGTCCACAGACTATAGCTGGCATACTTTTCTTCGAATGAGATTTCAACCTACATGTGCGCAAAATAGTCTATACACGTTTGCACACTAGACCTGGGCTTATAGTCAAATCTAAAAGAGTGAGGGGGTGGGACAGAGAGAGAGAACTCGAACTCGAACTCGAACTTTTTATTGAGAGTAAATGGATAAGCTCAGGGCTTTTTTACACCATGCTCTCAAAAACAACAACAACAAAAACCACAAAAAAACCAACAACAACAAACCCACCAAAAAATCCCCCAAAAAAACCCAACAACAACAAACCACAAAAAACAACAACAACCAACAACAACACACCCCCCCCCCCCCCCCCCCCCCAAACAAACCGCAAACAATCATTATCAACAGTTTTAAAGACACCAAAATGAAAATTCAAAATTGATTATTATAATCAAACACTATAAATGAGAACAAGATACAATGACGATGAATGTCATGCAAGGGAAACAATGGAGAAGGAAAGAAAAGAAAACAAACAAACACAGACATACAAGTATATATTTTTTTAAAAACAAACAAAAAAAACACCGACTCAGAAACCACATTACAGAGAGAGACAGAAAGAGACAGACAGGCAGACGGACATGCAGACAGCGGCCAAAACAACAAAAGGACATAGAGGGGGAGGGGGGGAGTGGCTTACAGAGTTGTGGAGAGTGTGAGGACAGAGATAGATCAACAGGGAAACGGACAATAAACAAAACAAAACAAAACAGCAACAGCAAAGAGACGTGAAGAATGAAATCGCATTAAACATGAATTGTGTGCTAATGATTACTACAGATAATTAAACATGAATTGTGTGCTAATGACTACTAGAGATAAGGATTTCGAACACAAAATGAAATTCCAATCATAACATTTCAAAAAGATGTCTGTGATATCCTTTCTTAAATGAAGACAAACTAGGCTTCTGTTTTAGATAATCAGGGATATTGTTCCATAGCTTACTACCTGAATAAACCAAGGATGACATGAATAAGTCTATCCTGGGGCGGGGAATAAATAGAATACTTTTACCTCGATTAACCCTGATAACAAATTTATCATACAGATAGGATGGCGTAAGATTATTCATAATCTTGTACATGAATACGACTTTATTGAAATGGCATTTCTGATTTAATGGTAAAATATTGAGTTTTTTGTAATCTTCATTTTGCAAAGATGATTTAAGGGTATTAATTTCATGGAGCGTCTGTAAATACTCTCAAGTCGTTTTAAGCAGTTTTTACTCGCCAGGTCCCAACATGTTGAAGCATAATCATATCTGGTTGTATGTATCCATAAAAGAACAACTTTCGAGTGTGCTCATCAAGGAAATGCTTTATTCTATTGAGCTGAAATATCTTTTGGGATAATTTCTTTGACAATATTGAAATATGGCTCGACCAGGAAAGATTATTGTCTACATTAAGGCCAAGTAATTTATGATTATTAACCTCTTCTACTATCTGATCATGAATTTTCAGACTTCTTGACATAGACTTTATATTTTGTCTTTTTTGTCTCGTTGTGACTATCATGAACTTAGATTTTTTAGGATGAAGAGCCATGTGGTTCAGATCAGCTCAAGACGTTAGTTTATCTATATCTTTCTGTAGAATATTACATATAACATTTGCTTTTTTATCCTTAGTATGAATAGTCGTATCATCTGCAAATAGTTCACAAGAAGATGAAATATTCAATGGAAGATCATTAATATAGATAGAAAACAAATTGGCCAAGAACTGATCCTGGGGGACACCATATGTTATTGGCATGAAGGAGGATATTGCACAGTCTTGAAGAACTGCCTGCCGTCTATTTTTAAGAAATGAGGATATAAGTCTACTGAATCTGAACATAAGCCATACAAACAAGTTTCTTTATTAGAAGATCATGGTCAATGGTGTCAAAAGCCTTAGCAAAATCAACAAATACTCCCCCAGACAAAAGTCATTGTTAATATTTTCATGCCATTGTTCTATTAGGTTAGTAAGCAGAGTGTGAAAAGAATGGTTTTTCATAAATCCGCTTTGCCTAGGATGAAACAGATTGTGATTTGTAAAATACAGCTGAAGGTTATTCTTAAGATGCTTTTCAAGAGGCTTAGACAATGAAGACAGGGTTGATATCGGTCTATAGTTTGAGGGATCTTTTGGGTCACCAGATTTGAAAAGGGGCAAAACTTTGGCATCTCTAAAAGCTTGAGGAAAATGACATTTTTCAATTGAAAGATTATAAATGTATGTGATATGCTCAGATATTATGGGTGCTGAAACCTTCAATATTTTACTGTCTTGATTGTCCAAGCCCCTTGCATTTGAGTGTTTTAGGGAACACAATTCTTTGTATACTTCATGAACAGTGATAAAATTAAACTTGAATTTAGATTGTACATTTCTAGATCCACAAAAGTGTTTAAGTGCAGACAGATCATTAAATTTTGTATTGTTAGCTAGAATTACCTTTTCGCCTACTGTAGCAAAATGCTTGTTTATATCTTCAGCAGACAGACAGTTAACAGAAAGAGGAGTAGATGTAGATGTTTTATGAGCTAGCTGATTGATAGCTTTCCATACAGATTTTGTGTCTTTTTTGGATGAGATCAGATCACTAAAATATTTCTTACGAGCAGTTCTTTTTATAGCTGTTATTTTATTTCTTTGCTTTTTAAAGTCTGCATCTTTTCCTGTTGTTCTTAACAATTTGTCACGTACTGCAATGGCAGCATTAATTTCGGCAGTAAGCCATGGTGGTTTATCTTTAAATTTAACTCGTTTAATTCTAAGTGGTGCGTGTTTGTCAAATATAGGAAGAAAAGTTTGATACCAGGCAGTAAGTGCTTCATCTGGATCAGTATACTGATAAACATTTAAAAAGTTGGCATTACATAGGTCAGAAAGAAATCCTTCAGCATCAAACAACTTATAGTTTCGCAGAGAAACATTCTTGTGATTGCATTTAGGTATTCTTGTACCTTTTTTAGACCACGTTAGACATATTGGATAATGATCACTTAGGCCAAATGTTGGAACAGATGTTTCTATTATATGATCCATATTGGAGACATAGACATGGTCAATTAATGTTTCAGAGCGAAGTGTTTTTCGTGTTGGGGTGTGAATCAGCTGTGACAAATGATATAATTCAAACACACTCCTCCACTTATCATAAGGTTTAAATAAATCAATGTTGAAATCTCCTAACAATATTATCTCTGTTGAATGGTTTGATACATTGTCCATCATGGCTTCAAAACGATCAAACCAACTGGTACGTTCATCCGGATTTCTATATATAAAGCCAATTAAGAATGATTTTATTCCTTTTTAGTAAATTTCAAGCCAGATACTTTCAATGCCATGTTTTTCAAATTTATCAATTTCCATGAAATTAACTGATTTATGTACATATGCTATTAATCCAGTTTCTAATTTGCTTTTGGCATCTCTTCTGATGGTAGTATAAATAGGGTTTGATACGATATTATCTGAAACTACATCTGATAAGCGCGATTCAGCAAAACAAAAAGCATGAAAACAGTCATTTGAATTTGACAGAATAGGACCTATGTCAGATACTTTGTTTAATAAGTGACAGATGTTCAGATAACCCACTTTGAATCCTAATTTTGTTAACCATTTTTGATTTGTGAAATTATTTGCCATGTTGCCAGGTTCTCTTAGATTAAATCAAATAATTGAAAACAACTGATGAATGATAAACAGGGAATAAATCAAGCAATTCAAAACAATTGATAACTGACAAACACAGTCCACCTCAGTGTGAACAATAACACAAAGAAAATAGATGTTCGACTTTTGGTATTTCACCAAAAGCAATTTTGGAAATACTATATTCTTTACACAGACATGCACACCAAACAGCAATCAGCTCACTCAGACACTTACATTAAGGACAAAGCTGAAATTGACAAATGCAACTGCAAAACACAAATGGATGCAATATGCAAATTTAAATTGAGAGAAAAATTATGAAAATAGTACCAATTAAGTACTCATCAAATTTGAGCACAGATTTAGGAAGGAAGGTTTTCACAAACCACAACCTTCACTGCAATCAAAAATACCTGACACTTCCTGGAACATATAACATATGTCCCCAATCTGGGAAAGTTATATTGCTGACATAGTTTATTTCAAAAATGGTTACAAGTTGAGGAAAATAAAATCTTAGTATGCAAACAATTCACTGACATAAGATAGGCAACAAACATAATTCACCACAATATTAATATAACCCTTAAATTTTGCACTTCACCAGTACATGGCTACTCGCTGGTCAGGTTGAGACCCCATTTGTGGAGCCATGTTCATCATCGGTGGCATCCAATGACCAGTAGTACTGGACGGAAGCCAGTTCCGTGAGTCAGAGCCACAGCCCTGAGGTAGAGGATGAAACCCTGAACCAGCATAGCTTGAAGGGAAGCTGGTTTGCCTCTGGTGAAGGTTAAACCCTTGAAAAGCATAAGGGGGATAGGGGTAGGAAGCTGGGACTCTGGAATGAAACCCCTCTGGGACCATACTACCAGAGAAAGGAAACTGAGGAGGGGGTTGCTGTGTGGGAATGGGGAATGGGAGTCTAGAGTGTCCACTAGACTGGGATTGTCTGATTTCTTCAAGGGATGGCGCATCCCTTGAGACATCTTCAAGAGCCTCTGTGGGTCTTGGTTCATACACGCAGTTTTGATGTGGACGATTTCTTTCGCCCTGGACCCTATTGTTGCGTGTGGGTAATGGGGGAAAGTCAGATGATGACATCACATGAGGTGCATGCAGTTTCCTGGAACCACCGAAAACTCTTGGTTCTGCTCTAAAGACGGGAGGATGGGCTCTTTCTCGATCTTTTATGTTAATCTTTAAGTCAGGACGACTGTGGTGGATGTATGGCTGATTTATGGATGGGTTAGCAGAATCAGATTGGTCAACAGAGTAAAACTGTACAGTCTGCGGAAGGAATGTTTTGAAATTAACAGCCAAGCGGGCTGTTCCCCTAAAGCTAGGGTGCACTGCATCCTTGTACAAGGCCTGTCGTGGAGCACCATTGTCTGTGACAAACACGTTGTGATTGTCAATTAAGTCTACCTGCATTTGATTGCAGGCAGTCTTCAGATTTCTATTGGAAGGGGCTATGGAGTTATTCAGCTGGTGCCTTCCACGAGCAGGAAGGATGGAGCTGACAGCAATAGAGGCTGATGGAAAGCACTGTTTGCACAATGTAATGAGCTTTTTCCAGTCATCAGTTGAAATAGGTCCACCTGGACAGTCATTAAGCCCTACATGCACAATGACAGTCTTTGCATGTTCATGTTTTGATAGGGTGCGTAGCCAGTTTAAGGTATTTGATAAAGTCAAGCCAGGTATACATATTTTGAATAACAAGTCTCTTGGGGTTTCGGGTCTTTTAGGGTCTATGTATCTAATGATAGAGTCACCAATTAGTACAGATGAACAGTCAGAGGGAATAGTCAATTTACTTAGTGTTTGTCCATGTGCTTGTTTTGGGTCATTCATCCTGCTGTGTACATTCTTGCAGAGGAGCAGATGCTTTAGACAGTGCAGTCTTTTCTTTTCTGGGAGATACAGTATTTGTATTACTTGTCGAGGAAATTTGTTCCTCATTAAGACTGGAAAGAATGTGGAAACGATTGTCAGTTGGTAAGTCAGGTTGTACAGTGGTCTGGTCATCGGTCTCATAAGTCACTTTTGTACAGTCTTTACCACCTACAGCCTGTGAGGAATACAAACAGTCTGATACATCATCCCCTACTTTGTTGTATGGAAGTGTAGGTGTCAAAGGACAGTCAGTAGTGTTATGCACCCCTTGGTCTGTTTCAGTTAGAGGTTTTTGCAGCACTTTGTCAGTGGTTATGTCACATTGTATTGCCACAGTTTTCTTGGGGCATGATTTCTGCTTTATTTGCTTTAGTTCAGAAGAAACTGTGCCCAAAGAAGATTTCAGTGACTGATTTTCTTTCAGTAGATTTTTCAGTTTTGTGTCTGTATCAGAAATAATGTTCTTAACATCACTGACAAGAGAATGAAAGGCTTCAGTCTTATGGTCAACATGAAGTTTGAGTTCATTTTTGATAGAAACCTTAAAGTCCTCTAGTCTAGACCACAGGTCAATTTCATGTTCAGAGTAACTCTTATGCATTAGTTCAAGCATGGTTTCAATACTCTGTAGCTTATCAGACAAAGTCTTGTGCATGTGCTCTGAAGGGCACAGTGTTCGTCTACGGTAGCGTTTTGCCAGCTTCACTGCTTTGGGGGTTGCTTTCAAGGTTTTCTTTGGAACTGTATTGACACTGGCTGTGGGAGTAGGGCTTTCATTCCAATTTGGAGCACACACTTGAACACCTTCATTGTGTACATGTTCATTCTCACTTGATGTTATTGGTGTTATTTTATTAGGACTAGATGCAGGAGACACATTGGAAATGTCAACCAAGTAATCTGACATACTTTCCTCATCATTCAACTGATTGGGTGCACAGAGAATGGAGGGGGGATAAGGAGAGGAAACACTTTCATCATCACACAAAGGAGCAGTTAATACAATGTTGTTACCATGTTCAGTCAGAAATGTTAAAGGTACGGAAATCAAAGCATCTTTGAAAGCACACACATCATCATTGACACAATAGTTAGTAACAATGTCTTTCAGAAATTCACATTCCTTTTAATCCCATCTTTTGCAGTCAATTCCTTGGCACAGTAAAGTTCCCGTGTTTTGACGTGTGAAGTACAATGATAATGTAACCTGTTTTAAGATATTAACATGTTCAATAAATGATTGTTTCAATGTGATTAAAGGAATTAATTATTCCAATGTGGTTTTCTATAGATTTTAAACAAAGTAGAGAATGTAAAGAAGTGGCTAGATCTGTGGTCAGAAGAATCTTACCAATGACTTGATTTATACAGAGGGGTGATGTTTTGTTACTTGAAATGTCTTTCGGAAATGAGTTTAAGCTACATAAGAAGTTAAGCTTGGTCAATCATAGATTTAAGAAAAGAAACTTACTATGAAAGTTTATTAGCATTTTATCACAAACTCCATCTCACCCACACAGAAAGACAGACAGACAGAGAAACAGAAACAGCAAGGAACAGAAGAGAGAATGAATCTGTTAATGAATGAATGAATGAATGAATGAATCTTTATTTTTCAAGGGTAACAGAATAAGCATACGCATGTTTTTTCATCCGGCCCTTGCCCTGATTAGGGACTATCAACAAAACAAGGGAAAACCCCAACATGATTTAAAAAGACAAATGTATATTTAACAATGCATAATCCCTAACTGACCTGGACGTTAATGTCAAGAGATACATAGATTATACATTTTTTTAGAAAAGAGATATGCGTTAATAAACATATAGTTCTCAAATGAATTGAACATTAACATGAAAACTGATACACTGATTATAATTAAGTAAAATTGATAAAGTAAAATAGAATGGAGACAGCAAGAAGCGAGAGAGAGAGAGCAGCAAGAGAGAGAGAGAGAGAGAGAGGAGAGAGAGAGACAACACACACACACACACACCACACACACACACAACACACACACACACACACACACACACACACACACACACACACAAACACAGAAGTTACGACAAAGATAGACAGAAAGACAGGCAGACAGACAGACAGGGAGAGAGCACTGGGATAATACAGGGAAGGGACATACGGAGGGAAACAAGAGGGGGGGGGGGGGGGGGAAGCGTGTGCGCGAGCGAGAGGAGAGAGAGAGGAGAGATGAGAGAAGAGAGAGAGAGAGAGGAGGAGAGGCAGACAGACACACAGACAGGCAGAGACGGAATGGAGGGAGAGAGAGATTAAACATGTAAAAACCAAACAACCCAAAAAGCAATAATACTTGTAAAACATAGTGAAAGACAACACAGATGGAAAGAGCTAGCTTAAAATAGTGATAATACAATAACACAATCAAACACAACAAAGAAAGACGGCTTAAAACGATGATAAAACA